>CM025784.1:8970660-9019027 GCA_014636745.2 Centella asiatica | reverse complement strand
AAGTCTGGAGTTCTCTGATTCTAAAAGAGTGTTTTTGGCAGTTAATTGTTCATTTATTTTCTGCACTCTCTCAGTTTCAGCTACAGCACTCCTCAGGGTGTCATAGAGATCCTTTATCTCATAGGCCATTTCCTTAACAGTTTTAACACAATTATTTTTAGACATGTTAGAGGAAATTTCGAGGCTTACCTGTGAGCTGCTACTGTCAGTGGATGAGGTCATCAGGGCTAGGTTGACATACTCTTCATTTTCTTCTTCATCAGAGTCAGCCCAGTCCTTTCCCTCTGCAATGTATGCGTTTCCCTTCTTGTTTGCATTAAGAAGGTCAAAGTATTTCTTCTTGTAGTCCACAACAGCTTCTTCGTCTCTGGATTCACCATCTTTTGTGACCTTGCGGCACTCATTTGCAAAGTGACCCATTTCATTACATTTATAGCACTTTATTCTTGATTTGTCAATAAAGTTTTTCGTGCTACTGGATTTCCTTGCTGAAAATCTTTTAGATCCCAATGGCTTTTGGAATTTCAGCTTGGAAAACCTTTTTACAAGAAAGGCCATGGTTTCATCCAGCTCCTCTAACTCTTGTGGAGTGTATTCTTCCTCCTTGAAGTCAGCTTCTTTATCCCCTTCTATTTCAGCATCTTCTAGTTGGTGCTTCATCAAGACACTTGGCCTTGCTTCTTGTTTGTCCTTCATGGCAGCCATCAGGGCTACGGATTTAAGCTTTCTGGCATCCCCTGACATTTCAGATCTTTGTTGAACCTCAAGTTCATATGTCTTTAAGGTGATAAAGCCTATCCAAGTCTAGAAGATTCATATCCTTGGATTCCCTGGTGGCTGTTGTCTTAGGATCCCATGATATGGGAAGGGTTCTCATGAACTTTCTGTTCACATCCTTGTTAGCATATGCCTTCCCATATAATCTCAGGTCATTTACCAACCTGTTGAATCTGTCAAACATTTCAGTAAGTGTTTCACCATTTTTCATTGTGAACCACTCATACTGTTATGTCAATAGCTGCAGCTTGTTTTCCCTCACTTCTTCAGTACCATCACAAAGGATTTGTATGGTATCCCATATAGATTTAGAGATGGTTAGATTCATGATACTATTCAGCATATCATCGTCTAAACCATTATACAGGATTCCAGTAACTTTAAGATCCTTTTTCACCTTTTCTCTTTCCTCTATCGTCATTTCATCAGTTGTCTTTGGGACAAGCTTTTCAGGAATACTGACTCCATTAACGACTTCTATAGGAATAAGCTTCTTGGGAACGTGAGGTCCTTCTTCTAGAATCTGCAAAAATTCATCATCAATAGCTCTTAGATGAACTATCATTCTTTGTCTCCAGAAGAAGTATTTACCCCTTTCCAACATGGGGACTTTACTGTTTCCAGCTTTATTGGCCATAGATAGTGATCGTATTTAGCAAGTGAAATCTGCTAAGAGACTCTGATACCAATTGTTAGTGCAATATTAGCACAAGTGTTTGTAGAAGGGGGGGGGGATGAATACAAACACCTAAAACTTTTTGCACTTAAAAAGTTATAAGGCTTACTGAAAACAAGTTGTAACAAACAGAAAAACTATATGAAATGAACACGCAGATTCAAGTTAAAATAGTTATATTATAACTCGAGGTTTTTCTTGAAATCTATATAATCACAAATGTGATTTACAGCTACAAATTCTGTGAATAAAGTTCACAGCTTCTCACACTCACTAGCTTCTAATATTCTTTGAAATATCTCTCTCAAGATCTATTGCAAAGCTTCTCTCTAGTGTTTTTGTGCTTCAGTGTTTGTTTGATCTGTTGGATAGATTCAATCACTCGTTATCTTTGTAATGAGAGCTCTGTTGCTTATATATACATCAGTGGGATGAAATCACGTTCTTGAGACGTGCTTCTCTTCTCAACTTAGCCGCAAGTATGTCACATCTAAACTTTATGTGTCAGACTGCTACGTGCTTTGTTGCTACTTTTCTTCCCCTGATCTGTGTGCATTTAATGTTCGAGAGTTCTCATTGGACCATGAACAAACTTCAAGAAATATCTTTCCAGTTAATATTTCTTGCTTCTGTAACACGTTACGTTGATTTCCGTGTAAGAACTGATGACGGGTGTATGCTGTCACAACGATCCACTGATTGCCAGCCCTGACGGACTTTGATCAGTGCTTCTGGATCCCCTGATGCTTATTGACTGGATCAGGGCTTCGACCTTCACTTGAGTTAAACTCAGTGCTTCTTAACCCTGATGGTTATAGCTGACGGCATACACTGATGGCTTCCACTAATGTCATGTTGGTCATTCTCCCTGACAGGTTACCCTGATGGGTTTGCCTGACACTGATATGTCCTGAAGTGTTTCACTGACGTATTGGTCTGCCCTTATCATACCCTGACAGGTTCCCCTGATGGGTTCCCCCTGATGGGTTCCCCTGATGGGTTTCCCTAACGGGTTTCCCCTTGATGGGTTCCCCTGATGGGTTTCCCCTGATGGGACTTAATCAACGTAACTTTGATTTAGAATTTCTGATGTGCGGAATACTTCGTTTGTTTACAAGTAGCATCAGACATTCTTCTTCACTTTGTCAAGTCCTTTGAATGTTCCTGTTTTCTGACTTGTCTTGTGAAGTTATTAACTATCCACTGATGAATAAATTTATCATCAGTGGATGCAAAACTTGTGCTGATCTTAAGGTTTATAAAATACCTCAAGTATTTACAGTTGCACAATTTATTACATAATCATCATCATCATCATTTATCTCTAACAGATTTACCTTGGCATATTAGTGATTTTGAATAGCTAACATCCACCCAAAGAATGCTCGATTCTAGTACAACATTTTCACGTAAATAGGATCTAAAGATCATACATTACTTAACTTTGAAGAAATTGAATCAAGAGTAAGAAGTCGTATACCTCCCTTTCTTCAGTGTTTAAGGTAGAGGGGTCAAATTCAGCAGTGGTGGCCTTAGTTTTCTTCTTGGACCGCTAAATCTGAGCAGCTGCTCGCCTCTCCCTGTTGGGTTAGACAGCAGTGACTGTGGCGGAAGGTTGTGGTTGATCCTCAGTGGACTCTGCTGACCCCTTCGATCTTCTTTCAGCAGCAGCCTTGGCTAGGGCAGCAGGATTTCGTCCATAGTTTTTCAAAATGGAGGGAGTGATGACCTTGCTCTTTATCAACTTCTTCGATCTTGTCCCTGTTGGGAACTAGTTACCAAGTATCCCTCTGGGCAGCAGGGATAAAGTTCGCCCGTGACGAATCTTTATTTTCCTCTTGCTGAGAAAGACTCAGCAAGGACTTCAAAAAATATTTGAGCCCAGTTGATTTGCTCCCCAGATTTCAACAGCGATACAATAGATATAACCCTTGCTGATGCCTCATCCTGGGAGGTGAACTTACACAGCAAGGTCTTGTGCAAAACATCAATCAGAAAGTCCCACTTCCTTAGGAAGTCCTTCCTCTTCTTGTTGCTGTGGGTCTTGACGTACCCTAGATCAACAAGTACAACAGGGATGACAATAGGAGGTGTCAGCAGACCCTGACTTATCATTTGAAGATTACTGGCAATGCTTGCTGGAGTAATTAAAATTATTTGTCCATTTGCCTTTCCAATGATGCTGTTGTCTCGGACTTGAATTGATGAGCAGAATTCTTTAATAATTTCTTCGTAGTTGGGTGAATCAGCAGAGATCACATAGCGAATTCCACTGTTCCTCAGCAACGTTATTACTTTAGTGATTTCCGCATCTTGTTAAACTTCAGCAAAGGATTCTAAGTCAATGATAGACTCAGACTCGATTTTGTTCAACCAGTTGGCCATTTCTGCTGATGCTGATTGGAAAAAGGTTGTCGGAGATGGTTTATGGTGGGATTTCAGAAGGATTTTTAGAGTGGTTCTAGAGAGGGATCAGAGCGATTTCGAAGGTAAAAAGTTTTGAGAAGGGGTGAAAAGAGTTTATATAGGAGGTGAAAGAAGTTGAAAGGTTTAGAGAGTGGTAACTGATATGAGAAGATGAAGAGTTAGTGGGAGAAGAGTATGGGTAGTGGTGAGAATTAATTATTCAAAGGACAGCAGCCGTAAAAGATCATGGGGTAGAGTGGCATTAAATGTGGAGAGAGAAAATAAAACGTTGTAGTTATTATGGCCTATTTTTCTGGCAGTAATTGCGTAGCACGTTTCTTGCTGATGTGTATGGATAATGATATGAATCAGCAGAGACAATATTCTTGCTGATCTTGTAGCTTCCTTTTGAGGCGTGGTATCAGCAGGGTCTTGTAAGCAGCATAAGGGTCATCCTTTGCTTATGGGATAAGTAAGGGTATTGAACTTAGTCTGAAATATTTCTTTTGTTGAGAAGTCTTTTTTTTCTTGATATTTTCAGCAGGGTTGATGTAGATTTGCAGCAGCATCTCAGTTCATTTTAGCAACGTGAAATGTGTTTTTTCACAAGGATGAAGAGCTTGCTTAGTCATCAGCAGGACCTTTTTTTTTTTTTGAGTTTAAATTGCTAAGAACAAAAGTCCTTGTTTAAGAATCAAATAAAGTTAGAACAACAGATATCTACTCTAAATTTAACATCCCTAACTCACTTATTAATTTATTAAAACGATTTTCATCCAAGGGTTTTGTAAAAACATCTGCTAATTGATTTTTAGTAGGAATATAGTTTATCTCTATAGTACCTTGATGAAAGGGATCTCTAATAAAATGATGCCTTATATCTATATGTTTAGTTCTAAAGTGTAAAACAGGATTATAAGCAATGACAACAGCACTAGTATTATCACAAAGTATAGGGATAGACTTGAAATCAAACCCGTAGTCAGCAAGTTGGTTTTTCATCCACAGAATTTGAGCAACACAGCTTCATGCTGAAATGTACTTAGCTTCAGTAGTGGATGTTGACACGGAATTTTGTTTCTTGCTGAACCATGAAACAAGTCTTCCTCCTAGGAATTGGCATGTTCCACTTGTGCTTTTCCTATCAATTTTGCACCCAGCAAAGTCTGCATCCGAGTATCCAGCAAGGTCGAAGTTGGAATCTTTTGGATACCAAATTCCTAAGTTAGGAGTTCCCCTGAGATATCAAAAAATTCTCTTAACAGAAGCTAAATGTGATTCCTTGGGGTTAGATTGAAAACGTGCACAAATATATGTAGCAAATATAATATCTGGTCTACTAGCAGTTAAGTATAGCAAGGATTCGATCATACCTCGATAACTTGTTATATCTATGGATTTACCTTGCTCATCTTTGTCCAACATTGTTGCTGATGACATGGGAGTCTTCATTGGACTTGCTGTTTCCAATCCAAAATTCTTCAGCAGGTCTTTAGTGTACTTGGATTGGTTGATAAAAATTCCATCACAGCTTTGCTTAATTTGGAGTCCAAGGAAGAAATTCAGCTCTCCCATCATGCTCATCTCAAATTTACTCTGCATAAGCTTAGCAAATCTTGCACAAAGTTTTTCATCAGCAAAACCAAATATTATATCATCTACATAAATTTGTACTAGCAATGTTTTATTTTTATGCTTCTTAGTAAATAAAGTGGTGTCAACTTTACCTCTACTGAAACCTTCATTTATTAAAAAAGAAGATAAAGTATCATACCATGCACGTGGAGCTTGCTTAAGACCATATAAAGCTTTATCAAGCCTATATACATGGTGAGAATTAGCATGATCCGGAAAACCTGGGGGTTGCTCCACATAGACTTCCTCCTAAAGTTCTCCATTCAGAAATGCACTCTTGATATCCATTTGAAATACCTTGAAGTCTTGATAAGCAGCATAAGCAAGAAAAATCCTTATGGCTTCAAGCTTTGCTACTGGAGCAAAGGTTTCATCATAGTCGATTCCTTCCTCCTGAGAATAGCCTTTAGCCACAAGTGTTGCCTTGCTCCTTGTGATGATTCCATCTTCATCCATCTTATTTCGGAATACCCACTTGGTGCCAATTACTGCATGATTCCTTGGCCTGGGAACAAGATTCCAAACTTTGTTCCTGCTGAATTGGTTTAGCTCTTCTTGCATAGCAAGGACCTACTCAGCATCAGCAAGAGCATCCTCAATTTTTTTAGGTTCCATTTGGGATAGGAAGCTTAGAAAACTACTTTCGTTTTGAGCAGATCTTCTAGTCTTTACTGAACTTGTAGGATTTCCAATTATCAAGTCTTCTGTATGAGACTTGGTCCATTTCATCCTTCTTGGTAGATTTGTTCGAATGTCTTGCTGTCTTAGTTCCTCCAAGTTGGGTTCATCATCTTTTACTTCAGTAGGGGTGCTATCCAATGAAGCAGTGCTTTTTGAAGGTACTTCAGCAGGGTCTTCCTTAGTTTCTGCAGCTTGTTGATTCTCATTTGGTTCCTACTCAGCTATTAGAGGGAGTGAACCACTTGGTTCCTCATGGTTAGTTTCATCAAATACTACATGAACTGACTCTTCTACTGTTAGAATTCTTTTATTAAAAATACGAAAAGCTTTGCTATAAGTAGAGTACCCTAAGAAAATACCTTCATCGAATTTTTCTTGAAATTTAGTTAAGTACTCCTTACCATTATTATGAACATAGCAGGGACATCCAAAGATTCTGAAATAGCTTATGTTCGGTTTTCTTCCTTTCCATAGCTCGTATGGAGTTTTGCTTAGTGTTGGATGAATGAGTGATCGATTTTGAGTATAGCAAGCAGTGTTCACTACTTTTGCCCAGAAGTACTCAGTAAGTCTAGCATCAGCAAGCAATGTTCTTCCAACTTCTTCTAAGGTTCTATTCTTTCTTTCAACCATTCTGTTTTGTTGTGGAGTCCTTGGTACAGAGAAGTTATGAGAAATTCCTTGCTTATCACAGAACTCAGTAAAGCCTCCAAAGTCGAACTCTTTACCATGATCACTTCTTACTAACTTGATTATGAGTTCCTTCTCATTTTGCACTTGTCTGCTGAATTTCTCAAACTCTGCTAATGCATCATTCTTGTGAGCAAGAAATAATGCCCATGTATATCTTGTGAAATCATCCACAATAGTGAATGCATATTTCATTCCAACAAGACTACTTGATATAGGGCCAAACAAATCAAGATGTAATAGTTGGAGGGGCATAGAGTTTGATTTTTCAGGTTTGCTTAACAAAGATTGTTTTGTTTGCTTACCAAATTGACAAGCTCTACATGGTTTTTCTTTTTCAAAGGAAAATTTAGGCAAACCTTTTACAAGATCTTTAGCAGCGAGTTTTGAAATCGTTTTAAAATTTAAGTGTGAAAGCCTTTTATGCCATAACCGACTAGCATCTGCTGAAGCCTACCACTTTCTTCTCTTCATCAGTTCATTCCTTCCTTTGCTTAGGAATGAGCTTATTTGGATCATTAGCAGATAGTTTCTCTGGTATGTAGGGTCCAACTTTTATTGCTTCAAATAGTTCCTCATCAATGGCATCCATGTATACCTGTTTTCATAATTTCCAATTACCGAATCTATCTCTGTTACATATTGGGGGCTTGCCACCAAAATCACTTCTTAAGGCCATTAGAAAATTTAAGTTAGGATCCTCTCAAGCTTTAGGGCTTAGCAAAGAGTGCTAAGCTCTGATACCATTTGTTAGGTCCGAAAGGGTAAAAATACTAAAAGGGGGGTTGAATAGTGTTTTTAAAAATTTAAGTCTTGCTTATAAAACTTATCAGTTTTAAACACTTCTTGCTTATTAAAAGAGTTTCTTATATTTTGAAAAAGTTTAGCAGTGGAATTTGTTAAAAAAAAGCACCCCTTAGTTTTTGTAGCAAAGGTTAATGGCTAAAAGGAGCAAAGATAGTAAGTCTTTGCTGATAGAGTTCAACAGGACTTAAGTAAGGCACAGAACAAAGCAAGTAAGCAATATGAAAGATAAGGAGGCATAGAGACAAGAATTTTTATAGTGGTTCAGACTAAGCCTACTCCACTCTTCTTCTCTTTTACTTGAGAAGGCTATCACTAAAACTTGTTCACACTGAACAATCAGCAGGGGGACACTTGGTCCAATTTACACTAGGTCACTTGGACCAGATTAGTCACACAGACTCTAAGCAGATTGAGTAAATCTTGCTTGCTATCTCCAAGTAGAGTGCTCCTTAGTTGAGCAGATTGATAGCACTTGTTCAAGCTTTATGATGTCTTGCTGAAGTCTTTAATATGTCAGAGTGTCAGAGCGTTTTTGGTTGTTCAGTAGTCATAAATGAAATTTATGACTCCTATTTATACTACTCCAGAAAATCTATCCGTTGGGAATTTGAAATAGATCCATTGGAGTGTACTGTTCTTGATGTGATATTCACCTTTACAGCTATCCTTGTTTAGTTCAAAAAGTTAGCCGTTATTTTGTCTTCTAGTGCCTTTCTGAAAAGTCTTCTAGAACTTGACTAAGCAGGATTACAGTTAGCTTTTTTTGAAAACTTAACTTGGACCAAGCAAAGGATCTTGCTTACTTAAGTCCTTGCTTATTTCCATTCTAAGGAGGACTACACTTGGAATATTCTTCATGTCTTCAGAATCCTTCTTGACCAATGAGCAAAGTCTTCAATGGTGATCAAACCCTTGCTTAACTAAATGTTATATCCACCTAACAAGTTGGATATTTTTCTAAGTCCTTTTACATTACTTAAGCAAGGACTATATCACATCATCAATTCCTTATATACATAAATGAATAAACTTTTAAGCAAAGATTATATAAGCAGGGGTGCAACAACAAATTGTATTCTCTATTACATTCATCCATAAATAAGATTCTAACAGCAGAAGTCTATGAGAGCTCATACAGGCCTTATAACCTAAACAATTCAATAATTATCTCATGCTTCACTCTTCCTCAAAAAACCATCCACAAGAGGGCAATAAGAAAGCGTTCACTATGTCATCATTTCTTTGCCTTTAGCAGACGACTCGGCCTTCTCGCCATAACCTGTAAAACATTGTATAATAGCAACATGAGCGATTTACGCCTGCAAGTATATAATCAAGTATTGGTGGCTTTGACAAGAGAGAAATTTTCTTGGCTTAAGTGTTTATGCAGTTGGACGGAAACAATGTCCACACCTCTTAATAACTTTAAAGAAAAATATATATATATGACTTCCAGGGTCCCCGAATGATAACGTGGGATTTGACCCTTTACTTGAAAGAAATTCTTGAATCATTCATCTACCCTCTCTTCATCAGATAGTGCGTCACCTGGCCAGCCTGACCACTATATGACTTAATCTCTTCATCAAACGACATATCAGCCTGCTAGCATGATCATTTGACTTATTCATAATGACCTACGTAGTCGAAGCAGAATCTTTAGTCTGTGAGGGTTCGGTTATCGATGCCTCAGTTTTCGTTCCCTATCATCTTTAGGCCTATGGTGCCAGGCAGATGCAACCCGTTAGCCTTTAGTTACCCACAGAGATATACTTTACAAGTATGGGGTGAGAAAAAAAAAGATTAAGTCTTTTCTATCTGTATAGGATTTACTTTGGCGCGTTAGCGAATTTAAATAGCTAACATCCACCCAAAGAATGCTTGATTCTAGTACAACATTTTTCACGTACATCGGAACAAGAGATTATACGTTACTTAACTTTGAAGAAATTTAATCATGAATGTTGACGTAAAAATATCTCGGGTACATTATGCATATCGAAAGAATGATCATGCGTATTAATTGAAAGAAAGTAGAGTGAGTATATACTTGCCTTGGTCCTTAGCTAAAAAATCAAACTCAATTCACTTGTGAGTGATACACTCTGTAAAAACATGCATATAACATGAGAAATCTATATTTTTGATAAAAATATGAAAAAAAAATGCACGTGTGATGTCTATGAACTTTTAAATGACCTTCTGAACCTTTGAGGTTTAATAAATAATCAATAATATCTTAAAATACTTTAAGAAAATAATATTTTATACTTTCAAAGCAAACTGCGCATCAGTGGAAAAACATCTAAGCATGAAAAGTGGTCATCAGGGGTTGCAGTCTCGTCCATCAGGGGATGTGATATGGTCGTCAGGGGATGACTGTCCGTCAGGGGATTACTTTGGGTCATCAGGGAATGATCCTCGACCATCAGGGGATGACTGCCCATCAGGGGATGACTTGATCATCGCCAAACTCCTTGGATAAATGTTGTTCAACGCCAAGCTCGGGAAGTCATCACTGAACTCATTAGTGGATACATTGTTCAACGCCAAACTCTGTTGGCTATCGCCAAACTCTCTTGGATGTCAGGGGCTGATTTGTTCATCGCCAAACTCAATAAGTCGTCACTGAACTTCATCAGTGGATAATTTGTTCAACGCCAAACTCCTCGGAGAAAAGTTGTTCAGCGCCGAACTTGCTAAGTCATCGATGAACTCGTCGGGGGCTAGGAATTTTTGTCATCAGAGACTAACAAAATTTGTCCATCAGAGACTAAGGAAATTCCTTCATCAGAGATAACAACATTTGTCCATCAAAGACTAAGGAAATTCCTTCATCAGAGACTAACAAAATTTGTCCATCAGAGACTAAGTTCCAATATTGTTGGAGACTAACTTGGAATCTCCCATGGATTATTTCCACGGTCAGAGGCAAACTTCACACTGACGGAGACTGAGGTAGGACTTGTCTCCGGTACAGGGGTGACTTCATCACTCCACAGAGGGTGGTGTTCACACCAGGTGACCACAACTAGGGAAACTCTCAACGTCTCTTCTGCAGTGTGTAACATTCTTATCGTCTACCAAAACTTATAGACACTGCTAAACCTCAAGGGCTCAGGTTGAAGAAAACTTAAGCATGGTGTTTTTATTACTGATAAAAAGAAATGTTCGGTAGTTAAAGGTTGTCTACTAGGTGCTCGTTAACCAATCTTACTCTCCTCTTGGTTAGCTTTGAAATAAAAGGCATTAATACTAGATGTTAAAAGCATGCATGAAGTTATACTTTTGGAAGTGAATGAACCAAGTATGTTCACAAACATGGCATGCATAATAGAACAAAAAGTGCAGGAATAGAGCAGGACTTTAATGTAATGCTCTTACCTCTTTGGCTTTAAAGAAGAAGTTAAAGCTTGGATTGTTCTTCAAAAAAGACAGTTGCTCTGAAAGTAATCCTGGATTTTGGTGGTATACTAAATAGAAAATTTCTGAAAGTGGGGCTAGGGTTGTAACCAGAAGATATATATATCTCACTTGCAGAGCAACAATAGTGGTTGGATTATTTGGAAATAGATTTTAGTTGTTGGCTGTGAAAGGAAATAACAAGCTTTAGAAAGAAGTGATTGGTGAGAAAGGGTGGATGCAATGGCTGCTAAAGTCAGTCAATCATCAATCATAGCCAAAAATCCAGTATACTGTTGGAATAGATTAGCTGGTTTGATGGGTCACGTGCTCTTAATCCTGACATAGTGTAATTAATACTCTTGTCTCACTATTGTCTTTTGTTTAAAACGGGTATTGTAGCCGTATGTTGCCTTCCCCACGTGAGAAAAATATATGCTTACTCTTGGTAAGTGCTTGAATAAAATAAAGGGAAATATGATAAAAATAAAATAGTCATTAAAGGGTTTGAGTTCAAAAATATATTTAAAAACTTTTGGAAATCACATTGCCATAAATTTCCTTTGAGATATGAATTTATTATTCATGCTAAAAATAAAATAATAAAAGAAAATAATTTAAACCTTCATACATAAAATTAATCATAGAGTGAAATAAGTCATACAACATAAATCATCTTATTTTTTGGGTTCTCACAATTTCAGTGTCGCTCTGACTTCTTCTTCAATTTCTTGTCTCTACCTTGTTGTGATAACGTTCAGTTGTAATCTCTCCAAGTCCATTCTTACCTCTTCCTGAACTGTCATCACGTTAGATTTCTCCTGTCTACTTAGTACATCAGCCACCACGTTTACCTTACCAGGGTGATAGTGGATTGAGTAGTCATAGTCCTTGATCAACTCCAACCATCGCCTCTGTCTGATGTTCAGCTCTTTCTGTGTGAAAATATACTTCAGGCTTTTATGGTCGGTATAGATCTCATATTTCTTCCCGTATAGGTAATGTCTCCAAATCTTTAAGGCAAAGATGATAGTAGCTAATTCCATGTCATGAGCTGGATATCGTTTCTCACAATCCTTCAATTCTCGAGATTCATAGGCGATGACTTTGCCATGCTGCATCAGGATGACTCCTAGTCCATTCAGTGAAGCATCGTTGTAGATGACGAAATTCTATTGGTCATCCGGTAAGCTCAACACTGGTGCAGTAGTTAGCATATTCTTCAGCTCTTGGAAGCTCTTCTCACATTTTGGAGTCCATACATACTTCATCATCTTCCTTGTCAGATTCATCAATGGAATAGCCATTTTTGAAAAGTCGTAGACAAATTTGCGGTAGTGGCCTGCTAATCCCAAAAAGCTCCATACTTCGGTAGGAGTCTTTGGGTGCGGCCAATGGGTGATAGCTTCAATCTTCATGGGGTCCACAGACACCCCATCCTCATTGATCACGTGACCCAAAAATTTCACCTCTCTAAGCCAGAATTTGGCGTAGAGTCTTTCACGTCTTAGCATCTCCAATGCCATTCTCAAATGCTCGACATGTTCCTCTTCAGTCTTAGAGTATATGAGAATGTCATCAATGAACATAATGATGAACTTATCCAATTGTGGCTAGAAAACTCGGTTCATCAGATCCCTGAAAGCAGCTGGGGCATTAGTGAGTCCGAATGCCATTACTAGAAATTCGTAATAGCCATATCGGGTCCAAAATGCTGACTTTGAGATGTCTTCAACCTTGATCTTCAATTGGTGATATCCTGACCTTAAGTCGATCTTCGAAAAGTATTTCGCATCCTAGAGTTGATCAAAAAAGTCGTCCATCATTGGTAGTGGATATCGATTCTTTACCATCACCTTGTTCAATTCTCTGTAATCAATGCATAACCTCATCGATCCATCTTTCTTCTTTACGAACAATACAGGGGCTTCCCACGGTGAGACGCTTGGCCTGATGAATCCTCGATCTAACAATTCTTGTAATTGTGCCATGAGTTCTTCTACAGTCATATTCCCCTGTTTCAGCTCAAGGAATTTCTTTCCAAGATCATCAGCAGCACTGATTGAGAAATACTGGCTGTTGAAGATCTCCTTGAATTCTTCCCCAGGTGAAGCCTTGATCAGTTGCTTCCCCTCCTCTAGCTGCTAGGGTTTTGGGCAGTTCTAGCCGTTCGGTGGCTTCCCACCAGTAATTTGCTTCTCCCTTCAGTAGGTAGGTGGCATACTCAGTCTTGAGGTCTTCACTCACCCCACAAATATGGAAGGCCTTCTCAACTTCCTTGACCCATGTTTAAGCAACAGTGGGACCTCCTTCTCCATTGAAAGTAGGCGGGCAACTGTTCATGAAGTCCTTGAATGTTACCCTCCTAGGTTGTACTTGCGGTGGGTGCAATGGGTTGTTATTTTGTTAAGCAGCTTCCCTAATCATGTTCATTAACAGCGTGATAGGATTATCCTAGTGTTCGTTGTTGTTTTCACGATTACCATTTGGGTTGATACTTCCTTGGTTGCCTTAATCGTTCGCATTGCGGTTGGCGCTGGTGTTCCTGGCTCGAGTAGTTCATGGTCTTTGTACTGGAGGCATTTTCTACAAGGGAGAAAAGAAATTATTAATGTCCGTAGTCCTTTTTCCTTCTTTCATTCTTCTTTTGTAAGAGAATTTTATGTGTCTCTTATGAAACTCATAATATAACAAATAGATGCATTTGTAAATAATCGTGCATAACTCGTAAAAGCTTTATGGATGAAATTCCCATAATGTTAATAATATCCAAAAAGGGGTACAATAGTGGAAGTTCACCATTCACTTCAGTACTAGCAGAGCTTTGATTGATAACTATGGGAGTCATGCCAAAATATGTTTATGGCTATCGTAACTATCATAACAAAAGAAAAAAAATCAGCTCTGAAGCCTAAGTACAAAACATATGGCCAGAATTGTGATTACTAGCATTAAAAAATATATTTAATACAAGGCCTTGAGATCGAGTTCTTCCATCATTATGAGCGCATAACGGACGTCTCCTCAACCTTCTCCACAAGGTCATGCATCAAATGATCCTGGTCGGCTGAAGTGGGGTGTGGGAGCCTGAAGTAATTGCTCACCAAGATCAATATTTCAGTTAGTGCCTTGGTGAGGGTGAGAGACACATCCTGCTATGAGACCCTCCAAATGTCAAGGAGTCAACTGGTCCTTTGGTGTGCAATGGAGCGACGCATCAATTCGTTGTTGCGTGTCTCCATCTCTGCCTGTATCAGGCGAACTCTACGTTGGAGATAAAGGTAGAACTTGTCTGGAAATGGCATGGGCATTGGCACCTCTGGAGGTGGTGCAGCGGGTGGGACGACTGGCGGTGCATCTTGTAGTACTGTTGGTGGTAATAGCAGCATGGCAGGTGGTAGAGTTGGCTACTCTGTTAGTGGTGAAGCTGGAGCAAAAGGTACAGTATGTACCGAAATTAAATGAGATCCTGACCGCACTAGTGACTATGTACCCAACTGGTAATAGGGAGAAGAACGACTCATCATATGAACTGAGGAATCTGACCTCTCAGATGGGTTAGTGATGGCATTGGCACCCTCTGATTCATTAGGCTCGGTGGGGTCCTCGTCATCTTCTGGATCTATGGGGTCTCCAACATCTTCTAAATCCTCATTAGATATCCGAGGAATCTCAAAATGTATCACTTGTACTACCCTGGTTACCCTCTTGCGAGGAGTCACACGCCACCGGGCACCAGGGGGTGGTGGTGATCCACAGATAACATCAGGGTGTAGGCATTTGCAGCGGATCGAAGGGCCAGCATCATCAAGTGGTGTAGGCACAACAGCAAGAGGCTGCTCAGGGGATGCCTCATTCAGGGCCTCAACATCGTCTGTGATGGGGGCAGGGGGAATGTCTTCATGTCTTGGGTGGTCAGAAGAGGTGTAACCAGGAACATGCTTCACGTCAGGGCTAACGACCATGGGGGCTTTGCCCCTATCATCTCGTGTCGAAGTCATCTACAAGTGAGAATAGCCTATGTCAGTCCAGGAACAATGTTTAACTTAATATAGAGTTTGACATTAATACTAATGCAATGCATGGTTTGCAATAAGTTTTACTTAGGTCCTAACGTCCTATTTTCCCTATCCTTATATCTTACGGTTTCCTTCATTCCTCCTTAAAACTCTAAATATTGCGTTCTGCTCCCCGGTAGAGACCTGGTCTCATAACCGGTGCTTGGACTTTGATACCAACTGTGAAGTCCCCAAAAATCCCATACTAGACTTCGGGCACTGTTAATAATTGACAAAAGAAATGTAATATCATCCAAGCGTAAATATCAATAAATAAGAGAAATAAATAGTATTCTCTATTACATTCATCCAAAATAAGAATTCTAACAGCGGAAGACTATGTGGGGCCCACACAAGCCTTACAATCTAAACATTTCAATAGTCGCCTCACGCTTCACTCTTCCCTTGAATGCCATCCATAAAAAGGCAATATGGAAGCGTTCATTATGCCATCCTCGCTTTGCCTTTAGCAGACGGCTCGGCCTTCCTGCCATGTCTTGTAAAACATTAGATAATAGCAACATGAGCGATTTACTCTCGTAAGTATATCATCAATTATTGGGTAGGCTTTGAAGTATGGATAATCTATTGGCTTAAGCGTTTATGAGGTTGAGCAAAAACAATGTCTACACCTCTTAATAACTTTAGGGGGGAAAATAGCTTCCAGGGTCCCTGGGTGATAATGAGGGATTGACCCTTTACTTGAAAAAGATTATTGAATCATTCATTTGCGTTCTCTTTATCAAAT
The DNA here is from genome assembly GCA_014636745.2 of Centella asiatica. Lineage (NCBI taxonomy): Eukaryota > Viridiplantae > Streptophyta > Magnoliopsida > Apiales > Apiaceae > Centella > Centella asiatica. The sequence continues at coordinate 9,003,147 of CM025784.1, read as the reverse complement.
AGTGCATCAACTGGCCAGCCTGACCACTATCTGACTTCATCATCTCTTTATCAAACGACATATCAGTCGGCCAGCCTGATCGTTTGACCTCATCATAATGACATACGTAGTTAAGCATAAGCCTTTTGTCTGCGAGGGTTCGGTCACTAATGCCTCGACTTCCGTTCCCTATCATTCTTAGGCCCAGGGTGCCAAGCAAATGCAACTCACTAGCCTTTACTTACCCACACGGATATACTTTATAAGTATGGGGTGAGAAAAATTATGTTTTTCTTTCTATCCGTATAGGATTTACCTTGGCGTGTTAACAATTTTGAATAGCTAACATCCGCCTAAAGAATGCTTGATTCTAGTACAACATTTTCACGTAAATAGGATCTAAAGATCATACATTACTTAACTTTGAAGAAATTGAATCAAGAGTATTGACATAATAATATCTTGGATACATTACGCATATCTAAAGAATGATCATGCATATTAATTGAAAGAAAGTAGAGTGAGTATATACTTGTCTTGGTCCTTAGCAAAAAAATCAAATTCAATTCACTTGTGAGTGAGACACTCTGTAAAACATGCATATTGACATAACATGAGAAATTTATACATTTGATAAAGATATGAGAAAATGTGCACATGTGATGTCCTTAAACTTGTAATGTCGTAATTTGACATTTGAACCATTGAGGTTTTTTTTTAAAAAAAAATATTAATTAATAACATCTTAAAATAATTTAAGAAAATAATATTTTAGACTTTCGAAGACAAATTGTGCATCAGTGGATAAACGTTGACGCATAAAAGTGGTCATCAGGGGCTAAGAATGACCATTGGGGAATAAATTAACCATCCGTGGATAATTTACATGTCAAGGGATGACTGGTCATTGGTGGATAATTACCCGTCAGGGGATGACTGGTCGTCACTGGATAATTACCCGTCAAGGGATGACTCTCAGCCATCAGGGGATAGTCTTCAATCATCAAGGGATGATCTTCGACCATCAGGGGATGATCTTGATCGTCGCTGAACTCGTCAGTGGACAATTTGTTCAGCGCCAAACTTAGTAAGTCATCGCTGAACTCATCGGTGGATAATTTGTTCTTCGGAGACTAAGAAAACTTTATCATCAGAGACTAACAAAATTTTGTTCATCGGAGACTAACAAAATTTTCTCATCAGAGACTAACCTTTATACTGTCGGAGACTCAGTTGGAATCTCCCAGGGACTATTTTATATAGTCAGAGACAAATTTCACACTAACGGAGACTAAGCTAGGTCTTGTCTTCGATACAGTGGTGACTTCATCACTCTTCAGAGGATGGTGTTGTCAACAGATAACCATACATAGGTCAACTTTCATCATTTATTCTATAATGTGTAACATTCATATTGTTTACTAATTCTTATGGACATTGCTAGTCTTCAAGAACTCTAGTTGTCAAAGGCTCAAGCATGTTGTTTTAACTACTAATAAAAAGAAATATTTGGAAGTTAATGGTTTGTGTACTAGGTGGTCGCCAACATTTTTTACTTTCATCTTTTTGGAGTATATGCCCTAGTGGCCAATTATGTAATGATTGTGACACTATATTTATGTTATGTTTTATTTACTGCATCATATAAATGTTAACATAATAAATGTCCTTAGAAGAATGATATTAATTATATGGATTCAAGTATGTGACTTGAATATGAGATCATATAAGTATGTTATATATATCATTATTCTTAAATGTCCCTAGTCGAGTATCATTGTTAGTGGGACAACAATAATACATTGAGACTAGTATGTGGATTGACTGATGGTCACTTCTCATTGGTCATAAATATATACGAGATATATTAAGTTGATGCATATGTACCATGTTAAAGAATAGTGTACTAGACAGACCAACCATGAGAATTCTACATAGAGCATTATGCTATGTGTCATAAGTAATTTTCATAGTGGCAATGATGTAATGGTCCTTCGACCTGAAGTCATGACATTTCTACATAAGGAGTTATGTGTTTTGACATTGCCAAAAGTCACCTTTAACCGGGTGGATGATAAAGGTGATTGTTGGATGCATCATGAGTTATGTGAGAAATAGGAATGATATAGATGGAATTTAACCCTCCTATAAATTAGGGGTGATATCTATAGGCCTCTTGAATGAGTGAGACTATGAAATGCATGGCCATGCTCAAATAGAGATTTTTTGTTTGTATAGTTTACTCATTGTGTTTTCCCAGTGAGATGCCGAGAACTTGTAGAAGTGGGAGGGGTGGGGGGGGGGGGGGTTGAATACAAGTTCTTTGAATACTTTTCGAATTTCTTGTTCTTTAAGAAATTAAACTTTCTTGCGGAATATAAAGAACAAAAACTCAAATCAATTTATAAACAATTGCTAGATTGATTTCACAACTGATTACAAATTCTAACAATCATAATAAATATGATCATCAACTTCTTCTCTATTCTGTATAGGAAAAGATACAAAACTATGAAAAACCTATACAGCTTCGAATTACAATTTTCTGTAAAAACTAATTACAGCTTCTCTTCAAACTGATTTTTCAGTTTTCCTATTCTAAATCAATATTGATTCAGCTTCCTTATTCGAATCAAATACAATCTTTCCTTTTTGATTAGGAAGAGATTTCTGGTTAGTTTCCTTACCATCTACGTCTTCAATAATATCTTCAACTACGTGGAAGATATTCTTTTTTTTAATTCGAACTCTGTATCTCTCAGGAAATAAATCACGATTAGTCCCTGATGCTTCATCTTTAGTCTCTGGTGACGTCATTACTAGTCTCCGGTGCTTTTAGTCCCTGATGACGTCAGATTGTGTAGTCTCCGATAGAGTTATTTAGTCTCTGATGCTTTAAGGCTTAGTCTCTGATGACGTTAGCTTAGTCTCTGATGTTTTTAACTTTAGTCTACGATGACGTAAGCTTTAGTCTCCAATAGGCAAAACTGTTTTCTCAGTGAGATGCCGAGAACTTGTAGAAGGGAGGTTGAATACAAGTTCTTTGAAAATTCTTCGATTACTTGTTCTTAAAGAAACTAAATTTTTCTTGCGGAATAAAAAAAAACAAGATCAAATCAATTTATAAACAATTGCTTTATTGATTAAAGAACTGATTACAAATTCTAACAATCAATTTGATCGTCAGCTTCACCTAATTCTAAACTATATAGTAAAGATACAAAACAATGAAAACCTATATAGTTTCGAATTACAATCCTCTGTAAAAACAATTACAGCTTCTACATCTACTGAATTACAATTAACTCAGTTTCTATTCTGAATAAAATTCAGCTTCCTTATTCGAATCAAATACAATCTTTCCTTTTTGATAGGAACAGATTTCTGGTTAGTTTCCTTACCAGCTACGTCTTCAATAATATTTTACTTTACGTGGAAGCCATCCCTTTTTCAATTCGAACTCTGTATCTTTCAGAGATTAATTCACAATTAGTCTCTGATGCTTCTTTTAGTCTTTGACGGCTTTAGTCCCTGACGTATCTTTTTAGTCTCCGGTACATTTAGTCCCTGATGACTCTTTTAGTCCCTGGTACGTTTAGTCCCTGATGACTTTTAGTCTCTGATGACGTCAGCTTGTGCAGTCTCCGATAATGTTATTTAGTCTCTGATACGTTAAGGCTTTGTCTCCGATGACGTCAGCTTAGTCTCTGATTCCTTTTTCTTTAATCTCTGATGACGTAAGCTCTTAGTCTCCGATAGAAAAACTAGTCTCTGATCAATTCTTCTAGTCTCCGATAAGCCTTTTTGCAAACTTTAATAGACCAAATACACAACTTGACTTCTTGAAGCTTCGATACTCCATTCCAGCAGTTAATTACAAATAACAATAATCGTATCTCTTTACAAAGAATAAATGAATTACAAACAAAGAGATAACTACTGGCTACAAAACTTCAGTGTTACTAATTAACACTTTCTATACATTTGTACTCTAAGTATTCTAAAGACAATCATCATCAAATGTTCTAAAACCTAACAATCTCCCCCTAATTATGAATATCAGAATGATAAACATAATTTCAAGGTTGATGATGATGTCAAAACTCAACATTACAAATACTTAGAAAAAGAATAAAGAACTGCTAACTACAAATGTATTCTGAACTAAGATCTTTGATCTTTTGTTCAGCTTCCACCAAGACTCAGGTTTAAATCCTATAAGTCTGGCTTCTTATTTCAACACACAACTCCAACACAACACTTTTACCTTATCTTTTCTTCAACTGTTCCATCCTTTCCTTTCTATTCCTTCTCAGCAACTCCAGCCTATTTTTCAACAGGTTCTTCAATATAAGCTCAGTTTCTTCAATAGCATCTTTGAGTAAGGCAAGAAATCCTTCAATATGCCTCTCGCTGACACTATTGATGTCCCTGTTGTAGTTGAGGAAAATTCTCTCCCCATGAAAAGTTTCATACCATAATCCCAAAGGTTTAGATTTAGCTTCTGGTTCTGAATTCACCTTATGCTCCATCTTCATCACCTTTTGAATCTGGCTTAGAAATTTCATGTTTAAATCAGAAGTCTCAAGCACTACAGTCAGCAACCACTCCAAATCTTCTTTTGTTTGTCCCTCCAAGGCTGGCTTCTCGAACTTCAAAGACTCTCCATCTGTCAAAAAGACATGGAGTAGCTCTTTGTTGTTATTACCCTTTATCAGTTCAATCCTTCTTGTACTTTTCTTTAGGGCCTTTATTATTTCTTCAGTGCTAGCCATTTCAACCTTGTAAGACTTCTTTGATGAAACTGTTTGTGGCTTTGTTGGTCCACTCACAGCCACCAAGGCAGTCTCGGTTGACCTTGGAGGGTCTTGAGAGATAGGCTTCTTGGTTGGTACTTTGATCTCAGGTTTCTTAGCAGATTCCTGAACCAAAGTTCTTCTCCTAGATCTTCTTTCAGCCTCTTGCATCTCTTTATTTTTCTTCTTGGTTGTAGCTGCTTTCTGTGCACTTGATCTTCTTGTAGAGGTCTTCTTCTTCTTTGCCTCCTCCTCCTCCCTTGCTGCTACCATGTCCTCCTCCTTTTGTAGTTTTTGAGCTAACAAGGCATCAGCATCTATCAGTTTCTGCTCTTGAGGATAGACCAACTCCACTTTCCCATCCACTATCAGTTCAATTGGTGTGGGAAAGTGAGCTGTCTTCATGGCATCCCCCAGTAGCTTAGGTTGTCCTGGTTGAGTGGAGATTTTCTTCTTTGGTTGCTCAACCATGACTCCCTTGCCTTTGTCTTTTGGTTTGGGGGCTTGTGCAGAGGAAAAAGGAGAAGCCGCTGTTGTTGCTAGAAGTGTTGTTGTTGTTGCTAGAACAGTTGATGTTGTTGTTGCTGTTGTTGTTGTTGTTGTTGCAAGATTTGCTACTTCAAGATCAGCATGCTTCTTGAGGATCCTGTCCATGTATGCTTGTAATTCAGCATAAAGGACATGACCTGTCTTGGATGTATGTACAGGTTTGGATGTTGGACCACTCTCCCCCTTTTTGACATCAACATCTTGGGGTTTAGAGGAGGTGGCCAAGGTAGGAATTGCCTGTAGCAGCAGCTGTTCCATTCTATCTTGCTTTTGGATCAGGAGTTGGATGTTATCTTCGAGGGCTTGAAGGCGACTGGCAGTCTTGGACTTATCTTTGATAAGCGTATCAATGGCAGTGATAGTCCTCCTTGGCAAGTGACCTTCATAGCATCTTCTAATCTTGTTTGTCTCCAACTCCATCATCTCCTTCATTTGCTGCACTGCACCATTTATTCCAGTAACCAGGAAGTGGTGAAACTTTGTATGTTTCTTGTCCACCCTGGTTACCTCTTCAAGAACATCGGTAAGTGTAGGTGCAGTTGCAGTGGACCCAATATTGGTCACATAATCCTGTCTGAGATGTGCGGCAGCTTCCTCCAACGTGTTGGAATAGGTTGCATCCAACCATTCATCAACATTGGCTGCTGGAGCTTCTTCAGGCACAGGTTCATCTGCAAGCATTGTCTTTAATGCAGAAATATGGTCTTGTCTTTGTTGTAGACCATATAGCTCTTCAAAATCAGCATTTGTCATTTCAGCTATGACATGTAAGGCTGCATCCCCTGTGCTTGGACTGTTCTCTGGTACTGCTGTTTGGATATTGGTGGAGGGAGCAGTAGAAACCGGAGCTTCGTGTGAGCTGGTTTCAGCAGGTTGTAAAAAGACACCTGCTGAAAATTTCTCTCGTTTATTTTGTTCAAGGATCTCATCCTTGCTCACACCCTCTCCTTTTGCCTGGGGTTGGGCACCCAGCTTCTCGATCTCTCCTTTTTCCAAGCTTTCTAAAGCTTGACTCTCTTGTGTATTGATATTCTCTCCTTTTTTCCAAATCAGGAGCCTGACTCTCACTAATTATTCTCTCAACCTCACTTTTTTGGGAAGGTGCACTCATTCCTACATAAATGGGGGTTTGAGAAGTACTTGTGACAGCATGGATAGGGGGTTACCTTTGTTTATCTTGGGCTAGGGATCTATCCATGGAAGATGTGTGAGAGCTTGTCTCGATTATTGGCTCCTCTTGGGAAAAATCAAGAGAATCAATTATATATGTATCAAAAGAATCAAGAATAGGAGAAAAAGGAGAAGAATGTACAATGGGGAGTGTTGGCTGTTCCTCAGATGACAAAAATTGAGGAACATCAAAAGATAACTCTGTGTGTGCACTCCTTGTGTCACTCTTTTCTTTTATATTCTCTCTATTTGGTTCCTCTTGGCTGTGACCAAGAGTTTGTGCAGACTCTGTACAGTGTGTTCCTGGTTGGGAACTGTCTTCAATGTCAGCATCCTTTTGGGAGGATGGTGACAGTTCACTGTTTTTCCTTATAACCTCCATTGCCTTTTGGGAAGCAATGGATTGCTTTTGGCTTTGGGTTATAACTCTTTTCTTTCTCTGAAGTGGAACTTCAGCTTCTTGTTCTCCCTTATCCTCACTGACTCCCTCAATTATTTTTCTTTTAATTGGGAGCTTGGTGATTGTCTTGGGTTTTATAACCACAGTCTTTTGGGAAACTGTGAAGGGGGCTATAGACTGTTGTTGTGAAGTTGTTGGAGGATTTTCAGGGTTTTGGCTTGTATTATCCTCAAAAGATTGCAAAGAGTAAAGATTTGGAAGCCTGTCTATGAGAATATTTCTCATGACAGGAGGAAAAGTTAAAGGAACATTTACCTTTGCAGAGTTCTTCACATCTTTGATTATTCTTTTACTCTGCAAAACAGTTGGTACAACTTGCATTCCAGTAATATTTAGGTTAGGGATTAGATAATAAGCAATCATCATCAAAAACCTAGCATAATAAATTTTAGTTTTACTAGTTTTAAGTTTTGGCAACAAGTTTTGCAGAATTAAAAGCCCAATGTTTAGATGTCTACCATACAACACACTAAAAGCAATTTGTTGTGTGAGTGTAGTGATAGCAACATATCCACTGCATTTTGTTGTAAAAGCTTTAGTAAGTATGTCAAAGAACAGTGACCACTCTTGCCTTAGATGGGGTCGTGTAATAGACCCAACAAATCCAATTTCAGCAGAATAATTTAAGTTATTCAACATAGAAATTATTTCTTCATCAGAGGCAGGGGAGTCAAAGTTTTCATAAACTGGTAAATGTAAAGCAGTATTTACAACGGTATGATCTATAGTATAAGTAGTGTTTGCATACCTGAAACTTACCATAGGTGAATCAGTTTTTGCACCTTGTATGGTAGCAGTGGACCAAATAGCCGTGATGACCTCAGCGGCTTGGACGGGAGCTTCATAAATGGTGTAAGTTAGTGTGGAGTTTTGAAGAAAATCCACAAAGGGGTGGTACTGGGCTTCAAAGACATTCTTATTAGCCACCCCTGCATGGTTGGTCTTTATGAAATCAAAGTCTCCAAACTTGAAAGCAACTGTTTTAGCGGCCATTGTGAGAGATCTGTGAACTTTGGAAGAAACTTAAAAGAGGGTTAAATTGCAGAGTATTATCAGAGAGAAAATAATTTCAGAGCTTTGAGTGATTGTGATTGCAAAGATGTTTGAAATTTGTTTTATCAATTTGTTAGAAACGTTTGCAATTCCTACGGATGGGCAACTACCATTTTACCCTTGATCGGAGATTGCCCTAATCTCTGATCTGTTCACTCGTAAGAGACTAGAAGAAGATTAGTCTCTGATAGGGTTTACTACCAGGGACTAAGGTAGTCTCCGATAGGATTTACTATCGGGGACTACTTAGTCTCTGATAGTATTAACTATCGGGGACTAAGATAGTCTCTGATAGTATTAACTATCGGGGACTAAGATAGTGTCTGATAGTATTAAATATCGGGGACTAAGATAGTCTCTGATAGTATTAACTATCAGGGACTAAAATAGTCTCTGACAGTATTAACTATCGGAGACTAAGATAGTCTCTGATAGTATTAACTATCGGGGACTAAGGTAGTCTCTGATGGTTTAAATTTTTAAATTAGTAGGGGACTAATTTAAAACAACTATCAGGGACTAGTTAGTCTCTTACTCACTCTAGCTCATATTATTCAATAATCAATCATTTGATTATTCATTTTATCAACTTTTTCTAGAATTAAAATTCTAGCTTCTTAAAATCTGTTTAATTAAAAACAGCTTCAGATATTTCCAGAATTAAAATTCTAGCTTCTTAAAAATCTGTTTAATTAAAAACAGCTTCAGTCTAGAAAATTAATTCTAGCTTCTCACAACTAAACAACTTGTTTTCTAAGATTTTAATCAATTTTTAGAAACATAATTCAACATTCCTAACTCATAGACTAATCTATTAAAGGTAGATTCATCTAAGGGTTTTGTGAATATGTCTGCAAGTTGTTTATCAGTTGCAACCCAGTGTAATTCGATATTACCTTCACTTACATGTTCTCTTATGAAGTGATATCTAATATCTGTGTTTTGTTCTTGAATGTTGCACTGGATTTTCTGTTATTGCTATGGCACTAGTATTATCACAATAAATAGGAATTTTGGATAATGACATACCATAGTCTAGGAGTTGATTCTTGATCCATAAGATTTGAGCACAGCAACTCCCAGCTGCGATGTATTCAGCTTCTGCTGTTGAAGTAGAAACTGAATTTTGTTTCTTGCTGAACCAAGAAACAAGTCTGCCTCCAAGAAGTTGGCAGCTTCCACTTGTGCTTTTCCTGTAAAGCTTACACCCTGCATAATCAGCATCTGAATAACCAATTAGTTTAAAATCAGATTCTTTGGGATACCATAATCCAAGATTTGGGGTACCCTTTAGATATCTGAGTATTCTTTTTGCAGCAATCAAATGTGACTCTCTAGGGTCAGCTTGAAATCTAGCACATAGACATGTAGCAAACATTATATCAGGTCTACTTGCAGTTAGATATAAAAGAGAGCCTATCATTCCTCTATAACTAGTGATATCAACTTTCTTTCCTTTTAAATCTTTATCTAGTTTAGTGGAAGTAGGCATGGGTGTTGTTGCAGGTGCACAATCAACCAAATCATATTTTCTTAGTAAGTCTTTGATGTATTTTGACTGACTGATAAATATTCCATAAGTTGATTGTTTAATCTGCAATCCTAAGAAGAATGTTAATTCTCCCATCATACTCATTTCATATCTAGACTGCATAAGTTTTGAGAATTTTTTACAGAGATTTTCATTTGTAGACCCAAATATAATATCATCTACATATATTTGCACCAAAATAATATCTGAGCCTTGTTTTCTGTAAAATAACGTTTTATCTATGATACCTCTAATAAATTTATTTTCAAGTAAAAATTGAGATAGAGTATCATACCAGGCTCTTGGTGCTTGTTTTAAGCCATAAAGTGCTTTGTCTAACCTTTAGACATGATTTGGAAATTTGGAGTCCACAAAACCTGGTGGTTGGCAAACATAGACTTCCTCTTCCAATTTTCCATTTAAGAAAGCACTTTTGACATCCATCTGGTACACCTTGAAGTTCTTGTAGGCTGCATATGCCAAGAAGATTCGTATTGCTTCAAGTCTTGCTACTGGTGCAAAAGTTTCATCATAGTCTATTCCTTCTTCTTGAGAATATCCTTTTGCAACCAGTCTTGCTTTGTTCCTTGTAATTGTACCAGCTTCATCCAATTTGTTTCTGAAGACCCATTTTGCACCAATAATTGATCTATTCCTTGGTTTGGGTACTAGTCTCCAGACTTTGTTTCGAGTGAATTGGTTTAATTCTTCTTGCATGGCAATTATCTAGTCAGAATCTTGAAGTGCTTCCTCAATTTTCTTTGGCTCAATCTTTGAGAGAAAACTGAGATATAAGCATTCATTTTGAGTTGCACTTCTAGTCTTGACTCCATCCTCTAGACTTCCAATTATCAAATATGGTGTGTGGTCTCTCAACCATGGAATTGCACGTGGCAGATTTGATCTTGAAGTCGAGGCTTCATTTTCTAGATTGGTGTTATCCATTCTAGCTTCATGATCAGAGACTGCTCCCCCTAAACCATTGACTCTTTCATTATTAGCTCCCCCTGAGCTATTTATTTCTATAGTCTCTGGTGTCAATATTGTTTCTGATTGTGCATCAGTGGCTCTAGTCTCTGGTGAACCATTAGTCTCCGATGTAATACTAATGTCACCAGTCTCTTGAGTTTCTTCTAATATTCTAGTCTCTGATAGAAGCTTAGATCTTGGCACTTCATGCACAACAGTTAACTCCCCCTCAATTATGTAGGGATCATTGCTATCTTGGGGTTGTTCAGTGGTCTCTGATGGATATTCCCATGCATCCAATTCATTCTCAAAACTGAGAGGTTCATGCAATCCTTGTCCAATCATTCCTGGAATCTTTTTATCATCGAACACGACTTGTATTGATTCCACAATGACTTTTGTCCTTAGATTATATACTCTGTATGCTTTACTTGACAGAGAATAACCTAAGAAGATTGCTTCATCAGATTTATTGTCAAACTTTCCTCTTGACTCTGATGAATCTCTCAGTACAAAGCACTTACAACCAAACACGTGTAAAAACTTGAGAGTTGGTTTTCTCCCAGTCATTAACTCATAGGGTGTTTTGTTGTATGCTTTGTTTATCAAGGATCTATTCTATGTAAAGCAAGCAGTGCTTATAGCTTCCTCCCAAAAATAGGTACGAAGCTTAGCCTCTTGTAACATAGTCCTTGCTGCTTCAATAAGGGTTCTATTTTTCCTCTCAACAACTCCATTTTGTTGAGGGGTTCTTGGAGCTGAGAATTGATAGGTTATTCCTTTTTCCGTGCAGAATTCAATCACTTGGGAATTCTTGAATTCTGTTCCCCTATCGCTCCTTATTACCCTTACTGTTTTTCCTGACTCAGTTTCTATCTTTTTGATATGATCAATTATTAACTGAGCAGCTTCATCTTTTGTAAAGAGGTATTTTACCCAAGTGTACCTCGTGTGGTCATCCACTATAACCAGTGCATATCTATTTCTTAAGATAGACATCACATTCACTTGACCAAATAAATCCATGTGTAACAATTGGAGTGGATCAGTGATGGATGTTGCTGGTTTGCTTTTGAATGACACACTTTTTTGTTTCCCTTTCTGGCATGCATCACACAATCCATCTTGTGTAAATTTCAACTGTGGAATGCCAGCTACTAACCCTTTCCTCACAAGCTTGTTAATGTTCTTAAAATTCAAGTGGGAAAGCTTCTTGTACCAAAGCCAACTTTCATTAGTTGAAGCTTTGCTGTAGAGACATGTGATTTGATCAGATGAAGAAATAAGATTTGTAACATACAAATTTCCTTTTCTTTTTCCTGTCAAAATCACATTCTCAGATTCTTTGTCACTCACTAAGCATTGATCTTCTTTAAAAGTGACATTGAATCCTTTATCACATAGTTGACTCACACTTAGTAGATTGTGCTTTAGTCCGACAACCAGTGCTACTTCTATGAAGATGACATCTCCATGTTCAACATTGCCATATCCCCTTGTATGGCCTTTGCTGTCATCTCCAAAAGTGACTTTTGGGCCACTTTTCTCTTCATACTGTTTTAGCAGGGACTTATCTCCTGTCATGTGCCTTGAACAGCCACTGTCCAAGTACCATGATCTCTTCTTTTTGCCCTGCACAGTAGAGAGTAACTAGTTTGAGATTTTTGGAACCCAGACTTTCTTGGATCCTCTCTCACTAGTTGTAGATTCAAGACTTGACTCAAATTGAGTTGATTGTCTTTTAGCAGTTTTGACTTTAACCGGACAATCATTAGCCTTGCTACCTTTTTGTGAGAGACTGCCAAGTTTAGTATTTTCATTTTTAATGCAAAGAAGATCTAACCTTTTTACAGGTGATTTATCTTTTATATTCTTTGACAAGGCAGTCTCTATTATAGGAATTTTATTTTTGCTCCTATAATTAACAGCTATGTGGTTGGGATTACCACATACATGACATGTCTTTCTAGGAGCATCAAACATTCTAGCATAATTCGTATGTTTGTTAATGCCTATCTTTCCATTCCTATTTTTCTTCTTTCTGCTTAACTCCACTAACTTTTCAGCCTTTTTGTCTGGAAGAGCTTCCAGTCTTTTATTCAATTGTGTCTTTGTTATGAACCCAATGTTTAATCTTTTTGATTCACTCTTATCAACAACATTAACTGTCTTTTGATCAATTTCTGTTTTTGCAGTAATATGTTGATCTAGAGTGTTTATAAATTTAGGTTCACTGACAGGAGATACAAAATTAATTCTTTTAAAACTTGGCTTACTAGTTGAGGAGTTTGCAGCTTCGTTATGATCATTTAAATCTGAACTGTTATCTAGATTTTCATCATAACCTAGTCCAGATTTTTGACCTATTGTTTGATACCCTACCAAGTCAGATAACTTTTTAGAGGAAGTATTCCATTGTTTAATCTTAGCTTGAGCAATTTCAAGTTGCTCTACTAAGTAGTATTCCCTCTTTTTCAAAGCATCAATCATGTGATGAGCCTTGTTTAAGTCCGACTTGATGGTATCAAACTGTGACAATTTCTCTTCAAGAAATTTGTTTCTTTTCAAGAGAATGTCACGTGATTCTTTTACATTTGTATGTTCAATAGTTAATGATCTAAAACTGACATGCAAAGCAGACATATCCTTTTGTATGCTTTCAATGCTAGATGTATCAAGTAAATCAAGCACATTAAAGTTATGATTTGCATCAAATACCTTTGTAGAATCACTTGACTCGTCACTTCGAGCCATTAGGGCAAAGTTGACAACTTCTTCATCAGAGTCGCTGTCAATCCAATCTTTTCCCTCAGTTATCAAGGCTTAGCTTTTTGTTTTAGCTTTCTTGTCTACAAAGTCTTTCCTTGATTTCTCATCTTTAGATCTATCACTAAATCTAGGCTTCCTGCAGTCATTGGCAAAGTGCCCTAACCCATCACAGTTGTAGCATCTTATCTTCTTTAAGTCGAAGGTGACTTTTTGACCTTCACGTTTTGGGTTAGGCTTTCTTCACGATTTTCTTCCTTTCCTGCTTGCTCTAAATTTCTTGAACTGTTTGGCCATAAATGCCATGAATTCCTCCATGTCATCATCAGAGTCCAGTTCATCTTCCTGATTAGTCGAGCTAGCATTGGAAGACTCATCATCAAGCTTCTCTTGAGACTTGTTTGTCTCAACCATCAACGCAGCTCCTTTGTCCCTGCCATGCATGCGCTGTCTTTGCTCTACTTCAAGTTCATATGTCTTTAAGTTCCCATAGAGCCTGTCCAGTGTGAGTGTTTCCAAGTCATGAGCCTCTCTTACCGCAGTGGTCTTTGGATCCCAACTTTGTGGGAGAGATCTCATAAAGATGGTATTGACATCTTCATTGTCATAGGATTTACCAAGTATCTTCAAGTCATTAAGCAAGGTGTTAAATCTGTCATAAACAGATGTTATAGGTTCACCAGGCTTTGCTTGAAAGAACTCATACTGTTGAGTCAACAGTGATCTTTTGTTCTTTCGAATTTGGTCCATCCCTTCACACAGGACTTTGATGGTGTCCCAGATTTGCTATGATGTAGTGCAGTTTATGATGCTTGTGAACATATTTTTATCAATTCCATTATAAAGTATGTTCATCACCTTAGCATCCTTTAACACTTGCAACTTGTCTTCGTTTGTATAATCACATTCTGGCGCAAGTTCAAAGTGTTCTGGAACAACAGATCCTTCGACAGTTTTTGCAGGAATGAATTTCCTGGGTAGATAAGGACCCTTCTCAATCCTATCTATGTAATCTGGATCTGTTGCTCTCAAGTGCATACACATCTTTTGTTTCCACATTGGATATTCTTCTCTTTTAAGAATAGGGATTCTGGTACCACCATCTCTACTTCCCGCATACGCCATGATGTTAGAGCTGCTTGCTTTGTCGTTGGCCATCTCTTGGAACGTTTTAATTGAATAAATTCAATTACAGGCTCTGATACCAATTGTTTTCCCAGTTAGATGCCGAGAACTTGTAGAAGGGGGGTTGAATACAAGTTCTTTGAAAATTCTTCGATTACTTGTTCTTAAAGAAACTAAATTTTTCTTGCGGAATAAAAAGAACAAGATCAAATCAATTTATAAACAATTGCTTTATTGATTAAACAACTGATTACAAATTCTAACAATCAATTTGATCGTCAGCTTCTCCTAATTCTAAACTGTATAGTAAAGATACAAAACAATGAAAACCTATACAGTTTCGAATTACAATCCTCTGTAAAAACAATTACAGCTTCTACATCTACTGAATTACTATTAACTCAGTTTCTATTCTGAATAAAATTCAGTTTCCTTATTCGAATCAAATACAATCTTTCCTTTTTGATTAGGTAAAGATATCTGGTGAGTTTCCTTACCAGCTACGTCTTCAATAACATTTAACTTTACGTGGAAGACATTCCTTTTTCAATTCGAACACTGTATCTTTCAGAGATTAATTCACAATTAGTCTCTGATGCTTCTTTTAGTCTCTGACGGCTTTAGTCCCTGACGTATCTTTTAGCCTCTGTTACAATTAGTCCCTGATGACTTTTAGTCCCTGGTACGTTTAGTCCCTGATGACTTTTAGTCTCTAATGATGTCAGCTTGTGTAGCTCCGATAATGTTATTTAGTCTCTGATACGTTAAGGTTTTGTCTCCGATGACGTCAGCTTAGTCTCTGATTCCTTTTTCTTTAATCTCTGATGACGTAAGCTCTTAGTCTCCGATAGAAAAACTAGTCTCTATCAGTTAAACCATTTTAGTCTCTGACCAGTTCTTCTAGTCTCCGATAAGCCTTTTTGCAAACTTTAATAGACCAAATACACAACTTGACTTCTTGAAGCTTCGATACTCCATTCCAGCAGTTAATTACAAATAACAATAATCGTATCTCTTTACAAAGAATAAATGAATTACAAACAAAGAGATAACTACTGGCTACAAAACTTCAGTGTTACTAATTAACACTTTCTATACATTTGTACTCTAAGTATTCTAAAGACAATCATCATCAAATGTTCTAAAACCTAACACTTTTCGAATTTCTTGTTCTTTAAGAAATTAAACTTTCTTGCGGAATATAAAGAACAAAAACTCAAATCAATTTATAAACAATTGCTATATTGATTTCACAACTGATTACAAATTCTAACAATCATAATAAATATGATCATCAGCTTCTTCTCTATTCTGTATAGGAAAAGATACAAAACTATGAAAAACCTATACAGCTTCGAATTACAATTCTCTGTAAAAACTAATAACAGCTTCTCTTCAAACTGATTTTTCAGTTTTCCTATTCTAAATCAATATTGATTCAGCTTCCTTATTTGAATCAAATACAATCTTTCCTTTTTGATTAGGAAGAGATTTATGGTTAATTTCCTTACCATCTACGTCTTCAATAATATCTTCAACTACGTGGAAGACATTCTTTTTTTTAATTTAAACTCTGTATCTCTCGGGAAATAAATCACGATTAGTCCCTGTTGCTTCATCTTTAGTCTCTGGTGACGTCATTACTAGTCTCCGGTGCTTTTAGTCCCTGATGACGTCAGATTGTGTAGTCTCCGATAGAGTTATTTAGTCTCTGATGCTTTAAGGCTTAGTCTCCGATGACGTCAGCTTAGTCTCTGATGTTTTTAACTTTAGTCTCCGATGACGTAAGCTTTAGTCTCTAATAGACAAAACTAGTCTCCGATAGATAAAGAAACCTTAGTCTCTGACAAGTTTTCCTAGTCTCCGACAAGCCTTTTTGTAAACTCCAACGGATCAAATACACACTTCGACTTTCTGAAGCTTCGATACACCATTCCAGTAGTTACTTACAAATAAGAAATAATTATATCTCTTTACAAAGAATGAATGAGTTACAAACAAAGAGATAACTGCTAGCTACAAAACTTCAGTGTTACTAATTAACACTTTCTATACATTTGTACTCTAAGTAATCTAAAGACAATCATCATCAAATGTTCTAAAACCTAATAGATTGATTAAGAAAATTGACATTAAATTGTGAAGAGGATGACACATTCATGCCTTGAATTTAATCTTAGATATCAAGGTTAAAAGGATTAAATTACATTGAAACATTAGTCACGAAAAGGTCGCGTCGAATTAACGACTTTATTATTACTTGGATAACAGTGATGTATTAGTAGATGTCACTCACTGTTTATAATTTTATAATATGATTTAAAATTATTGTCAACGTAATAATAACCTACAGGGTCGCACACTAAGAACATTTATTAAGGAGATATAATTTAAATGTCAGTGATTTTAATATATTAATAAAATTGATTTTATTTAAATCATGACTTTAAATTATATGTATGTAATCTATATATATATATATTAGAGTCCCTTGGAAGAAAATACAAATATATATTTATTTGACATATATATTAATTAAGTGAGACTTGATTAAAATATATAATAAATATAAAATTCAGATTTTATTCTCCTAATTAGATTAGGGTTTGGAATTACTCTATACACAGCTATATATAGGATATATCAGTTGTTCTCTCTAATATACGTTTTTTGAAAAACCCTAACTGCTCATAAGAGAGAGACTAGAGTTGAGAAAGAGAGAGAGAAACAGATTCAACAACTAGTACTGCAATTCTCCTTACTTTAGATCGTGAGACGATTCGTTGGGTGTTTGTGTGGATATTGTAGAGGCGTTGTCCAGTTGGATTGTGTTAAAGATTCAGAGACGTTCAACACCGTCATCAAAGCTTTGGATTCTATAAGTTTAATCGGTAAAATCTTAAACCATCTATATTAAATTGTCTCGCATAGATCCTCGGGTTAGGGTTTCATTTTTTTTTTGTTTTAAATCATTTTTTTCCGCTGCATTTTATTTGTCGAAACCCTACACATCTTGGATAGGTTTTTGAAATAAATGGCATTAACTCCAGATGTTAAAAGCATACACTAAGTCATACTTTTAGGAGTGAATAAACAAAGTAATTTTACAACACATGGCATGCATAATAGAACAAAATAGTGCAGGAACAGAGCAGGACTTTAATATATTACTCTTACCTCTTTGGCTGTAAAGAAGAAATTAAAAGCTTGGGTTGTTCTTCGAGAAAGACAGTTGTTCTTGAAGGTGTACCTGGATTTTGTGGGTGTTTGGCTGTATATAAAATTTATGAAAGTAGGGCTAAGGTTGTACTCCAAATGATATATTTATATCACTTGCTGAACAACAAGAGCTGTTGGATTGCTTGAAAGTAGATTTCAACCGTTGGCTGGAAAAGGTAGGAACAAGGTTTGGAATGGAATGATTGGTTTGAAAGGGCAGATGTAACGGTTGCTAAAAGTCAGTCAATAATCTATCATAGCCAACAATCTAGTGTACTGTTGGAGTAGATTGACTGGTTTGACGGGTCAACCCTGACATAGAGTAATTATGTCTCTTGTCTCACTGCAGTCTTTGGTTTAAAAAGACGGGTATTGTAGCTCACACCCGTGTGATGCCTTCCCACGTGACTACATTTCACTAACTCTTGATAAAAGAATAAAATAAAATAATCATTTAAAGATTTGAACTCAAAATGTATTTAAAATCTTTTGGACATCAGATTGCCATAAAATTTTCATTTAAGATATGAATTCATTATTCATACCGAATAAAAAAAATTAAACTTTCATACATAATAAAAATTAAATATAATATGAATCAATCATACAACAAATCTCATTTTATTTTTCGGGTTCTCACAGACATGATTGGGAAATTTCTGATCTTCCAAACCAGGAGGTTGCTAGACATACACCTCCTCTTGTATTTTCCCATTCAGGAAGGAAATCTTTACATCCATCTGGTACACTTTAAAATTTACTTGAACAACATAGGCAAGAAAAATCCTGATTGCTTCCAATCTAGCTACTGGTGCAAAGGTTTTATCATAGTCAATTCCTTATTCTTGTGAATAACCTTGTGCAACTAGTCTGGCCTTATTTCTTGTCACTGTACCAGCTTCATCCAACTTGTTTCTAAAGATCCATTTAGTACCAATGATAGATTTATTCCTTGGTTTTGGTGCTAGTCTCTAGACTTTGTTACTGATGTGTATAATTTCTGTAAGTGCACAGATCCTTGTAGTATCAATGCTCGTACAGGTTGATTGTGGCGCCCCCGAAAATCCCCCAAGCCGGGCCCCGAACACTATCAGCGATTTGGGTGACAGTCCCCAAGATCCCCAGGCTGCACCAGAAAACTACAACGCAACATCACAACAGCAAACCAAATAACATAGCCAAGCCTTAACAACATACCTGTGGGAAATATATTCCCAAATACATCATTAAAAATCTTAAGGTCCACATCATCTTACAAAAACCTCAAAGCTTGAAAATAAACAAGCTGCAGCGGAAACAAAACTTTAGATGGCTCATATGTCCTTACAACTTAAACATACTTAAGCAATTCTCTCTTTCCCTCTCTTAGGAGACTCAGCCTTCACGACATAACCTGAAAAACATTCATAGCATTCCACATGAGCGTTTACGCTCAGCAAATATATATTCATAAGCTAGAAGAAAAGATAATTCAAAAGCTTTAGTATTCATTGAGGTTGGGCGAAGCAATGCCAACACCTCCTGAAAAAAAAAAATCAATCAACATGTATCATTTAGGGTTCCCGAGTGATATCAAGGGGTTGACCCTCTCTCAATAAATCAAGATTCGCCCTTTACTCATCAGATAATGTATCACCTGACCAGACTGATCATTATCTGACTACCTTACATAATCAAATTTCATCTCAGCTGGTCAGCCTGGTCGTTTGATTCATCATTTGACATACATAGTCCTTCGCAGAAAGCATATGGTCTGCAGAAAGAATCACATTACCGATGCCTTGCCTCGATCTATCATTCTTTATCATCATTGGCCAGAATACCAAGCAAAAGTATTCAACAACCCCTTAACTTTCCATATGGATATATCTTCTTGTAAACATTTTCTCAATTTTGAATAGCCTTGACGTGCTAATCAGTTAAAAGCAGCGACTGCCAACAACACATATTGGCGTGCTCAACAATTAAAAGACAGTGATCATCACAAGCGGTACTATATATATTCGTACAGAAGTTACTTGGGTGTGCATACAAGTCCATGACTTGCAACCCCCAAACATCATCTTTATCATCATTTGGTGTGTTAGGAACTTTAAACAACTAGCAAACACCTAATAACACATACTTCAAACATCAACATTTTTTTTTTCACGCACATTGGATTCAATAATCGTACGTTACTTAATCATAAAAGAGATCATCATCATGCATAGGCATTAACATCATTCATTTACATAAATCGAATCAATGATTATACGTAATACGTAAGAACGAAGTGGAATGAATATATACTTGCCTTGGTCCTTAGCCAGATTCACTATATCGGTTGAATAAAGTTTCTGCATAACATCATTGTGGGTATATCATGAGAAATCCATACTTTAAAGATGGCTATTCATATAGAAAATGGTTATCAGGGCATGAGGTTGCCCATCAGGGAAAAATTTCACTCGTCAGAGACTATTAAACCCATAAGAGACTGATGACGTCATCTTAACTCATCGGAGACTAAGGCTGACGTCATTATCAGAGACTAACATATATCTCATCAGAGACTATGGATGACGTCATCAGGGACTAAACTTAGCCTGTCGGAGACTAAGGATGACATCATCAGGGACTAATTAACTCGTCAGGGACTGATGACGTCATCTTAACCCCATCGGAGACTAAGGGTGACGCCATCATCAGAGACTAACAATTCCTTCATTAGAGACTATGGATGACGTCATCGGGGACTAAACTTTAGCCTGTCGGAGACTAAGGACGATGTCATCAGAGACTAATTATCTCAACAGGGATTGATGACGTCATCTTACCCCATCGGGGACTAAGGGTGACATCATCGGAGACTAACATGTCAGAGACTGATGCTGACGTTATCAGAGACTAACATCAACACAGTCGGGGACTGATGCTGACGTCATCAGAGACTAACATCAACACAGTCAAAGACTAATGCTGACGTTATCAGAGACTAACATCAACACAGTCGGGGACTAATGCTGACGTCATCAGAGACTAACATCAACACAGTCAGAGACTAACTTTAGAAGCTGTCTCAGATATAGGGTCGTCTTCCTCACTTCTCCAAAGGTGGTGATCTCAACTACAACTCCATAAATCAACTCTCAACATGCTCTGAGCAACACTTCCAGACACAAAAGAATATAATCCTTTTTTTTTCTTTCTTAAAGACTTGCTCCTACAGCTAAACATCTTGGATACCAAGCAAAAAGAAAGGCAAAAGAGAACTTAAGATTTGCACCTCCTGGGTTGACGAAAGAGATCACAACTTGTTTTAAAGTGATAGTCCAAAAGAAAGAACTTGAAATTAAAAGGAGATGGTAGGTTTAAAGAAGAATTTTGGAAAAGGAAATCTTTAGAAAAGAGACTGAAATGTTCCTCCAAATGAGGTATTTATAGTAGGCTAAGATTAAGCTTTGAAATAAAATGATTGGTTAAACTGGATGGTAACAACGGCTGCTCATCATGATTCTTAGCAGCTAAGCATCGTAATAAGCCTACTGTCCTACATGCACATACGTTTAATCCATTTGATGACACACAAGCAGCTTATTAATCAAATTAACATACGTACACAATGATGTCATTATACTTAGGCTCTTAAGTCCTTCATGAGATTTAACCAGTCTGGACGCAAAGCTTCTTCAAACAATTACGAATGTCATCAAACATAAACATCATTGCTTATCCTTGCAACCAACAATCAAACAACAATAACCCCTTTAATGGGTCCGAAAATATTCATACAACCAAAAGCGTCATATAATAATCATATTCATATTAATAGGAAAATAAAATAACATAAAATAAAATAAAATGAGTGAATAAATTATTTATAGATAAACAAATTTTTCAGGTTGTCACATCGATCCACAGAGATTAGAAAATTCTAATATTCTTGATATTTAACTCAGGCGAAATAGAAACATAATGATTGAGGAGATTGTGTAATTAATCCTAATATAAATAAAACAATAAATATGATATGAATATTTTAAACGGAATAATTTAAACTAACTTAAACATAAATAAATTATAATTAGGAGAAAAAATAATAACGAAATAGAAAATCATTGTGACGTATATTGAAATGTAAAACTGTAATGAAAGATGTAATAATGAAGAATAAAATATTATTGAATTCGTAATCAAGTGTCTACAAAAACGAAATAATTGGTAATTGAAAAGAAGCAATAAGAAAAATAATGTATAGACGGCTGAAGAAAGAAAATAGAAAAACGAATGAAAAAGTGTAAACTTGAATAAGAAAACTCAAAACTAAAAGAAAGCTCCATCAAATAAAAACTAACTCCCTTGGCCTCTAATTGTACAAGTATTTATAGGCCTAACTAGATACATTCCTATAATATGAAAACTCTAAATTTTATCACTTGGAATGTATTTAGTTTCTTCCAACTTCATCTCTTGAATTCTTTTGATATCATCCAATCTCTATCACTTTATCTCTTCAAGTAGTGGAAATTTCTTCAACTTGTCAGGTTCATTCTTGAAAGAGTCTTAAATTCTTCAAATTATATCTTGGGAAGTCCTATTTTCACATAACTCTTTTATTTAATTATTTTCCTGCAAAATAAAATAAAAGCAATAAATAATCTAATAATAATAATAAATTGAGCATAATTAAGGTGGTAAAAATATATAAATTATAGACTTATCAAATTCCCCCACACTTATCTTTTGCTCGTCCACGAGTAAAATCAAAATAAAAATAATTGGAAAGAAAAGAAGTAACAAATTCTAAACTACTCCATTTTCGTAGGAAAACGGTTGCACTTAGCATGTGCAACAAGCCATTAAACCTCTATGTTACCCATAGTGGACGAGTTATGTCTCGTGAAGGCTTGCAGTGAATATACCCACAAAATTCATCAAAACTCATCATGGTCATGAAACAATTACTTAAATTAATTTAGATAACTATGACACACAATAAATTAAATAATTGAAGGACACAAAATAAACAACTCTCAATTTTTAACAAATATGCAATTTATATCAGTTAAATACACATAGCAAATCAACAAGAGTTAGAAAAATAACTTCTCCACTCAATCAATATCCCATACTCCCTTTATAAAGAATCAAGAAGTGGTCTTGTGCAAGTGCTTTGTGTACCGGCTTAAAAACATATTGACACTAAATTAGACACTTTATCTTCTTCGAATTAGTTGCATCTTATTTCTCGTATATCATCCTAAGTATCTTCAGCCTAAAAGAATGCAATCAAAATGACCTTAGAAAACAAAAAAAAAAACTTACGCACACCAAGAATAGAATCTCACTACATTTTTTTTCATATTTTCTTTTCTTTTTCTTCTTTTTTTTTCAAGCTTGTGCAACGTCTAGTTTATTGCTTTCTATGTTACCCATGTAGCGAGCTTTTGAACCAACGACTCCCAGACCCACTTGGGACCTTAGGGCGCTAGGTGTAAAGACAATCCTCTAGGGCCTACTTGCTCGAGTAACAAAGGCTACAACCAAGATTTAGAGCTTTCAACAATTTTTCTTCTTCTTTTTTTTTTCTTTCTATTGCAATTTTTTCTACTCAATATTGAAGCACAACACACACAAAGAACAGAGAGAAAAGAATAAAAGTAAGGTCATCTCTTAGCTACTCCCAACGCAAGAAGACACAAAGTCATAAATAAGATCAATTACATAAATTAAGTCCGTTTTAGTAATCTTAATGATTTAAGCCAGTGAATAAGTGAGTAAGATCACAAAAAGATTAATTAAAAGGAACTAAGGACAAATATCAAGATTTGAAGTTCTCAACCTAACAAGAGTGACTCAACTATGTAATATAAACTAAACATAATTACACACATGCTAACAATGAGAGCTATCCATTTCACACACTTCAAAAATAAAATTTATTACTGTTATAATTCTCTAAGAAACTTAAAATAATAATTCATGACTCATAATTTTGTTTTTTTTTATTTTGATAACTAATAAAAGAAACACAAACGACTAACAAATGTAAAGGATAAAACAAATAAACAAATAACCAAAATCCTCCCCCACACTTAAGTCATGCATTGTCCTCAATGAATACAATTAAAAACTCACATTCAAGAAAGCAAATTGATAAAAATAAGTTAAGATTGACTTCCCTGAAAAGTGAGCATGTGAAGAAGTGTTACTGCGAAATCGGACAATAGGGTTGTATGAAAGTTAATCTCATTGCATTAATATTATCCATCAAAATTCGAAACAACTTCTCATTATGTAGAGGCTTTAGTTTGTTGGAGATGATCTTTAATAGCGTTCCTCCTCCACCGAAAAATAAATACTTGAGATGATCTGACAACTTTTCAGGGAAGATTTCTGAGGTACCTAGAAAGGCATATTTAAGATTATCAGAAAGAGGTTTGAGTTCTAACTTGGGTGAACTCTTCTCAATGGGCGCAAATTCATGTTCAAGAGGTTGGCCAACTGTTTTGGACATTAGAGTTGTAGACTCTAATAATTCATTGACCTCATTGACATATTCATTTTCATCAAAATTTTGACCAAAATGATTTAGACAAAAATCAAGAACTTCATCATCACACATGACATTACTAGGCAAATATTGAATCAAATTGACTTCCTCTAGCGATTTATCAATATAATCCCTAGGTTGTTTCCCTAATTTGAAGATGTCAAGGTCAATTGTCATATCACCAAAGGAAAGTTTCATTAATCCATTTCTACAATTAATTAAAGCATTAGAAGTTGCTAGAAATGGTCTTCCTAAAATGACAGGAATTTGACTATTTGGATTAAGAACAGGTTGAGTCTCTAAAACAATAAAATCAATAGGAAAAATGAATTCACCAACCTTGATGAGAACATCCTCCACAACCCCCTTGGGTACTTTGATAGAACGATCAGCTAATTGGAGTGTGACACTTGTCTTTTTCAACTCCCCTAAACCAAGATTTTGGTACACAGAAAACGGTAAAAGATTGACACTAGCTCCTAAATCAAGTAAAGCTTTTTCAATGAAAGTGTCACCAATTATACATGAAACTGTAGGACATCCGGGATCCTTATATTTCATAGGGACTTGACTTGAAAGAATTGAACTAACTTGAGCAGTTAGAAAAGTCTTCTTAGGAACATTAGTGGTTCTTTTATGAGTACATAAATCTTTCAAACACTTAGCATAAGAGGGAATTTGTTGAATAGCATCTAGAAGAGGAATGTTTATTTTTACTTGCTTAAATACTTCTAGAATTTTATCCAAATTAGCTGACTGCTTGTTAGAAATAAGTCTAGATGGAAATGGGGCTTTTGGCTTGAAGTCTTTTTCACTAGACTTAGATTCAATTATCTTGGGCTCAACAATTTGTGATACAGGCCCTTCTGGCTCAGGAGAAATGAGTTTTTCCAATTGAACAGATTCTGAACTCGATGGACTAGACTTAGCATTCAAAATTTTCTCTTCCTTAGTATCAAGTCCAGCATGATTGTTAAAAAGATTACCAGATCTCAAGGTGATTATGGAATTTACTTGATCAGTAGAATTGCTATCTAAAGTATTAACTTGAGGAGATCTCTGGTTAGAGTTTAAAAACTTGGGATTATCCTCTGGCTGACTAAGAAATCTATTCTTTTCTCTCTCACTAACAATAGTTGCTAACTGACTCATTTGTACCTCTAATTGAGAGATGGCTTGGGCATTTGCAGTTAACAATTGCCAATCTTGAGTCATATTATGCATAAAATTTTCTTGAGATTTCACTAGTGCTTCAACATTTTTCTCTAGACCACTTAGTCTCTTATCATTGACACTATGAAAACCTGGGGGGAAACTGTGGTTGAGGTATAGAATTGGCATTAGGAAGTGGAGCAAAATTAGGCTTTGGATAACTAGTGAGAGGTGCACTAACTTGAGGTAGATTACTACTTTGATACGAGGGGCCTTGATTCCAAGAAAAATTGGGGTGGTTTCTCCAACCAGGATTATAAGTGGGAGCATACGGGTCATTCCTAAGCCTTTGAAACATTGCATTTACTTGTTCAAACTCATCGGCTTGGGAAACGACTCTAGAACACTCTTCTATCACATGGCCAAGTGAATTACACTTAAGACACATGGGTGTCGAAAGTTGGTGTACCCCTGATGGGCTTTTAGTCTCTAGCACCTCAAGTCTTTTAAGCATACTCGCCAATTTAGCCTCGGTTGCAACGGAATTTTCAACTACATGTATACCCCTAGATGACCTAGGCCTTTCATTATCCCCTGTTGTTTCCCATTGCATACTTTTTTCGGCTAAATCCTCTAAAAATTGCCAAGCTTGTTCATCACTTTTAGCCATAAATTCACCTTGACACATGGATTCAACCATGGTTCTAGTTTGATAATCTAAGCCTTCATAAACAATTTGACAAAGTCTCCATTTTTCAATTCCATGGTGTAGACACTGGGACAACAAATTTTTAAATCTTTCAAAATATTTCCTAAAAGACTCTTTTTCATATTGAGAAAATTGATTAATTTCAGTCCTTATTTTGGTAGTTTTGTGATTTGGAAAATATTTCTTGAGAAAAACAATAACAAACTCGTCCCATGTTTTGATAGATTTGTTAGGAAGACTATATAACCATTTCTTGGCATTATCTTTTAAAGCAAAAGTGACGAATCTAAGCCTAACTAAATCCTCACTCAACTATTGAATTTTCATTAAAGCACAAACTTCCTCAAACTCTTGTATAAACATGTATGGATCCTTTTCACCAGTGAACCTAGGTAACATATTTACAAAATGTGGTTTAAGTTCGAAATTATTACCATTGGGTTCTGGTAGGACAATACGTGTGGGTTGGGCCGATCGGGCTGGATAGCAACGATCCTTAAGGGCTATGTTTGGTTGAATTTGACCCGCCATTTTTAATTCAATTGACTCTTTTAGAAGTGCAACTTCAAAATCAAGTTTTCTCACAAGTCTTTTAGATTTTTTATCCCTAACCCAAATTGATTGTTGCATACACCAAACAAATAGACAAATAGTCATGTAAGCATAAAAATAAAAATAAATTAATATTTCCTAAATTTATGAAAATCCTAAAATTCTAGACAGCTCCTAACTTGTTAAGATAAGCTAAAACGTCCAACCAAATTCAAAATTATTCAAAACAATTGGCCAGGTCAACATGTGGGAGTCTCTCCTTGAAAATCAAGGTGACTAATTAAATAACCACTATTCCCAAAGCAAATAGCCTCAAGAACGCCTTCCTAGACACCAATTACTTGGCCAGGAAGCAATAGCTTGCCTAGACACCAATAGTAAGAATAACTAAAAATTTAGAACTCCCTTTAGACTACCTCAATATGTGATTTAGTGATTTTTTTATTTTTTTGGTTTAATAATGTACACATAAACAAGCATGTAATATATAAAAGCAGTAAACAATTAATATGCTTAACTATGTGTTCTACAACTAAAGAAAAGAAAGAATGGTACGTACCTTAAGTCCTCCAGCACTCGCCAATATTTATTAAAAAATAAATAAATGCTACTAAAAAAATAATAATAAACCTAGTGTTTTGTGCCTAAATGAGCATGAAAAATGCATGAATGCGCACATAATATCTAACAAAAAAAATGACAGTTTTTTTTTTTAATTTTTCACTTTTTTTTATATTTTATATTGTGAGAAAAGAGGGAAAACAAAATTGGGTACCTCGGTGACTTAACACTAATGATCAAAATAACTTGGTGTGCCAAGATTGTGATCCAACGTCCTTTTTGCACTGATTTGTCACAAGTTTTAAAATTAACATCAATTTGTTTCCTGCAATCACAATATAGAACGAATTAATAAATATAAACATATATAATTAATAAACTAAATCAAAGAATTAACATCAAGAATTTAAAATTAATCTTAATCCCCGGCAACGGCGCCAAAAACTTGATGTGTATAATTTCTGTAAGTGCACTGATCCTTGTAGTATCAATGCTCGTACAGGTCGATCCACAGAGATTAAAAAATTCTAATATTCTTGATATTTAACTTAGGTGAAATAGAAACGTAATGATTGAGGAGATTGTGTAATTAATCCTAATATAAATAAAACAATAAATATGATATGAATATTTTAAACGGAATAATTTAAACTAACTTAAACATAAATAAATTATAATTAGGAGAAAAAATAATAACGAAATAGAAAATCATTGTGACGTATATTGAAATATAAAGCTGTAATGAAAGATGTAATAATGAAGAATAAAATATTATTGAATTCGTAATCAAGTGTCTACAAAAAAGAAATAATTGGTAATTGAATAGAACCAATATGAAAAATAATGTATAGATGGCTGAAGAAAAAAAATAAGAAAATGAATGAAAAAGTGTAAACTTGAATAAGAAAACTCAAAACTAAAAGAAAACTCCATCAAATAAAAACTAACTCCTTTGGCCTCTAATTGTACAAGTATTTATAGGCCTAACTAGATACATTCCTATAATATGAAAACTCTAAATTTTATCACTTGGAATGTATTTAGTTTCTTCCAACTTCATCTCTTGAACTCTTTTGATATCATCCAATCTCTATCACTTTATCTCTTCAAGTAGTGGAGATTTCTTCAACTTGTCAGGTTCATTCTTAAAAGAGTCTTAAATTCTTCAAATTGTATCTTGGGAAGTCCTATTTTCACATAACTCTTTTATTTAATTATTTTCCTGCAAATTAAAATAAAAGCAATAAATAATCTAATAATAATAATAAATTGAGCATAATTAAGGTGGTAAAAATATATAAATTATAGACTTATCAGTTACCTTCAAATGGAATGAGCTCATCTTGCATAGCAATTACCCAATCAACATTTTGCAATGCTTCCTCAACCTTTTTAGGTTAAATCTTGGATAGAAAGTTGAGGTATAGGCATTCATTCTGAGTAGCGCTTCTTGTTGACATACCTTTAGTTGGATCTCCTATAATATGCTCCATAGGGTGATCTCTTGTCCATCTTATTTGTGGAGGTAAACTTCTTGAAGAAGAAGCTTCATTTGTTCCTAGTCCTCAATGGTGTTCAATGCTCTCAGCTTCATAGAAAACTCCCCTTGAATTAGTGCTTAGGTCAGGGCTTATGTTTTCCCTTGATGGTGCATTACCTGATGGATTATCCCTTAATAGAGCATTTCTTGCATTGTTGTCCAGAGATTTATTCTATCCACTGAAGGGGCTTCTAGATGACTTGAATTGTCATCAAGGATTACTAGATATTCCATTAATTTGTACACATCACCTTCATCATCTGATTAGTCATTTTTAGCATCTGTTGACTCATTTTCATTTTCAAACCTTAGTTTGTCATGGCTTCCTTCTGCATCATCATGCTTTCCTTCAATCCTTTTATCATCAAATGCTACGTGTACTGATTCCATAACATGTGGAGTCTAAGGTTGTAAACTTTATATACTTTGTTTGTCAATTAATATCCTAGGAAAATTGCCTCATCGGCTTTAACATCAAATTTTCCTAGATTCTCTCCTTGATTCTTAAGAACAAAGCATCTGCAACCAAACATATGAAGAAACTTAAGTGTGGGTTTTCTACATGTCACCAGCGGAGTCTTTTGATGAGCTTTTACTACCATTGATATGTTCTTAGTGAAGCAAGCAGTAGAGATAGCTTCATCCCAGAAGTAGGTAGGTAACTTAGCTTCTTCAAGCATGGTTCTTGCAACTTCAATCAAGATCATATTCTTTCTTTCAACAACTCCATTTTGTTGAGGAGTTCTAGGAGCTGAAAAGGTATGTGAGAAGCCTTTTTCCACACAAAACATCTCCACTGTTGAATTCTTGAATTCAATCCCATTGTCACTCCTTAGGGCCTTGACTTTCTCACCAGCTTCAAGTTCTATTCTTTTGATGTGATCAATGATCAGCTAGGGAGTTTCATCCTTGGTATGTATATGCTTAACTCATGAGTATCTTGAGTAGTCATCAACAAATACAAATGCATACCTTTTCTTGGATATTGACATCATATTAACTAGACCAAATAAATCCATGTGTATTAGATGAATTGGCCTTGTTAATGATGCTTCTTTACTTTTGAAGGAAATTTTCTTTTGTTTTCCCTTCTAACAAGATCCACAAAGACCATCTTGAAAAAAATCAAGTTGTGGTAATCTTGTCACTAATCCTTTTCTCACGAAACTATTGATAGTCTTGAAGTTTAGGTGAGACAGCTTCTTATGCCATAGCCAACTTTCATCTGTTGATGATTTGCTATAAAAGCATGTGTATTGTCCTTCTTTTTTTAAGCAGAAGTCAGCTATGAATACATTGTCTTTTCTAACTCCAGACAATGTAACATCTAGTCTTTATGTTGCTTATAAGGCATTGTTCATCCTTAAAAACAACTTGATAGCCTTTGTCACAAAACTAACTAACATTGAGTAGATTGTGCACTAGGCCATCAACCAAAGTTACATCTTTAATGATGACATTTCCATTAACTACTTTGTCATATCCCATAGTGTATCCAATGTTGTAATTTCCAAAAGACACTTTTGGGCCAGCTTTCTCCTCAAACTGTGAGAGTAGGGACTTATTTCTAGTCATATGTCTTGGACAACCACTATCCAAGTACCACAACTACTTCTTCTTCTTGCCCTACACACACATGTAAACTAGTTAGATCTTTTAGGAACCCAAGCCTACTTGGGTTTTGATTTAACAGTTTTAATCATAGGTTCAGTTTTGGTTATAGGTTGTGTATTCTTTTTCATTTCTTTCCTCTTTTTAGAAGATGAAAGATCCACCATGGTCCTAGGTGGCTTATAAACAACCGTTGACCTTTGAGGAGACAATCTTCTTGTGTTATTATGAACATTAGGCATAGAGGGATAAGTATAATAATAGTTTCCATAAGAATTGCAAGCATATGATGGATGTCTAAAATCACTACAATTATGACATGACATATATTGAGGTGGAACAATGTATGGACAAGGAGTTGTATATGAAACAGAAGGAACATGTATGTTATTATTAACTTTTGTACATTGAAAAATAAGGTAGTTCGAGTTCCCACACTTGGTGCATGTCTTCCTAGGTGCATTAGGTATAGGTGGACAATTACTATATTTATTAATACTTAATTTACCATTCCTGTTCTTTTTAGGCTTAGTTATTGGAATGCTTTTTAAATTTTCTTTTAATTGTATTTTGGTAAGCAAACCAGTGTTCTTAGTATATTTTTTCTCTAGCACTGTTTCCAAAGTTTTCTTTACAGATGTGGAATTTACAACTTTAGATCACTAACCTATTTCAGTCTTAGCAGGTTTAACAAATTTGATTGGTTTTAATTTACCTTCAGTTTTAGGCTCAGTGCTAGCTTCTTTGTCTTCAACTTTATAAGTGGTGATGGGTTGTTCACCAACTGATACAACAATGGGCATATCTAAGTTTCCTAATTTAGCCTTTTGATTAGGATTTTGTGAGTTTAAAAGATCCTGCACTTTGTGTGAGGATTGTGTCTATTGTTTTATTTTATCTTGTTCAGCCTTGAGTTTTTTAACTAAATATTCTTCTCTTTTTAAGGCATTATCAAGATGTCTCTTAGCATTAAGAGCTTCAGTTTTGGCCTTTTCTAAAATTAACAAATCAGATCTAATAAAGTATTTCTCTTAGAAATAGCTTTACTGGTCTCAATAATCCTATTATTTTCTTTTGTAAGAGATCTTAAACTAGCATGCAAGTCATAAATCTCTTTGGCCATTTCTTGAATGGTAGCATCACATTCATTTTTAGAAATTGAAGAAATATTGAAGTTATTTACCTTAGTTGCTGACGAGTTTTTTGATTCAGCTTCTCCTTCAGAATTGCTTGAGGATTTAGCCATTAAAGCCAAATTTACAATCTCTTCCTCAACATCAGATTCATCTGAATCCACCCAGTCCTTGCCTTCAGTTATATATGCCTTTCCCTTTTTCTTGAGAAGATCAAAGTACTTCTTTTTATAATCTACTTGATCATCCTTGAAATCTTTCTTTTTCTCAGCTTTGGGCTTCTTGCATTCACTGGCAAAGTGACCAAACTCATTGCAGTTATAACAACTGATTTTGGATTTGTCAATCATGGTTGATTAACTTGGCTTGACAGCAGTAGATGTTGATGTTGATGAGTCTTTCCTGAACTTTCTCCCTCTTTGAAACCTCAGGTTCTTAAATTTCCTATCAATGTTGTTGGGTTTCGTATGATAAAACGCAGCGGAAAAATATGATTACAAAAAAAAAATAAAACCCGTACCCGAGGATCTATGCGAAACAATTTAATACAGATAGTTTAAGATTTTACCAATTAAAAGTGCAAATCTGAAGGTTTGGTGAAGGTGTTGATCGTCTCCAAATCTTTAACGCAATCCAACTGGACAGCATCTCTACGGTATCCACACGAACACCCACGAACCGTCTTACGATCCAAACGAAGAGAGTTACAGTACTAGCTGTATGATCTGTATCTTTCTTTTCTCTCTATCTCTCTTAACTCTAGTCTCTCTCTTATGCGCGGCTAGGGTTCTTAGAATACGTGAAGCGTTAGTTAGAGAAAATAGCTGATATATCATATATATATAGCCTTTTATAGAGTAATTCCAAAACCTAATCTAATTAGGAGAATTAAAATCCGAATTTTATATTTATTAGATATATATATTTAATCAAGTCTCACTTAATTAATATATATATATATATATATATATATATATATATATATTCATATTTCCTTCCAAAGGACTCTACTTCATACAGATTACATATATATATAATTTAAAGCCATGATTTAATTAAATCAATCTTATTGATATA
>CM025784.1:8944373-8960660 GCA_014636745.2 Centella asiatica | reverse complement strand
TATATCAATAAGATTGATTTAATTAAATCATGGCTTTAAATTATATACATATATATATATATATATATATATATTAATATATGTAATCTGTATGAAGTAGAGTCCTTTGGAAGGAAATACGACCATATATTTTTTTGTGCATATATATATATATTAATTAAGTGAGACTTGATTAAGTATATACATCTAATAAATGTAAAATTCGGATTTTAAGTCTCCTAATTAGATTAGGTTTTAGAATTACTCTATGAAAGGCTATATATATGATATATCAGCTATTCTCTCAAAAACCAACGTTTTCACGTATTCTAAGAACCCTAGTTGCTCATAAGAGAGAAACTAGAGTTCAGAGATATAGAGAGATAAGAGATACAGATCATACAGCTAGTACTGCAACTCTTCTTGTTCGGATCGTAAGACGATTCGCGGGTGTTCGTGTGGATACCATAGAGACGTAGTTTTGTTGGATTGCGTTAAAGATTTGGAGACGATCAACACCTTCACCAAAGCTTCAAATTCACACAATTAATCGGTAAAATCTTAAACTATCTGTATTAAATTGTTTCGCATAGATCCTTGGGTTTGGGTTTCGTTTGTTTTATTTTAAATCGTATTTTTCCGCTGCGTTTGATCCTGCGAAACCCAACAGTTTATCATAGCCCACTCTAGGGTACTGATGGAGGTGATGCACATTAAATGCTACTGTCTCCTTGCAGTTAGGTTTTAAAAAAAAAAAAAAAACAGGTACTGAAGCTAAACCTGTTCACACCCGGTGATCCTTTCCCGAGTGAACACACACTCACACAAGATAATCTTGAATATAATAACCTTTTAAATACTTAAGCTTCAAAATACATTTAAAATCTTTCGGACATCACATTGCCATTGAATTTTCAAAATATAATTTCACCATTTATACCCAATAAGAAATTAAACGTTCATGCAGAAAATAAAATAAAACAAATAAATCTCGTAACAAAATTCATTGACATTTTCAGGTTCTCACATCCTCCTCCCCTTAAAGAAGTTTCGTCCTCGAAACTTAGCTAACAAACAAATGGGGGTACTTGTCAACCATGGTGCTTTCAAGCTCCCAAGTAGCTTCCTCTACACTATGATTCCTCCATAACACTTTTACGGAAGGGATTTCTTTATTTCTAATAATTTTAGCCTGTCGATCTAATATCTAGACAGGGACCTCTTCATACCTTAAATCCGATTACAGATCTATCGGTTGATAGTCTATTATTCCTCTGTGGTCATTTTTATAAGGACACAACACTGATATATGAAATACATCATGTACGTGGCCCAAAGTTGGTGGCAGTGCCAATTGATAGGCCACTTCACCAATCTTCCTCAATACCTCAAATGGTCCTACATAGCGGGGACTTAACTTTCCTTTCTTGCCAAAACACATTACACCTTTCCAGGGTAACACTTTCAATAATGCATAACTTCCAATTTCTAGGGTTTGGTCCTTCCTGTGTTGATCAGCATATTGCTTTTGTCGGTCTTGAGCTGCCTTCATTCTTGTTCTGATCACCTTGATCGCTTCCTCAGTCTGTTAGACTATCTCTGGTCCGATTAGCCTTCGTTCTCCCACTTCGTTCTAGTAAAGTGGAGTTCTGCACTTCCGACCATACAATGCTTTGAATGGTGCCATGCTGATGCTGGCATGATAGCTATTATTGTAAAGGAATTCAATCAGTGGTAGATGGTTGTCCCAATGCCCCTTGAAATCGAGGACGCAAGCTCGTAACATATCTTCTAGTGTCTAAATCGTGCGTTCAGATTGACCATCTATCTGGGGGTGATAGGCTGTACTCATGTCTAGCCTTGTTCTCAGATATTCTTGGAAGCTCTTCTAAAACCTTGAGGTAAACCTCGGATCTCGATCAGAGATGATTGAAACTGACACTCTATGCCGACTCACAATTTCTTTAACATATATCCTCACCATTTGATACATCTTGTATGTGTACTTAATAGCCAAAAAGTGTGTTGATTTGGTCAATCTATCGACTATGACCCAAATGGCATTCATCCCTCCAAGCATGGTTGGTAAACCAACTACGAAGTCCATCGTGATAAATTCCCACTTCCACTCAGGGATTTCCAATGGTTGTAGCAGCCCGCTTGGTTTTTGTTGTTCTGATTTAACCCTTTGACATGTTAAGCATCTACTCACCCAATCAGCTATTTCTCTCTTCATGTTGGGCCACCAAAAACTTTGCTTTAAGTCTTGGAACATCTTCGTGCTTCCTGGATGAATAGAGAACCTTGAGTTGTGGGCTTCGTGCAGAAGCTCTTGTCTCAATTCAGTTTTCGTAGGAATCCACATTCGACCTTCATATCGTAAAAGTCCGTCATTGGGCATGAGACACTTGCCCTTCTCTTCTTTAATTAGTCTGTCCTTTTCCTCACAATGCTCTTCTTGTGCGACCTTAATGAGGTTGTGCAATTGAGGTCGAGCCCGAATCTCTTCTTCTATTTCCATCATGTTAGGAATTATAGCATTTGATGATGATATATAACACTTATAATTGTTAAAATTTTGTAAATGTACAAGTACCTGTAGTAATGCACTATGAGAATCTACTATCAAGAAACTACAGGAAAGCATCAGAAACTACAATGAATACACTTGGAGAGTTCAACAAATGTCAAAGTTGATCAAGCAAAATTAGCCCATCGAAGACTAAGCTTTTGTCTATCGGAGACTAAGAGCCTATCAGAGACTAAGTTTTTGAATTGTCGAAGACTAAGTTTTTGAACTGTCGGAGACTAAGCTTTTGAACTGTCAGAGACTAAGCTTTTGACTGTCAGAGACTAAGTTTTTGAACTGTCAGAGACTAAGTTTTTGAACTATCGGAGACTAAGTTTCTATCCATCAGAGACTAAGTTTTGGTCTATCGGAGACTAAGTGTTTGTTCATCAGAGACTAATGTCGAAACAACCAGAGACTATCCATCAGAGAATAAATTTCCACTAACATAAGGGATGACATATGGCTAAAGATGGTGGAAATAAGATAAGGATGGTTATCCAATAAGGAGAGATTGGCTACCAAGGAAGCTTCAAGGAAATAAGTTACACACACACACATCAAGTTGCAAGTATGAAACTTGCAAAACCGCAAGCATGAAACCTGCAAAACAGCAAGTTGAAATACTGCAGAGACAACTTATAACAACTTGAAGCAAGAAGTTCATTGAAGCTGGACTAATTATATCCAGAGAAGCCCACAAAGATAAGATATATATTGCTGATATCTTATCTTGGGAACTCCAAGAAGAAAAATGGAAGCTGGTGCAGTGAATATACACCAGAAAAGCCACATAAACAGGCTGGCATCTAAGGGAGGCTGAATAATGAAGAAAGTTGTGTAACAGAGCTGCAAGTACCAATAAACTACAGATATATTTTTGGTAAACAACTCAGAATAGAAGCTTGGAGTATATGGAAGTTGTGTCTATAAATAGACATAGAGCAACTGAGGTAAGACATCTGAGAACTCTGAGTTTAACAACAAGAATACATCTTATCTCAGATCACATATCTCCAGAACAACACTTTCATACATATTTAGAGAGTTAGCAGCTGTAATTAGGTTTACAGAAAGAGAAGCTAGAAATCATATTCTAGTGAGCAGCTATTGTTTTCAACAGAATTATTAGAAGCTGGTCATTCAAACCAGTGAGCTTTTGTAATATTTCATTCTTTTATAAAAGTTCAAAAACACTTGTGAAATATTGTATCTTTCATTTCCGCAACTTATTATACAGTATATTCACTAAACTCACAAAATTCGAAAGAATTTTGTGGTTTGTATTCAACTCCCCCCCCCCCCCCCCCTTTCTACAAACCATCTTGTGGGACAAACAATTGGTATCAGAGTCTATTGATTAAAACAACAATCAATAGATCAAAAGATGGGACAGAAGGATAGAAATGTCAAAATTCCAGTGCTCAAGAGGGAAGAATACTTCTTATGGAAGAAAAGAATGTTTTGGCATTTGGAATCAACTGATTCTCAATATGCTGACATACTTAATAATGGACCGGTTATTCCCACAAAAGTTGTGCCACAAGGTATTGTTGATGGCATTCCAACTCCAGAAACATTTGTACCTAAAAAGCCAAATGAGCTCTCCAAAGAAGAAAAAGAGGAAGTCCGGAAAGACAGAAAAATCATGAACATCCTCTATAATGGGTTGGATAATGATATGTTCAACAATGTCATCAACTGCCAAAGTTCCAAGGAGACATGGGAAACCATTCAAATATTATGTGAAGGAACTAAAGAAGTACGGGCCAACAAAAGATCATTACTTATCCAACAATATGAGTATTTCACTGCCAAATCTGGAGAATCTATTACTCAACTATATGATAGATTCAACAGACTCATCAATGATCTTAGATTGCATGGGAAAGTCTATGAGAATATAGACATAAATATCAAATTCATATGGTCACTTCCACATTCTTGGGATGCCAAGACAACTGCTATAAGAGAAGCTAAGGACATGAATACCATGTCTTTAGACAAGCTCTATGGTAATCTCAAAACATATAAGCTTGAAGTGCAACAAAGAAACATGTTGAATGCTAACTTCAAGAAAGAGAAGTCTGTTACTTTTACAGCAGAAACAAGTAGAATGAAGCTTGATGGGAAAAGAGTTCTCATTAAGGAATCAGATTCTGATCAAGAATCTGATAAAGAAGCTAAAGATGTAGAGGAAGAGGAAGAACTATGCACACCTGAAGATTTAGAAGACATTGATGAAGTTCTTGCTTTAATAGCTAGAAAATTCAAAAAGCTTAAATTTGCCAAAAGAAAGCCTAGATTCAACAATGTCTTTTCATTAAAGAAAGAAAGTCAATCTGGCAAGGTTGATAGATCTAAGTTCAGGTGCTTCAATTGTGATGCTCTTGGACACTTTGCTAGTGAGTGCAGGAGGCCCAAGTCTGACAAAAATTCAAGGGAGCCCAGGGATACTACAAGAGATGAGGATTATTATAAAAAGAAATACTATGATCTTCTCAACAGCAGTAAGGGCAAGGGAAAGGCACTGATCACAGAAGGCAAAGTTTGGGCTGATTCAGAATCAGAGGATGAAGAATTTGTCAACATGGCACTGATGGCCAACTCCTCTGATAGCAATAACACTTCTAGAAGTCCAAATTCCAAGAACTCCAAGGTAATTAACTTGACTATTTCTTCTACTATGTCATTATCTGATTGCCAAGAAAGCTTAACTGACATGTGTAGAGAAATGTACCATTTAAAAGGAACACTTAGATGCTCAGTAAAAGAAAATGCTAGACTCATTGAAACCATTGATCAGTTAAAGAATAGAAATTCTTTCTTAGAGTCTGAACTAGGTGCTCTTAAACAAGTCAGAAAAGAGTGCAAAAAGGCACAAGATGATCTTGCATGTGCTAAACAAATAGAAGAATGGCTAATAGCACAACTTAAGAAAGAACAGGACATCATAAAAGAATGGACCAACTCCTCTAAAATTGTTAAAGAGACAATAGAAAAATATAGCACCAGTCAAAATAAAGGGCTAGGCTATAATAGTAAGGTCCAGGGTAAGCAGCCTGTGATTGAGGAATTGCTAATCACTGGAATTGATAAATCTAGCACAAGTAAAAGTACTCCAGTAGCTACTACTCCTATCTTTAAAAAGATAAAATTTGTTAAGGCAGGAGCTACCGAAGAAAAATCAAAGGAGACTATGCTAGAACAAAGAGTTAGTGAGCTGGAAAAGAAATTAAATGATTTCAGGGCCAAAAGCTCTAATCCAAAGTCCACTCACTTATCAGAGGTTAAGTTGAAAAATAATAGGAATGGTAAAGAGGGAGTTAACAATTATACTAATTATATTCCTATTATTAATGCACCTAGGAAACATTGTTGGAAGTGTGGAAATCCCAACCACCTTGCTTTTAAGTGTAAAAATATCCCAAGGAACTTGCATGCTAGAAACTTACCTTCTGATAAAAAGAAAAAGTTAACTGTTAAAAACTAATCAAATGTTCATAAGGTTAAAAACAGTTATCTGAAAACTCCTCTAAAGTTAAGGAAAAAATCTGATACACCTAAGGGTAAGAAGAAAGTTATTTCTTCTAAGCAGTGGGTGATAAAGAAAGATAAAACTAAAAAATCCTTAACAACTGCTAATTTAAACCTTAAAAATGACAATGGACCCAAGCAAGTCTGGGTTCCTAAATTAACTTAGCTGTTTACTGTGTGCAGGGTACAAAGAAACAAATTTGGTTCTTGGATAGTGGTTGTTCAAGACACATGACAGGAGACAAGACCCTGCTAACACAATTTGAGGAGAAAGCTGGCCCAAGTGTTTCTTTTGGAGATGACAGCAAAGGATATACATTGGGATATGTCAAAGTCACAAATGGAAATGACATCTTGGAAAATGTAGCACTAGTTGATGGTCTTAAGCACAACTTGCTCAGTATCAGCCAACTGTGTGACAGAGGTTACAATGTTGCTTTCAAGGATGAACATTGCTTGATAAGTAACAGTAAAGATGGAAAAATAGCTCTATCTGGAGTTAGAAAAGGTAACCTCTACATAGCTAACTTTTGTTCTTCAAATAAATATCAATTCACATACTTTTACAGTAAAGCATCAATGGATGAAAGTTGGCTATGGCATAAGAAGCTTTCTCACCTGAATTTCAAGACAATCAACACTTTGGTGAAGAAAGAATTAGTGACAGGTCTTCCACAACTGGAATTCACTCAAGATGGCTTATGTGGAGCTTGTCAAAAAGGGAAGCAAAAGAAGACTTCCTTTAGGAGCAAAGAGATATCATCAATAACAAGTCCAATACAACTACTTCACATGGATCTATTTGGACCTGTAAACATTATGTCTATCTCAAAGAAAAGGTATGCTCTGGTGATAGTTGATGATTTCACCAGATACACATGGGTAAAATTTCAGCATACCAAAGATGAAGCAGCTCAGTTGGTGATTGATCACATCAAGAAAGTGGAAACTGAATCTGGGCTGACTGTTAGAGTTCTAAGAACTGATAATGGAATAGAATTCAAGAACTCCAAAGTTGAATGTTTCTGTGTGGACAAAGGAATTTCTCACACATTTTCTGCTCCAAGAACCCCTCAACAGAATGGAGTAGTTGAGAGGAAAAACAAAACTCTAATTGAAGCTGCAAGAACCATGCTTGAAAAAGCTAAGCTACCTACTTACTTCTGGGCTGAAGCAATCTCTACTGCTTGCTTCACTCAGAACAGATCAAGGATTGTAAAAACTCATCAAAAGACTCCTTATGAGCTCATGACAGGTAGGAAACCTACATTTAAGTTTCTTCATGTGTTTGGTTGCAGATGCTTTGCTCTCAAAAGTCAAAGAGAAAACTTAGGAAAATTTGATGCCAAAGCTGATGAAACAATTTTCCTAGGTTATTCTCTAACAAGCAAAGCATACAAAGTCTACAACCTTAGACTGAACATTGTTATGGAATCAGTACATGTAGCCTTTGATGATAAAAAGATTGAAGGAATTCTAGATGAAGGAATGCATGAGGTTCTAAGGTTTGAAAATGAAGATGAGTCAGAAAATGCTGAAAATGACTCATCAGATGATGAAGCTGATCCCCAAAGAGCAACTCCAACAGTGGATAACACTTTAACTACTGAGGGGGAGCAATCAGTAGAAAATGAATCAGAGAATCTCTCAAATCAAGAAATATCCACTAATTTTGGGGGAGTTTCACAAGCAGCTGAGAGCACTGAACACCATGGAGGAAACTATAATCAAGAAGCTTCCTCTTCAAGAAGTTTACCTCCATAAATAAAGTGGATAAGAGATCATCCTATAGAGCAAATAATAGGAGATCCAACTAAAGGTGTGTCAACAAGAAGTGCTACTCAAAATGAATGCCTATACCTCAATTTTCTATCAAAGATTGAGCCTAAAAAGGTTTAGGAGGCATTACAAGATGCTGATTGGGTAATTGCTATGCAAGAGGAACTCAATCAGTTTGAAAGAAACAAGGTCTAGAGACTTGTACCAAAGCCAAAGAATAAATCAATCATTGGTACTAAATGGATCTTCAGAAACAAGCTGGATGAAGCTGGTACAGTGACAAGAAATAAGGCCAGACTGGTTGCACAAGGTTATTCACAAGAAGAAGGAATTGACTATGATGAAACCTTTGCACCAGTAGCTAGATTGGAAGCCATAAGAATATTTCTTGCCTATGTTGTTCATGCAAATTTTAAAGTGTACCAGATGGATGTAAAGACTGCTTTTCTGAATGGGAAAATACAAGAAGAGGTGTATGTCCAGCAACCTCCTGGCTTTGAAGATCAGAAGTTTCTCAATCATGTCTACAGGTTAGACAAAGCACTCTACGGACTTAAACAAGCACCAAGAGCATGGTATGATACCATATCTCAATTTTTAATTGATAATAAATTTTCTAGAGGTATCATAGCTAAAACTTTATTTTACAGAAAACATGATGGTCACATTATACTTGTTCAAGTCTATGTTGATGATATTATATTTGGTTCTACAAACGAGAGCTTATGTTCTAAGTTTTCTAAGCTCATGCAAAGTAGATATGAGATAAGCATGATGGGAGAATTAACTTTCTTTTTAGGTTTACAGGTTAAACAAATCTCTGATGGAATTTTCATCAGTCAAATAAAATATTTAAAAGA
Source organism: Centella asiatica (assembly GCA_014636745.2). NCBI lineage: Eukaryota > Viridiplantae > Streptophyta > Magnoliopsida > Apiales > Apiaceae > Centella > Centella asiatica. The sequence goes on along the minus strand of CM025784.1, from coordinate 8,951,936 downwards.
CCTTTTAAAGAAATTTAATTTACAAGATGTTGCAATTTCTAAAACTCCCATGACAACAGCCACTAAACTTGACAAAGACTCAATTGGTAAAAAGGTTGATGTTTCAAGTTATAGAGGCATGATAGGCTCTCTTTTATATCTCACTGCAAGTAGACCTGATATAATGTTTTCAACTTGTTTATGTGCAAGATTCCAATCAAATCCTAGAGAATCTCATCTGATTGCAGTTAAAAGAATATTCAGATATCTCAAGGGTACTCCAAATCTTGGAATTTGGTATCCTAGAGATTCTAGATTTGATCTAATAGGCTATTCAGATGCAGATTATGCAGGTTGCAAATTAGACAGGAAAAGCACAGTAGGAAGCTATCAATTTCTTGGAAGCAAACTATTATCATGGTTTAGCAAGAAGCTATCAATTGCTGCTGGGAGTTGCTGTGCTCAAATCTTATGGATGAAAAATCAACTGATGGACTATGTTATGGTGTACAATCATATTCCTATTTATTGTGACAACACAAGTGCCATTTCCATTACAGGGAATCTTGTGCAACACTCTAGAACAAAGCACATAGACATCAGATACCACTTCATCAGAGAACATGTGATGAATGGTATAGTGGAACTTCATTTTGTTCCAACTGAGAAGCGGCTTGCAAACATATTCACCAAACCATTGGATGAAACCACCTTTAACAGGTTGGTAAGTGAGCTAGGTATGCTAAATTTTAGTGAATAAGATTCTTTTAAAATTTTGTGCAAGTCTGAAATTGCAGCAGTGGCTAATTATCCTACAATTGTTTAATTGTTAGTAGATAATTAACTACTGATTATATATATATATATATATATATAGTAGAGAAACTAATATAATATGCATGATTCCCTATGTTTAATATTCTTCATCTATTTAAGGATCTTGTCATTGCTGATTCAGGTATTGCCTTAACTCTCTACTATATTATTCTTATTTCTTCTAATTCTGATACAATGAAGGATGTTAGTAATGAACCAACTCCTTCTACCCAAGTAGCAAAACCCTCTAAAAACAAGTCTATATCAGAAGCCACCTCCTCTATCTCTCAAAAGATAAAGGTTGTAAAAACAAAACAACCACCACCAGCATTTGTTGAGGGGGAGGGTGAGCATTTTAGAAAAAGTTATGAGGAAGAAATAAGGAACAATGAGAATCCTTAGAGACTGCTTAATATACTCTCAAAAGGATATTAAGTTCTAAAAGGAAAAAGCACATCTCTAGGTGCAATCTCTCAAAAGGTTGTATCTATTGAAAATAGTCCACCTCCAAGGACACAGGTATTTGAGTCTACAATGATCACATCTATAAATACCTCTCAAAAGAAGAAGAAGAAACAGGCTCTGATCAATGATCAACCTGTCACTTAATGCACACACAGGGTATCACATTGATGTTTCTCTTTTCTATTCAAGAGTAGCATCCAAAATTCAAACTTCTACCCTTATTCATTCTTCTTCTCTCATTCATATTTCTTACCTATTGGTTTCAAATTCTTTGATATTTTAATCATCAAAGAAGCCAATTTTTGAAACTGAAACAAAGAGCAGCTCTCAACTCATCAGTGGATACTACAATAGTACTTTATCAAACAATTCACTGATGTAAAACACTTTCTTACTATATTTTCTACATCACTCCAGGTCACCCACAACAGGAAGATTTTATATTTAGTGAGCCTGAGAGAATTCAAAATGTGAGTCAGACCTTGTGTCTGGAAAAAGGTGAGGAACAAGAAATTAAAGAATTTTTTTAAGATAAGTGTGAGAGGCTGAATTATACAAGTCAGGCAAAAGGAAAGAGTGTGAGCAAGGATGAGATTCTTGAAGAAAAGAATATAGAAAAATTGTTTCACTTACTACCTTTGCAGCTCATGTATTCTCTGATCCCTATTCTGATCAAAAATCAAAGGATACTGAGAAAAGAATTTGTGATTGTTTGGTTGGATGCAAGCAACACAAGAACAACACATTTAATATTAGAATATTTGATCACACATGGATCATATGCAGCTGTACTCACAGAATGTTTTTGAAGCATTGATAAAAGAAAGTACAACATGAAGCTCCAACACTTCATAATCAATGATCTTCAAACAAAGCTCAAACAATTTCTTCCTTCTACTCAACCTCTACTAATGATTCCTACCTTCCAACATTAAGATGTTGATGTCAAAAAGGGGGAGAATGGGAGAATAATCAAGGCAGGGGAAACAAAGTAATTCTGATAAAGACAGGGGGAGAATTGTTAAAAAGGCTAACAGAATGATGGTTGGGCTTTGAAGAACTGAAAACAACAAAACCATCATTGATTGTGTTTTTGTACATTTATGTTTTTACATGTTTTAATTCAATTATAAGTTATGGAGTTATAAGGTTAGTGTTTTGACATCATCATCAAACCTTGATTTATGCTTATCATTGATAAACATAAATAGGGGGAGATTGTTAGGAATTATAGCATTTGATGATGATGTATAACACTTATAATTGTTAAAATTTTGTAAATGTATAAGTACCTGCAGTAATGCACTATGAGAATCTACTATCAAAAAACTATAGGAAAGCATCAGAAACTACAATGAATACACTTGGAGAGTTAAACAAATCTCAAAGTTGATCAAGCAAAATTAGCCCATAGAAGACTAAGCTTTTGTCTATCAGAGACTAAAAGCCTATCGGAGATTAAGTTTTGGAACTTTTGGAGACTCAGTTTTTGAACTGTCGGAGACTAAGTTTTTGAACTGTCGGAGACTAAGTTTTTGAACTGTCGGAGACTAAGTTTTTGAACTGTCGGAGACTAAGCTTTTGAACTGTCGGAGACTAAGCTTTTGACTGTCGGAGACTAAGCTTTTGAACTGTCGGAGACTAAGTTTTTGAACTATCGAAGACTAAGTTTCTGTCTATCAGAGACTAAGTTTCGGTCTATCAAAGACTAAGTGTTTGTTCATCAGAGACTAATGTTGAAGCAACCAGAGATTATACATCAGAGAATAAATTTCCACTGACATAAGGGATGACATATGGCTAAAGACGGTGGAAATAAGATAAGGATGGTTGTCCAATAAGGAGAGATTGGCTACCAAGGAAGCTTCAAGGAAATAAGTTATACACACACACACATCAAGTTGTAAGTATGAAACCTACAAAGCAGCAAGCATGAAACCTGCAAAACAGCAAGTTGAAATACTGCAGAGACAACTTATAACAACTTGAAGCAAGAAGTTCTTTGAAACTGGACTAATTATGTCCAGAGAAGCCCACAAAGATAAGATATATATTGCTGATATCTTATCTTGGGAACTCCAAGAAGAAAAATGGAAGCTGGTGCAGTGAATATACACCAGAAAAGTCACATAAACAGGCTGGCATCTAAGGGAGGCTGAATAATGAAGAAAGTTGTGTGACAGAGTTGCAAGTACCAATAAACTACAGAGATAATTTTGGTAAACAACTCACAACAGAAGCTTGGAGTATATGGAAGTTGTGTCTATAAATAGACATAGAGCAGCTGAGGTAAGACATCTGACAACTCTGAGTTTAACAACAAGAATACATCTTATCTCATATCACATATCTCTCAGAACAACACTTTCATACATATTTAGAGAGTTAGCAGTTGTAATTAGGTTTACAGAAAGAGAAGCTAGAAATCATATTCTAGTGAGCAGCTGTTGTTTTAAACAGAATTGTTAGAAGCTGGTCTTTAAACTAGTGAGCTTTTTTAATATTTCATTCTTTTATAAAAGTTTAGAAACACTTGTGAAATATTGTATTCTTTCATTTCCACAACAGATTATACAGTATATTCACTAAACTCACAAAATTCAAAAGAATTTTGTGGCTTGTATTCAACCCCCCCCCCCCCCCCTTGTGGCTGTGGTAAGTGTATGCAGCTGTAGGCATTCGAATTCTTTTATGACATCTTCCTGGATGGTCATCACATTCAGTCTTTCACGATGGCTAAGCACGTCTGCAACTACATTTGCCTTCCCAGGGTGGTAGTTGATGGAGCAGTCATAGTCCTGAATCAACTCCAACCAACGCCTTTGTCGCATGTTGAGTTCTGTTTGCGTAAATATATACTTCAAACTTTTGTGGTCAGTATATATTTTGCACTTCTCACCGTAAAGGTAATGCCTCTAAATCTTCAACGCAAAAATGATCGCTGCCAATTCTATGTCATGCGTAGGGTATCATTTTTCACAATCCTTCAGCTGCCTTAAGGCATAAGCAATTAACTTGCCATGCTGCATCAAAACTGCTCCAAGTCCTTGTTTTGATGCATCACTGTAAATAACAAATTCTCCCTTATCATCCGGTAACATCAGAGTAGGGGCTGTAGTTAACCTTGTCTTCAATTCCTGAAAACTCTTCTCACAATCAGAAGTCCAACCGAATTTCACAGTCTTCCTTGTCAAGTTCGTCAAAGGTACGGCTAATTTTGAGAAGTCTTTAACAAACCTCCTGTAGTAGCCTGCCAATCCTAAGAAACTCCTTACATCCGTTGGGTTTGTTGGCCGAGGCCACCTCATGATTGCTTCTATCTTACTAGGGTCCACTGCGACACCGATTTCGTTGATTACATAACTAAGAAACTTTAGTTCCTTTAGCCAGAATTCACACTTAGAAAATTTGGCAAATAAATGCTCTCTTCTTAGAATTTCCAGCGTTGTCCTTAGGTGTTCCTCGTGCTCTTTCGCCATCTTCGGATAGATAAGAATGTCATCAATGAAAATGATGATAAACTTATCCAAGAATGGTTTGAAAACGCGATTCATCAAGTCCATGAAAGTTGCTGATGCGTTCGTCAATCCAAAAGACATCACTAAGAATTCGTAATGGCCATAACAAGTTCGGAATGCCGTCTTCGGTATGTCTTCCTCTTTGATCTTTAATTGGTAGTACCCTGAGCGAAGATCAATTTTCGAGAAGTACCTCCCTCCTCTGAGCTGGTCAAAAAGGTCATCTATCCTCGGTAAGGGGTACCTATTCTTGATTGTGTGTTCAGTTCTCGATAATCAATACAAAGTCTCATCGATCCATCTTTCTTTCGAACAAAAAGCACTGATGTTCCCCATGGTGAAACACTTGGTCTGATCAATCCTCGTTCTAAGAGTTTTTACAACTACTTCATTAGTTCTTTTAGCTCAGATGGTGCCATGCGGTAAGGGGCCTTGGAGATTGGCGCGGTACCGGGGATTAAGTTGATATCAAAATCCATTTCTCTGTCTGGGGGTAGTCCGAGCAACTCTTCTGGAAATACATCTGCAAATTCTTCAACAACAGGGACATCCCCGATCTTAATTTTATCTTTGTTGGTAACGTGCACATAAGCCAAGAAGGCTTCGCAACCCTTGCGAACCATCTTCCTTGCTTGGATCATGGTCAAGAATGGCGATGATTTCACCATCTTGGTGCCATGGAACTAAACCTTTACCCTCTAGGGAGATCGTAGGACAACTTTCTTCTTTTTACAATCAATGTTAGCCTGGTACTTAAATAACCAGTTCATTCCCAATATTATGTCAAATTCTCCCAAAGGAAAAAGGATAAGATCAGCAAGAAATTCATGTTGGCCTATCTTCAAAGTGCAGTTAGGGTAGACATGAGAAATGTTTACTACTTCGCGATTGGCAACGACTACCTCTAAGGGATTAGGTAGACATTCCGGCAGGACTAGCATGCTACTAGCTAAATCGTTCAGAAATAAAATTGCGAGTAGCACCCGAATCAAACAACACATGAGCAAGTATGGAGTTCACTAGTAGTGTACGTGTCACTACATCATCAGAAGCCACAATATCTTGTACCGTCATGTTGTAAGTCCTTGCTTATGGTCGAACTAGCACGGTGTTGGCTCCTTCAGCATCGGTCTACCACTTTTCTTTTGAGGGCAGTTAGGAGAAATGTGCCCTTCCATTCCACATGTATAACATGTCCTTACTGCAGCTAGCGGTCTATTATTTTGCTGAAGTTGTTGTTGTTGTGGTCTCCCTTGTGGTGGGACCACGACAGGATTCAATGTTGGGCAGTTTGAGGAGAAGTGTCTTGGTTGGCGACACTTGAAGCAAACATCCTTCCCCTTCAAGCATGGAGTTGAGCCATGGTTCTTGTGACGACCCCATAATCCCATACCGGACTAGGGCATCATCAAAAGAAGGTAAAGATAACCATTCATCCATTCCCAAATAAATACTGAATAAAAACAGCATTTAAGAGTTATTACAACCCAAGAATTACGTAATTACAGCGGAAGCTATTACATCATTTCCTAATAACAAAATAAATCTCATCGACTCTTCAAACGTCTTCCTTCTTTCCTTCATTCATTCCTTTCTTTCCTTCATCAGTTCTATCAAAAAGATAAACACTTAGCAGCTTATCATCTTTGCTTTCCCCTTGTCAGAGGGTTCAGCTTTAGCTTTCTGTCCTGCAAATCATTAACATTCAACATGGGTGAGCGTTTTACGCCCAGCAAGTATATACACGTAGAGGCAAATATGAATAATTCAACGAATTTCATCTGGAATCAAAGGAGAGAAATTCAAATTCTGTTTGTGAGGCTTGGTGAAGCAATACCAAGTCCTCGGAAACCTTCAAAATCTTTGAGGATTCACTGATGATATACAACTTGTGATCCCCCCTTGAAGAAAGTCAGGTATACACCTGATCATAACATTCTCAAATATCCAACGGGGGCTACACCCGTGGATCTGCTAACCATACAGTACACAGCTGGCCAGGCTGGACCGCATGATCCCTCTGAGTGACTACGTAGTCAAATAACATTTCCTCTTGGTCAGGTGAAAAACACATCAGCACCTTTCCTGTCCTCTTGCCAACCATGTGGCATAACCCCCATAAGGGGCATCATTCACATTCTCGTTGCATAGACATAAGATTGAAAACATAGCTGAAATTCAAAGCTCATTTATATCCATGCATCATCATTCATATCATGCTAGCAGAATCAAAAGCATAGCATGCTCATGCATCAGAACAATGAAAGTATAAATCCAACCTTCTACGCATATCGAAACAAATGATAATGCGTTAAACTGAAATAAGCATGAGATTGTGAATATACTTGCCTCAGTCCTTTGCTCACTACCAAATTTAATTTACTCGCGAGTGAAAAATTCTGTAAGAATATACATATCACAAAAATGAATTTATTATCTGGGTTTAAAATATGAGGGAGAAATGCACATGTGATGTCCTTAACTTTTAACGTCTCAATCTGATATAAAACTATTGAGGTTAAGAAATCAATTCAAACATCTTAAAATAATTTAAGAAAATAGCATTTTATAGTTTTTAAAACAAACTGCGCATCAGGGAAGTACTATGCTTTAACTCACTGGAGACTAGTAACCCATCGGGGATTATCAGTCCTTCGGGGATTATTAACCCATCGGGGATTATTAACCCATCGGGGATTATCAGTCCTTCGGGGATTATTAACCCATCGGGGATTATTAACCCATCGGGGATTATCAACCCATCGGGGATTATCAACCCATCGGG
>CM025784.1:8918530-8944363 GCA_014636745.2 Centella asiatica | reverse complement strand
ATCGGGGATTATCAACCCATCGGGGATTATCAACCCATCGGGGATTAACCCATCGGGGATTATCAACCCATCGGGGATTATCAACCCATCGGGGATTAACTCATCAGGGATTAACTCATCGGGGATTAATCGGGGATTAACTCATCAGGGATTAACTCATCGGGGATTAATCGGGGATTAACTCATCAGGGATTAACCCATACTCGTCAGAGACTAAGTTAAAGTCTGCCTCAGATACAGGGTCGTCTTCCTTATTCCTCCATGTGTGGTGCCCTCAACCATATCCACACTTAGGTCAAAACTCATCATTCTCTCAGTGATACATAACATTTCTTTTGGTCTGCATGCCATCCTAAACACGGTTTAGGGTAAAGAAAATCAGGTTAAAGAATATTCAAGCATGGGGTTGCGACTACTGTCAACAGAATGTTTGGTAGTTAAAGGTTTGTCCATCAGGTGGTTGTCAACAACACTACACCCAACTAGACAACTTGAAATAAATGACATTTACTCCGATCGTTAGAATATGCATTAAGTCATACTTTTGAGAATAAATGAACATGGTATTAAAGGTGGTAGGTAGAGCAGAGACGCAAGAAATTTAGCAAGACTTAAATAAGATGCTCTTACCTCCTTACTGTAGGAAGAAAATAAATGCTTCGGTTTATCCTTCAAGAAGAACTGCTGTCTCGAAAATTATATTTAAGTTTGATGGAAGTTTAGAAAGGTAGAATCAAGGTTACAACAGCGTGATGTGTATATATATCACTTGGTTGAACAACAAGAACCGTAGGATCAACTTGATCTCAGCTGTTGGTTATGAAAAGAAAGGAAATGACTGAAGAAGGAGAGAGTGATTGAAATGGCTGCTGTGTCCTTCGGTCATCTTTCATAGCTGACTCTAGGGTAATGGTAGGGATGATGAGCATTTAATGCTGCTGTTCCCTCCCCCCAACAGTGGAGTATTTTAAAAAAAATGGGTACTGTAGCTACCCGAAGCATTCATGCCAAAACACTCCTTTAAAGGTAGAACAACTTATAATCCTCATAAGCTTTACAAAATCATTTAGAAAATAAATCTTTTGGACATCACATTGCAGATAAATTTTTTCATAATAATAAAAAAAAAATAATAAGCAAAAGTAATTAGATTTCATCACGAAATTTATTTACAAATCGGGGTCTTCACAGTTCTTCCCACAATTTGAACACACGGTAGTTCTCCTTGCAATGTCATCTGATGGTTACTCTTTCCACTTCCTCTTTCCACTGTTGATCAAACTACTATTATTGTTGTTTCCTTCTTCTTTCTTCACAATCACACCACAAAAGTTCTAGTGGTTTCCTTTATCGTTCCCTTTTCTCCTGTCTCCCTTCTTGTTTTCCTGATTGTACTCATGTACCGTCTTATTGCTCCATTCTGCGATTCTTGTTTTTTTCACAACTGCATCAAAAGTCTCTAGTTGGAAAATTGCTACCTGCCTCAGGATCCAAGGGTTCAACCCTTGCTCAAATCTTCGAGCCTTTCTTCCCACATCGCTCACTTGATGAGGAGCATACCTCATTAGTTCATTAAACTTTGCCTCATATTCATTCACAGTCATGGACCTTTGCTTCAAGTTCAAAAATTTTAACTCCATTGCATTGGAGACACTAAGGGGGTAAAATTTTTCCCTGAACTTCTGGATGAACAGTTCCCAGGTTATCACTGTATCGGTGTTCCTTGCAGTTTCCCTTTTTGTCATTTCCATTCTCTTGGTACCTTTCCACCAGTGGTTGGCTTCCTCTTTTAGCATGAAAGCCCCATACTTAGCCTTACAATCTTCTGGCACATCTACTAAGTCGAAGGCTTTCTTGATCTCTTCCAACCAATATTGTGCTACAGTGGGTCCTCCTTTCCCATCAAAGGTCGGCGGGTTAATGCCAGTGAACTTTCGGATACATGACCCACGGGTAGCAGGCCTTGGTGATTGCGGTGGTGAGGGAGATGGTTGGTTCGCGACCATGGCCTCGCGGATAATTTGAAGAAAATGAGCTAGCGGGTTGTCATTCGCATTCCCTATAGCATTGTTGTTGGCGGAATTATTGTCATTAACAGGGGGTGGTGGTGAAACATGTGGGGGATTGTGGTTCATCCCAACCACCTCCTCTGAGCTGTCGTCCTCTACGAAAACTTTGTCAGCATTATCAGCTTGGTTTTCTCTTTCTAAACGTGCCAAATTTTCAAACCTTGACAAGTCGTTATGGGGATTTCTTCTCCCGAGCCTTCCTGGTCTCCTTCCTCTGGCCATGATCTAGTATAATATACATAAAGAGTTAAACATCCTCCCCGAAACATTCCATTCTTTATGTAGCTCAAGAATTTATAACTCGATAAAGTGAATAGCATTAAGCAACACATAAGCATTTAGATACATCAAAATATTTATCATTCATGTACATAGGAGGCTGTCATAGACATCATCCTCAAACATTCTTAAGCTCGACACAAGTCAAAATACATTATCTGGGCAAATACATCTGTGGTAGTCGCAACTACACAACAAAGTTCAAAACAAGCACAACTAACCTCCTCCTAAATTTTCACATCAACTTCTATAACTAATCCTCCTCGTCTTTCGTGTCCAATGATCCTTCACGTTTCGCCTCCCTTTCCCAAAGTCGAGACTGTATACGTGTCCCCTCGATACGGCGCACACAGTGGTTGCTCATTTGTTCCAAACACGTCACCGTGGGATTAGCTGCTGCTGCTACTACCATCTGTGCATACATCTCTAATGTCAGCCAATGGTACAAGCTCTGAGTTAACCAAAAAGAGGATTGTCATGCTGATTCTGCTATGCGAAACCTAGTAATAGTGGCAGCCTGTCGTTGAACTGACATGGTGCGAGCTGCTAGGCGATGGTGAACTTCTGCATCGTACTCACGTACTATTCTGTCGTGGGATAGTACTGACACCCGAGGTAAGGGCGAGGCGAGTCTAGAAGTATCCTGTCCTGCTGTAGGGGCATCCTGCACCATACCATGGTTACGGCTGAAACGATGACGTCATACACTCTTCCGTGCTGTGTGGAGAATGCGCGGCCCCCGACGAACGGTAGAGGGTCCGACTTCTTGTATTGGCGCTGGGGCAACGTTGGGGCCCTCTTGCATTGGAGATGGTTGGTGCCTGTTTGGTAATGCAGGAGTGAACAACGGAGACTCTACGCTAGGCTCCTCTTCCTCGTCGGATGAGACGTCGAAAATTGGGCTATCTACCCTACGAAAAACCGTGGGGGATCTAGAGCGATCTCTGGGCATCTACATGAAACAATCCAAGTCAGTAATTCTAAACTTCTCAATAAAATAAAACGCAGAGATAAGTCAAAAAGGTGGTGCCTTCGTTTGCTAATCTTAACTTGACTCTAATAAAACCTTAAACTTGGACCCATTAACATGCCTTAGTACTTCCATTCTAGTGTCAACTTCCTAAATTCCTCTTACTTGAGGAATTCTAGGACATACCACAGTATTCCCTACTCCTGGATGCAGCTTACGGGCAGTGTTTCCTTACAAATCACTTCTGGCAGTAACTGAGCTCTGATACCAACTGTGACGACCCCAAAATCCCTTACTGGATCAAGGCTTCGTCAAAAGAAGGAAAAGATAACCACACATCCATTCATAGTATAAATACTGGAAAAAGGAAATATTAAGGAGTTATTACAACCCAAAAATAACATAATTTCAGCGGAAGTTATTTCATCTTTATAAATTATAAATCAAATATCAGTACAACTTCTAATATCTTCCTTCCTTCCTCAATGTTATTAAAAGAGTAAATAACTTAGTAGTCGATCATCTTTGCTTTCCCCTTGTTAGAGGGTACAGCCTTTGTATTGTGGCTTGCAAGACATTTAAGTTCAACAAGAATGAGTGATGTACGCCCAACAAGTATATAAACAATTTAGAGAAATAAATCTGAAATATTTAAAAAGTTCAATTCTGTTTGTGAGGCTTAGTGAAAAACAATACTAATGTCTCAAAAATCTTGAAAAGAACTTTAGGATCACTGATGATAAGCAACATGTAATCCTCCTTGAAGAAAACAGGTATTCACCTGCATACAATCTTTTCAAAAAAAAAAAATATATCCATCAGGGGTTAAACCCATTGGATCTACTAACCATACAGTACACAACTGACCCTACTGTGACCGCATGATCCCTCCTTGTGTGAACCTACGTAGTCACGTAAAATTTCCTCTAGGTCAGGTGAAGAACAAATCAGCACATTACCTTTCCTCTAGCTAACCATGTGGCATAACCCATTTAAAGGACATATCATTCTCATTCATTTGCACAGATATAAGATTGAATAATAGTTGATAAATCAAAGCTCCTTTATATCCATGCACCTTCATTCATATCATGCTAGCTGAAATTAAAGCATAGCATGTCGATTCACAAGGAATTTTAACATAAATGTCATAACCTTCTACGCATGTCGAATCAATTGATCATGCGCTTAACTGAAATAAGCATAAGAGTGAGAATATACTTGCCTCGGTCCCTTACACACAAACAATATCAATTTACTTGAGAGTGAAAGATACTGTAAAATATACATAACCCAAAATAAATTTAGTACTTTGGTTAAAAATATGAGAGAAAGTGCATATGCGATGTCCTTAAACTTTTAATGCTTCCAAAACTGCTATAAGAACTGTTTAGGGTAAATAAATAATTAAAACTTCATAAAATAATCTCAGGAAAAATAATTCGTTTATAGTTTTAAAGGCAAACTGCGCAACAGGGGATACTGACCATCAATGGGTAAACTACCCGTCAGGGACTACTGATGACATCATCAGGGACTAAACTTAGCCTGTCGGAGACTAAGGCTAACATCATCAGAGACTATTCTTAACCTGTCGGAGACTAAGGCTGACGTCATCAAAGATTAATCTCTAACTTCCTTCATCAGAGACTAACAACACCCTTCCTTCATCGGAGACTAACACATCTCATCAGAGACTAACACCAACACTGTCGGAGACTAACTTATACCATTGGAGACTAACTTTAGAAGCTGTCTCAGGTACAGTGGTGTCTTCCCCACTTCTCCAATGGTGATGATCTCAACCATAACCACACTAAGGTCAAATCTCATTATCCTCTCAGTGATTCATAACGTTTCTGAGGGTTGCAAGCCCTCCTAGAAATAGTTTAGGGTTTAAAACTCAGGTTGCAAAAAATACTCAGGCCTGGTGTCGTAACTACCGACAAAAAGAATGTTTGGTAGTTAAAGGTTTGCCTACTAGGGGGACGTTAACAATATAACACCCATCTTGGATAGCTTTTCGAAATAAATGACATTAATTCCGGGAGTTAAAAATATGCCTCAAATCATACTTTTGGAAATAAATGAACAAGGTATTAAATGTGATATACATGACAAAAAAAAAGTGTAAGAAGTAGAGCAGGACTTTACTGAAGTGCTCTTACCTCCTTGGCTGCAAGAAAGAGTTAAAAGCTCTAGTTGTTCTTCCAAAAAGGGCAGTTGTCTTAAGAGTAAGCTTGGATTTGGTGGTATACTGTATAGAAATTTATGAAAGTGGGGCTAGGGTTGTACCAATGTGATATATATATATATATATATATATATATATATATATATCACTTGTTGAGCAACAAGGGCCGTCGGATTTATTTGATATCAGCCATTGGCTGTGAAAGGAAAAGTGGTGACTGGTGAGAACCCACTATAGGGTACTGATGGAGGTGATGCACATTAAATGCTACTGTCTCCCCGCAGTCAGGTTTTTAAAAAAAAAAAAAAACAGGTACTAAAGCTAAACCTGTTCACACCCGGTGAGCCTTTCCCGAGTGAACACATACTCACACAAGACAATCTTGAATATAATAATATTTTAAATACTTAAGCTTTAAAATACATTTAAAATCTTTCAGACATCACATTGCCATTGAATTTTCAAAATATAATTTCACCATTTATACCCAATAAGAAATTAAACGTTCATGCAGAAAATAAAATAAAATAAATAAATCTCATAACAAAATTCATTGACATTTTTGGGTTCTCACATCCGCCCTCAAGCTAAGACCTACAATATGACTGTTCAGGATGCACTGATGTCTGATGACATAGTTACAGGTACGTAACTAGTCAACTAAGTTCAAGTGCATGCTTTATTTGATTCTAGCACGACCAAGTCCTTTATATCCGAACATCTACTTAAAGAGATCAATATCGCTTCTAAATGCTTAGAAGCACCTTTAGAGGTAATTGTAGCTAACCAAGAGGTGCACATTATCAATAATGTACTACCTGATTGTAGTGTAAAGATCGGAAAACATGACTTTCCTACAAATTTGATAGTTTTCCCGTTGCGAGAATTTGACATGATATTAGGCATGGATTGGTTGCACAAGTACCAAGCTAACATAGATTATAGAAGGAAGAAGGTTTCCTTAAGAATGCCTTCAAACAATAAAGTGTTATTTCATGGATGTAAGACTACCAAATCTTCATTCTTGGCTTATGTACATGATACGGAAAAGGAGGAACTGAAAATGGCATGACGAATGCTTCCTGATCGCTCTCCTGTGGATGATATTTAGAGGAAAAGTGAAGCGTGAGGTTAATATAGAGATGTTTAGATTGTAAGGTTTGTATGGGCCCCTCACAAACTTTCGTTGTTAGACAATTATTTTGGATAATGTAATAGAGATTATATTTCTCCTATTTAGTGTTATGCATGCTTGAATGATATTATTTTTCTGTTGTCAAATTTTGACGGTGCCCAAAATCCAGTATGGGATTCTTAGGGCCACCACAAACTTCATCAGAGGTGATGCCAAGTACAAGCTTCTTTATTTCTGGAGGACCTTTTTCAATAATCTTCAAGTGTTGGTCATCTTTTGCATCAAGATAACATAACATCCTTTGCTTCTAGAATGAGTATTCACCATTCTTGAGTTGTCAAACTCTGGTGTTGTCCTTCGAATTACTCATGATCTCTAGATTGAATTAATCTAGAACTGCTCTGATACCAATTGTTTGTCTCATGGAGTAATTGTAGGGGGGGGGGGGGGTAAATACAATTACTAACTTTTCTTTGAATTAAACTATTTAATACAGTTTAAAACTTAAGAACAGTTAAAACAACTTTACTGAAAAGATATAAAAAGTGAAACAATAAAGAAAATTGCAAGATATGAATATTAATCTACAATTTGTATATTTATTATAAATCAATTTGAATCTTTACAATTCTTTCTAGTAGTGATTACCAGCTGCAGACAATCTCTATTTAAAATAGCAGTTGCACTCGAGAAAAATGATTTCTAGCTTCTCTTAAGTTGATGAAAACTTATTACACTTTCTGTAATATAATTACAGATGTTATTAATCTGAAATGTGTTTGATTCACTAAGATACGTTCTTATAGTTTACAGAAATATTGTGCATTTTAGTAATCATATGATATTTGTTATCCCAGTGTATCAGTCTCTTTTCTCAGTTGCTCCATGTCTCTATTTATAGACATAGCTCCCTTGACCTCTAAGCTTATTTGTATGAGTTTCCTCCAAAAATATCTCTGATATTCTTTGGTAATTGCAGCTCTGTCACATAACTTCTTCTTTTTGCATAACCTTCCTTGCACGCCAACCTATCAACACACCAGCTCCCTTAACTTCCTTTTAGAGTTTCCATGAAAAGTTATCTCTATAGTGAATAACTTGTCTCTATGAGCTTCAATGTTTTTTATTGGACCAGTTTCCATATTTTCCTCCTTTAAGTTTCTATAAGTTATCTCTATAGTTTTCACACCAATAGCTATATACGCATACTAGTGTATAAGTATGACTTATCTCCATATTTTACTTTATCAGTGTTCATACCTGCAGTGTATAACTTATCTCCTTAAAGCTTCTTTAGTAGCCAATCTCTCCTTATTAGACCACCATCTATATTTTAATTCCACCACCTTTAAACTTGAGTTAGTGAATTTGTGAAATCAGTCATGTTTCATCCCATATGTCATTTTTAGTCTCTGATCATTTTATCCCCTGATGGACAGTCTTTGGTGCTGAGAAATCCGTCCCTTGATGATGAGAAACCTATCCCCTGATGTTGAGAAATCTATCACCGGCGTTGAGAACTTATCCTCTGATGCTGAGAAATCTATCCCCTAACACTGAGAACTTATCCCTTGATGCCGAGAAATTTATCCCCTGACACTAAGAACTTATCCCCTGATGCCCAGACTCTGGTGATAGGTAAATGATTTTGGCTTTAGTCAACTCTTCTTAAGACTTCTTCAATGCAATGGGGAGTCTTTGACTTAGTTTCTGGTAGCTTCAACATTAGTCTCTAATAGTACAAACCTTAGTTTTCGACAAGCTAAAATTTTAGTCTCTGATAGGCTAAAATTTTAGTCTCCGACAGGCTAAATTTTAGTCTCCGACTCTGAGTCTCCAATAGGCTAAATTTTAGTCTCCGACTCTTAGTCTCCAATAGGCTAAATTTATTCTCTGACTGGCAAAAACTTAGTCTGACTCTTAGTCTTAGTCTGACTCTTAGTCTCTGATAGACTAAATTTTAGTCTTCGATAGGCAAAACCTTAGTCTTTGAGAGGCTAATTCCTTCGTCTCCGAAAGGCTAAATCTTAGTCTCCAATAGGCAAAAACTTAGTCTCTGAGAGGCTAATTCCTTAGTCTCCAAGAAGCTAAATCTTAGTCTCTGACTGGCAAAAACTTAGTCTTCAATATGCTAAATTTGTTTGACCAACTTTGACTTTTGTTGAAATCTCCAAATGTATTCCTTACAGTCTCTAATAGTAATTTCTCATGGTGTAGTACTGCAAGTACATGTACAATTACAAATTAAGAAATTCTAAGTATTTATACATCATCATCAAATGTTAAAATTTTTAACTATTAGGTTTTATAACATTTGATGATGATTGTATTTAGAATACTTAGAAATACAAATGTACAGTTAGTGCTAGTTTATAGCATTTGAATTTTTGTAGCTAGTAGTTTACTCTCTGATTTATGTAATTTATTTT
This sequence comes from Centella asiatica, assembly GCA_014636745.2. Lineage (NCBI taxonomy): Eukaryota > Viridiplantae > Streptophyta > Magnoliopsida > Apiales > Apiaceae > Centella > Centella asiatica. The sequence continues at coordinate 8,935,287 of CM025784.1, read as the reverse complement.
TATATGAGAGTAGGTTAATTTGTATTATAAGAGACTACCAAAATGTATTATAAGAGATTACTAGAACTGCATTAGAGATTTCAACAAGTTAGAAATTATGTTTGGTTTATCGGACACTAAGATAAAAGCTTATCACAGACTTACAGCTTAAGTCATCGGAGACTAAGCTTAAGTCATTAGAGACTAAGCTTAAAGCATTGGAGACCAAGCTTAAGTCATCATAGACTAAGCTTAAGTTGTCGGAGACTAACCATACTTGATCAGAGACTAAAGTGAAGATTACTCTCTGATGCAGTATAAAGTTCTATTTGAATTAAAAGTTAACTTCGACATGGATATTAAAGATATGTTGAAGACGAAGCTGGTTAGGAAACTAACTAGAGTTGTAATTTATCATCATGGAATGAGATGAATGAACCTATTCCGATTGTATATAGAAAAATCATATTTGAATAGGATTAGAAGTTGAATTACGATTCAAATTTGGAAGCTTTAATTAAGTTTATAAAGTTGTATTAGAAACTGTATGTTTTCATAAATTTGTATATATACAGTATAGAATTTGAAGTTGACAATCAGTTTGTGATTGTTAGAATTTGTAATCAATTGTTAATCAATAAAAGCAAATGTTTATAAATTTGTTTTGTTTTTGTTCTTTATTTTCTGCAAGTTATATTACTTTGAAGAACAAGAATTTGAAAAAGATTTTAAGAACTTGTATTCAACCCCCCTTTCTACAAGTTCTAGGTTGTCTTATCGGGACAACAAGTGGTATTAGAGCTTTTTGATTAAGATAATTCAATTAACAAGATCCAGAGATGGCCAATGATGAAGGATGCAGCTCCACCATGATGGCATATACAAGAAGTCGTGATGGTGGAACCAGAATTCCAGTGTTAAAAAGAGAAGAATATCCTATTTGGAAACAAAAGATGTACATGCACTTGAGAGCAACAGATCCTAATTACATTGATAGGATTGAGAAGGGTCCTTATCAATCAAGGAAATTTGTTCCTACAAAAACTGTGGAAGGAACAATAATTGTTGACACTTTGAACTTGCTCTTGAGAGTGATTATACTAATGAAGACAAGTTCCAAGTGTTGAAAGATGCTAAAGTGATGAACATACTCTACAATGGATTGGATAAGAATACATCACAAGCATCATCAATTGCACAACATCAAAACAAATCTAGGACACCATCAAAGTCCTATGATAATGAAGATGTTAATACCAAATTCATGAGGGCTCTCCCACTAAGTTGGGATCCAAAAACTACTACAGTAAGGGAAGCTCATGATTTGGATATTCTCACATTGGACAAGCTCTATGGAAATTTAAAGACTTATGAACTTGAAGTAGAGCAAAGACAAAAGATGCATGGCAAGGACAAAGGAGCTGCATTAATAGTTGAGACAAAGATGTCTCATGAGGAGCTTGATGATGAAACCTACATTGCAAGCTCAACTGAAGAAGAATCTGAATCCAATACTGATGATGACATAGAGGAATTAATGGCCTTCATGGTGAAGCAGTTCAAGAAATTTAGAGCTAGCAGGAAAGGGGAAAGATCATCAAGAAAATGTAACCCAAAACGAGGAGGTCAAACTGTGACCTTTGACAAAAAGAAAATAAGATGCTACAACTGTGATGGGTTAGGGCACTTTGCCAATAAATGTAAGAAGCTAGATCTATAGAGAGATCTAAGGATGAAATGAACAGCAAATTAGGGAATGATCTTGCTGACAAAAAGTACAAATCAAAGAGCAAGGCCTTGATTACTGAAGGAAAAGATTGGATTAATAGTGATTTTGATGAAGAAATTGTCAACATTGCTTTGATGGCCCAAACTGATGAGCCAAGTAATTCTACAAAGGTATGTGATGTAACTCAGAACTTTAATGTGCTTAATCTAATTGATACATCTAGTATAGAAAGCATACAAACAGATATGTCTGATTTGCATGTTAGTTTTAGAACACCGACCATTGAACATGCCAGAGTTAAAGAATCACATAACTAACTCTTGAATATAAATATATTTCTTGAAGAGAGACAAATACAATTTGATGCTATCAAGTCAAAGCTGGATAAAGCTCATCACATGATTGATGCTTTGAAAACGAGGGAATTTTACTAGTCAAACAACTTGAACATGAACAGGCTAAGATGAACAGGCTAAGATGAACAAATCCTCTAAAAAGTTGTCAGACTTGGTAGAGAGTCAAATGGTAGGTCAAAAATCTGGTCTAGGTTATGATGAGTACCTAGGAAAGAAACCAGAGATAGAAGAGAGTAAAGAAACTGCTAACTCCATGATTCACAAGCCAATTCCTATTAAGAGGATTAATTTTTTCTCACTAGTCAATGAACCTAAATTTATCAACACTCAAAGTCACAATGTCATAGCTGTGATAAGGAATAATCAAAAATCAGTGAATATTGATGAAAAGAGTGAAAGAAAAAGATTGAATATAGGTTATAGGTTTCATGACCAAGACAAAATTAAACAAGAAATTGGAAAATTTGACTAAGTCTAAGGATGAAAAGCCAGTGGAGTCTAGCAGTGGAAGAAGGAACATGAATGGAAAGATAGGCATTAATAAATATACCAATTATACTAGAATGTCTAATGCTACTAGAAAAACATGTCACAAATGTGGTAATCTCAACCACATTGCTATATACTGTAGGAGTAAAAATAGAGTTCATATAGTAGAGACTGAACCAACAAAAATAATTAAAGAAAAATCACCTATAAGAAGGTCTAACCATCTTTGCAACAATTGTGGAAATTCTAAACTTGGCAGTCTCTCACCATCAAGAAGCAATACTACTGATTGTCCTATAAAAGTTAAAAATTCTAAAAGACAATCAACTGCATCTGAGTCAAGTCTTGATTCCAAAACTAGTGAGAAAGGACCCAAGAAAATCTGGGTCCCAAAAAATTCTAACTAGTTACTCTTACTGTGTAGGGCAAAAAGAAGAAATCATGATTGTTGTACAGTGGATGTTCAAGGCACATGACAGGAGACAAGTCTCTGCTTATACAATATGAAGAAAAAAATAGCCCTAAGGTAACCTTTGGAGATGACAGCAAAGGCTATGCAAAGGGCTATGGCAATGTTGAGCATGGAAATGTCATCTTCACTCAAGTATCACTAGTTGAAGGCTTAAAGCACAATCTATTAAGTGTAAGTTAACTATGTGATAGAGGATTCTATGTCACCTTCAAAGAAGATCAATGTCAAGTGTGTGACAAGGAATCTGGAAATGTGATATTGACAGGGAAAAGGAAAGGAAATTTGATACTGCAAATCTGATCTCTTCCACCGATCAAGTCACATGCCTATATAGCAAAGCCTTGGCTAATGAGAGCTGGCTTTGGCACAAGAAGCTCTCCCACTTAAATTTCAAAAACATCAACAATTTTGTAAGGAAAGTCTTGGTAGCTGGCATTCCTCAATTGGAGTTTACACAAGAAGGTTTGTGTGATTCATGCTAGAAAGGTAAACAAAGAAGTGTGTCATTCAAGAGCAAACCATCAACATCAATCACTGACCCTTTACAGTTATTACATATGGACTTATTTAGTCAAGTGAATGTGATGTCAATATCAAGGAACAGCTATGCCTTGGTTATAGTGGATGATCACACAAGGTATACTTGGGTAAAATACCTTCACTCAAAGAATGAAGCTGCTCAGTTGATTATTGATCATATCAAGAAAATAGAAACTGAGTCAAAGAAAACAGTAAGGGTTATAAGGAGTGATAGAGGAACAAAATTCAGAAATTCCTAAGTAATTGAATTATGTACTAAAAAAGGAATAACTCATCAATTCTCAGCTCCAAGAACCCCTTAACAAAATGAAGTTGTTGAGAGGAAAAATAGAACCCTTATTGAAGCAGTATGGACAATGCTAGAAGAGTCAAAGCTTCCAACCTATTTTTGGGAGGAAGCAATTAGCACTGCTTGCTTCACACAGAACAGGTCCTTGATCAACAAGACTTACAACAAAACACCTTATGAGTTAATGACTAGGAGAAAACCAACTCTCAAATTTCTACATGTGTTTGGTTGTAAATGTTTTGTACTAAGAGACTCATTAGAGACAAGAGGGAAATTTGATAATAAGTCTGATGAGACAATTTTCTTAGGGTACTCTCTATCAAGTAAATCATATAGAGTGTATAACCTAAGAACAAAGGTCATTGTGGAATCCATTCAAGTAGTATTTGATGATAGCAAGATTCCAAGAATGATTGGTCAAGGACTGCATGAGACTTTGAGATTTGAGAATGAATTAAATGCATGGATGGATCCATCAGAGACTAAAGAATTACCCCTAGATGACTATGTTCCTTCAATTAGTGAGAGGGAGTTAACGGTTGTGCATTAAGTACCAAGGACTAATACTACATCAGAGACTAGAGTATTAGCATCTAATGAAACACAAGAGACTGGTAATATAAGTGCACAATCAAAGGCTAATGAGACACCAGAGACTACTGAAGTCAACAGTCAAGATGAGACTAATAGCTCATGGGGAGCTAACAATGAAGAAGTCACTGGTTTAGGGGGAGCAGTCTCTGATCCAACAACTAGATTGCACAGTGTTAATCTAGAAAATGAAGCCTCATCTTCAAGATTAAATCTGCCACCTGCAAGACCATGGTTAAGAGACCACACACCAGATTTAATTATTGGAGATTTAGAGGAAGGAGTCAAGACAAGAAGTGCAACACAAAATGAGTGTCTTTATCTCAGTTTTCTGTCAAAAATTGAACCAAAGAAAATTGAAGAAGCACTTCAAGATCCTGACTAGGTAATAGCCATGCAAGAAGAATTAAACCAATTCACAAGAAATAAAGTCTGGAGATTGGTGCCCAAACTAAGGAATAGATCAATAGTTGGTGCCAAGTAGGTCTTCAGAAATAAATTAGATGAAGCTGGTACAATCATAAGGAACAAAGCAAGACTGATAGCAAAGGGCTATTCTCAAGAAGAATAAATTGATTATCAAGAAACCTTTGCACCAGTTGCAACGCTTGAAGCAATAAGGATTTTCTTGGCATATGTAGTCTATAAGAACTTCAAGGTGTACCAAATGGATGTCAATAGTGCTTTCTTGAATGGAAAGTTGGAAGAAAAGATCTATGTTGAACAACCACCAGGTTTTGTAGACCCCAAGTTTCCAAATTATGTATACAGGTTAGATAAAGCACTTTATGGCTTGAAACAAGCACCTAGGGTCGGGTATGATACACTCTCTCAGTTTTTAATTGAAAATAAATTTGTTAGAGGTATCATAGATAAAACACTTTTTTATAGAAAACTAGGTTCTGATTTAATACTTGTGCAAATATATGTGGATGATATTATATTTGGGTCTACAAATGAAAACCTATGTAAAAAATTTTCAAAATTAATGCAGTCTATATATGAAATGTGTATGATGGGTGAGTTAACATTTTTCTTAGGATTATAGATAAAACAATCAACTGATGGAATCTTCATTAGTCAGTCTAAGTACATAAAGGACTTACTTAGAAAATATGTTCTGGTTGGTTGTGCATTTGCCAAAACACCCATGGCTATACTCACTAAGCTAGATAACAATACTAAAGGAAAGAAAGTTGATATAACTAGCTATAGGGGCAAGATAGGCTCACTTTTATATCTAACCGCAAGTAGACCTGATATAATGTTTGCAACATTCCTGTGTGCAAGATTTCAAGTTGATCCTAAAGAGTCACATTTAATTGTTCTTAAAAAAGAATACTCAGATATCTAAAGGGTACCCCAAACCTTGGACTATGGTATTCTAAAGAATATGATTTTAAACTAATTGACTATTCAGATGTTGACTATGCAGGATGTAAGCTTGATAGAAAAAGCACAAGTGGAAGCTGCCAATTTATTGGAGGCAGACTTGTTTCTTAGTTTAGCAAGAAACAAAATTCAGTTTCAACCTCAATAGCTAAAGCTGAATATATTGCAGTTGGAAGTTGTTGTGCTCAGATCCTGTGGATCAAAAATCAACTCCTAGACTATGGTACGTCTTTATCCAAAATTCCTATTTACTATGATAATACAAGTGCCATAGCAATAACTGAAAATCCAGTACAACATTTGTTAGAGATAAATGATGATGATGATGATTATGTAATAAATTGTGCAACTGTAAATACTTGAGGTACTTTATAAACCTTAAGATCAGCACAAGTTTTGCATCCGCTGATGATAAACTTATTCATCAGTGGATGGTCAATAACTTCACAAGGCAAGTCAGAAAATAGAAGCATTCAAAGGACTTGACAAAGTGAAGAAGAATGTCTGATGCTACTAGTAAAAAGTCAAAGTATTCCGCACATCAGAAATTCTAAGTTGCGTTGATTGGAACACATCAGGGGGACCCATCAGGGGGGAACCCATCAGGGGAACCTGTCAGGGAAACCTGTCAGGGTATAACGAGGGCAGATCAACCCGTCAGGGAAACACTTCAGGACATGTCAGTGTCAGGCAAACCATTCAGGGTAACCCGTCAGGGAGAATGACCAACATGACATCAGTGGAAGCCATCAGTGTATGCCGTCAGTCATAACCATCAGGATCAAAGGAGCACTAAGTAAAACTCAAGTGAAGGTTGAAGCCCTGATCCAGTCAATAAGCATCAGGGGATCCAGAAGCACTGACCAAAGTCCATCAGGGCTGATAGTTAGTGGATCGTTATGACAGCATGCACCCGTCATCAGTACTTACACGGAAATCAACGTAACGTGTTTCAGAAGCAAGAAATATCAACTGGAAAGATATTTCTTGAAGTTTGTTTTTGATCCAATGAGAACTCTCACGCATTAAATGCACAGAGATCAGGGGAAGAAAAGTAACAACAAAGCATGCAGCGGTCTGACACATAAAGTTTCGATGTGACATACTTGCGGCTAAGTTGAGAAGAGCAGCACGTCTCAAGCACGTGATTTCAACTCACTGATTTATCATATAAGCAACGGAGCTCTCATTACACAAAGACAGTGATTGAATCTATCCAACAAATCAAACAAACGTTGAAGCACACAAACACTAGAGAGAAGCTTTGTAATAGATCTTGAGAAAGATATTTCAGAGAAAGTTAGAAGCTAGTGAGTGTGAGAAGCTGTGAACCTTATTCACAGAATTTGTAGCTGTAAATCACATTTGTGATTATACAGATTTCCAGAAAAACCCCAAGTTTTAATATAACTATTTTAACTTGAATCTGTGTATTTATTTCTCATAGTTTTTCTGTTTGTTTCAACTGTTTCCAATAATCACTTTTAAGTTTAAAAGAGCGAAAAGATTCAGGTGTTTGTATTCATCCCCCCCTTCTACAAACACTTGTGCTTATATTGCACTAACAATTGGTATCAGAGCCTCTTAGTAGATTTCACTTGCTAAAAATGATCATTATCTATGGCCAACAAAGCTGGAAACAGTAAAGTCCCCATGTTGGAAAGGGGCAAATACTTCTTCTGGAGACAAAGAATGATAGAGTTATTGATGATGAATATTTGCAGATTCTAGAAGAAGGACCTCACGTTCCCAAGAAGCTCATTCCTATAGAAGTCGTTATTGGAGTTAGTATTCTTGAAAAGGTTGTCCCAAAGACAACTAACGAAATGACGATAGAGGAAAGAGAAAAGGTGAAAAAGGATCTTAAAGCCATCGGGGGCTAAACTCAACAATCCAACGCCAAGCTCTACATAAGGCGCCAAACTCTAAATTTTACAAAGCGTCAAACTCATCGGTAATCTATTTGACTATCGCCAAAGTCACTTGACTAGCGCCAAAGTATACCTTAGTGGATAATATCATTAGGGAATAACATCTTGGATGTCAAGGGATATCCTTGCCCGTCAAGGAATAAATTTAGTCCATCAGGGGAAAACTTTAACTCATCGAAAGACAACTTTAATCCATCATGGGATGATTTTTAACTTATCAAAGTATGGTTGTTCGTTAGGAAACATATTTGACCTGTTAGGGGATATTCTCAGGCCATCAGGGGATAATATTTAGCCTATCAGTGGATAATTTTCATTAGTGGCTAACACATCCATCAAGGAATAACATGTCTATCATCGGGTATTCCTTTGTTCAAGCCTATCAGAGACTAACTTTTACCTCTCTTGGGACTAATATTTTAAACTCTCGGAGACTAATATTTTTAGCCTATCAGAGACTAACTCTAAACTGTAAGAGACTAAGTTAAAACTTTTATCGGTTATAGTGGGTGACTTTTTTCATTTTTTAATGGATGGGGTTATCAATGGATAACCTTACTTAGGGCATTTTCTCATCATCTTTTTTGCAGTGTGTATCATTTCTTCTCACAACACATACACACAGTTGCAAACAAATACTACTACAGCTTTTATAGTTGCAAAGTTATGCAATTCTTGAAGCCTTATTCTATGTTTAGAGAGGTTGAGAGAGAAAACATGAGTATTCCTTATTGTTTTCTTACTCTTATGGACACTGTTAAACCCCGGGAACTCTGGTTGTCTAAGACACAAGCATGGTGTTTTTAAAGGATTTTAACTATTGATATAAATACTGTCTGGAAGTTAATATAGTTTGTATAGTTGGTATTTTTAATATTTCTTATTCTTTTCTTTTAGCATGCAAAACTAATAACTTCTGATGTTATGAGTATGCTTTTAAAACATGCTTTTTGAACAAAGTGTTTTCCAATATGATATTAATGAATAAGGACATAAATCAAAACAGAATATAACATACGATTGGTATAAAGCTCTTACCTCTTTAAGTTTTAAAGAAGGAATTAGAATACTCGTGCTGCTCTTGAAAATGATAACTGCTCTTTGAAAAGTAAGAATGAAATTTATATGGGTGTTGGGTAGAAATTTTTTTTTTTTTTGGAAGTGAGATTAGGGTTATACCTCAAGTGATGTATTTATAGTGCTTGCAAATCAAGTAGAGCAGTTGGATCATTTTAATGAATAATTTTGAGTCATTGGCCAGAAATAGGCTTTCGGAGTGATGTGATTGGCTAGCTTGGCCGGTGTAGCTACTGCCTTAATACCAACCAATCACTCACGTTTATTTAACATTCAGTTGGACAAAAAACTTTCTCTTGTTGGTATCCTTGCACAACTCCTTTTAAAAATACATGTACATGTTTAACCAGGTTGGTAACCATGGTTAGATTGTACAATTGTTGTAGGTGTGCTTCCCCAGGTTTTCATTTCCTTTTTGTTCACACTTGATTAAAATAATCATTTAAAAATTGGAATTAATATATTCACATCACTTTTAGTGAATTACTTATACACCAATTTTATAATAATAAATTTTTTTGGACATCATATTGACATAAAAATTCATGCACTAATATTCATATATTATAGGAATTAATCTTATTTACATTTTATTCTTATTTAAAATTCTGGGTTCTCACAATGTTTCTGTTTATATATAATTTACAATAAAATGTTCATTCCAATGGTTCACAAAAATATTTATATTTTTTTTACGGATATTAATATTATATATTTCATTAGCAATTAAATGTTTAAATAATAAATTTATTCATAAAATTTGATAAAGTTCAAGTAATACTAAGATAGATGAGTCTAACGATAAAATTTAGTATTTTAATTGGAAATTTATTTATTTATAATTCTCTATCCACAAATCTTATTTTCAATGAAATCTTTTTTGAAACAGAGAAAGTATAATAAATTGTCTAACACAATTCAATGTTCCGTTTAGAAGAAAATAAACATACATAAAATATAGAAATAAATATATATGTATTATGCACGAACAACGGAACTAATATTTTATTGAGACCCCAAAACTAAAAAGTCCAAGGTACTTAAGGAATAAAAAAATAGTAGAAAAAGTAAGTTTATTCCACGCTTTACATCCAGTGCTAATATTTGCTGTTTCAAGAATTGGTGCTATTGCCGCTTGTTAAAACTTAGAATAAAGTCCTCTTGTTTTGACTCCTCAATTTTATTCCTCGCACCGTAATTTCCTTAATTTGCTATTTTATCTATTTCAAATTAAAGATATATATTCACGCCAAATAATATGTAGATTTCTTTATTTTAATATTGAAGTAAAATTTTATACTCTCTCCATTCAACAAAAATAACAAATAATAAATAGAATTGTTTAATTTTAATATTGAAGTGAAATTTTATACTTCTTTCGTTTCACAAAAAAAACAACATTTTATTTTGTTTGTATCAAATTGTGAAATCCTAAAATCTAAATTGTGGCCAAAGTCTAATAATGTTTTCATATAATAAAGAGTTTATTTTGTTGAGATTTTAATATATATGTAATATTAAATATAATAATCAAAATCAATCAAATTTAATTAAAATTGAAATATAGAATTTTGCAAAAGTACTACATTACTTTTTGAAATGTTTAGGTTTTTTTTTAAAACAGATGAAATATTTTTAATTATTTTAAAGTTAAGTATTATGAAAGACATAAAGTAATATTTATCTAGATTGGACTCCTCTAGAATTCCTTGAGAACTCCACCTCGTAAATTTTTTTTTAATCTCAATCACTCATCTATATGCAATGGTTGAGATCTAATAATGACTTTGAATAATTCTTTAAAAACTTAACATTAAACATTAAATAGCAAAATTCAACCTAAAGCGATTATAAAATATTTACAATTTATTATCTAATATAAATATGTACTATTCAAAACATTAATAAATATAAATTTGTCCATATATAAATATACATATTTACTAAATAGAATAAGAATTTTAATTGTTTAATATCATTTTAAAAAATTCAACATAACACTTAAAAATAATATTAGTATTTCTATAAATATAATACTCTATTCGTTTCACAATAACTGACATTTGATTTTTTTGCATGTAAATTTAGGTGAATTTTTTTTATATGTTAAATATTTTATTTCTAATAAAAATAGTAATAAAAAATATATTAAATAGGGATTAATATGAATAAAAAATTAAACATATAAAAAGGGTCATCTAAAGTTATGTCCAAAAAAGTCAAATACTAGTTATTATGAAATGTTAGGAATTATAACATTTGATAATGATGTATAACACTTAAAATTGTTAAATTTTGTAATTGTATAAGTACGTGTAGTAGTGTACTATCAGAAACTACCATCAGAGACGACAAGGAATGTATTTGGAGAGTTCAACAAAAGTTAAAGTTAGTCAAGCAAAATTAGTCTATCGAAAACTAAGAATTAGTCTATCAGAGACTAAGGAATTAGCCTATCGGAGACTAAAAATTAGCCTATCGGAGACTAAGAGTTAGTTTATCAGAGACTAAGGAAATTAGTCTATCAGAGACTAAAATTTGGCCTGTCGGAGACTAAAGTTTGTACTACCATAGAGTATTGTTAAAGCTATCAGAGACTAAAGCAAAAACTCTCTATTGCATTGAAGTAGCCTTGAGAAGATTTGACCATCGCCGAAGTTATTTGGCCAATACCAAACTCAACATTACTCAACGCCAAAGTCATTTGCCTATCGCCAAAGTTGTCGGTCAAATCAACAACAGTGTCAAACTCAAAATGACTATCATCAAAGTTGTCGGAAAATTCTCTATCGCTGAAGTCAAGTGAATCACAAAATTACTCATCGCCAAAGTCGTCGGGTAATTTACACTAGTGCCAAAGTGCTCAAGCATTAGGGGATAACCTTCTCGGCATCAGAGGATAGATTTCTCGTCATCAAGGGATAAGTTTCTCGACACCAGAGATTGTCCATCAGTGGATAAATGATCAGAGACTAAAAATGACATATGGCTGATAAAGTTAAGGCGATAAAATTAAAATAGAGATGGTGATCTAATAAGGAGATATTGACTACCAAAGAATTTTCAAGGAGATAAGTTATACACACACACATGTGTATAAAAACTGCAGGTATGAACACTAATAAAGTAAAATATGGAGATAAGTCATACTTATATCTTAGCATGCGTATGTAGCTACTGGTGTGAAAACTGCAGAGATAACTTATAGAAATTTGAAGGAGGAAAATATGAAAGTTGGACCAATAAAGTCCAAAGAAGCCCACAGAGATAAGTTATATACCGCTGATAATTTATCTTGGGAACTCTAAGAAGAAAATAAGGAGCTGGTGTAGTGAATATACACCAGAAAAGTCACATAACAAGCTGACATGCAAAAAAGGTTGCACAAAGAAAAAAGTTGTGACAGAGCTGCAAGTACCAATAAACTACAGAGATATTTTTGGTAACAACTCAGAATAGAAGTTTGGAGAACATGGAAGCTGTGTCTATAAATAAACACAGAGCAACTGAGATAAATATAAAAAATAAAAAAAAAAGACCACTGAGATTCACAAAAATACGAGTATACATATTATTTCAAACAAATAGCAGTTGTAATAAACTTACAAAGAGAGAGTGTAGCAAGTTTTTCATAACTTCAGAGAAACAAGTTTTTCATAACTTGAGAGAAATAAATTTTTCATAATTTGAGAGAAACTAGAAATCATTTTCTAGAGTGTAGCTGTTATTTTTCAACAAAGTTATTTACAGCTGGTAATCAGTACTAGAAAGAATTGTAAAAATTCAAATTGATTAACAATAAAAATACATATTTTTGATTGATATTCTTATCTTGCAATTTGCTTTACTCTTTTAATTGTCTCATCATTTTAGTAAGATATAACTATGTTAATACACATCTGCTTATATTACTATTTCTTAAAAAATTATATTTATTGATATAAGAATTGATGATGTAATATAGTCCTTTCTTATATGATGTAAAAGGACTTAGAAAAATATCCAACTGGTTAGGTGGATATATTCTGCTAGTTAAGCAAGGATTTTGATCACAAGTGAAGACTCTGCTCATCGATCAAAAAGGATGATGAAGATATATAGAAAATTCTAAGGATAGTCCTGCTTAGAATGGAAATAAGCAAAGACTGATATAACAAGATTACTTACTTTGATCCAAGTAAGAGTGTCAGAAATACACTAACTTCTGTCCTACTTATTCAACTCCTAGAGAGTTTTTTCAAAAAGCATTAGAAGACAAAATAACGACTATCTTTTTGAGCTAAGTAAGGAACAACTGGAAAAGTAAAAGTCATTGTCAAGGCAGTACAACTCCCAACGGATCTATTTCAAAATTCTCAACGGATAAATTTTTGGAGTAGTATAAATAGGAGTCATAAATTTCATTTATGATAACTGAATAACCAAGAATTGCTCTGACAATTTGACACTCAAAGAACTCAACAAGACACAATATCAATCTTGAACAAGTGCTATCTAATCTGCTCAACAAGGAGCTTACTACTTAAAGATAGCAAGCAAGATAATTCATCTACTATTAATCTGTGTGACTACCTGGTGTAAGTGACCCATTGTATTTTTAGACTAAGTGTCCTGTTGCTTATTGTTCTGTATGAATATTTTAGTGAGTGTCTTCTTAAGTAAAGAAAAGAAGAGTGGAGTAGGCTTAGACTGAACTACGATAAAAATTCTCCTGCTTACTTTACTTTGTTGCTTATCTTTTATATTACTTATTTCCTTTATCCCTTCTTTGCTCAGTCTCTGCAAAACTCTTTTAGCAAATATTGATATTACTGCCTTAAGCCATTATTTTAAAAAATCTAAGGGGTTGTTTTCTATAAATTCTGCTGCTAACTCTTTTCAAAATATAAGAAAGCTTTTTAATAAGTAAGAAGTGTCTTAAAACTATAAAGTTTATAAGCAAGTCTTAAGTTTTGAAAAACACTATTCAACCCATTGATGGGCGGGAGAAGAATATAAGGATCAAAGATGTTGATGGCCTAAGCCTGGAGGAAGCGATGCATGTTCTGAGTCAAATTGCACACCATAAGAACGAACATGTCATCAAGTTCAGAGTCCTGCTGATTCAGAGGGTATTGAAGGAGATCGAAGAAACCAGAGCTGATGATAGGAACACTGCAGTAAGGGATGTGCCACCAGTAAAGGGATTCAAAGTCTATCCCAAAATGATCACCAGCCCCATGGGAGTACAATTCAAAAATCAAAAGGGGGATATCATTACCTTTTACGGGTCACAACTTGCTGCAGCCAATATTCAAGAAATCAAGACTGTCCTTGAAGCTTTGGAATCAAGCAGAAATGTCAACATAGTCAACGTCAGAAAACTTCTTCAAAAGGAACTAGAGCAGCTGAAGACGGGAGCAGTAGACAACAGACTCAGAATCCCTGATCAAAATCCAGAATAAAGAAGACAAGGCCTTAGAAGTGACTCTCAACCTATTGAATCAAGTCATCCATTGCCCTTTGTCTCATCAAAAAGGAAAAGGGGTTCTGATGTCTAAATACATCATTCTTTTTGTAATAGATATAGGTTATACTTGTACAGAAATTCTTTCATTAATTCATTCAAAATTCTTTCATGTATTTAGTATTGGTTTTGACATCATCATCAGTGCATCTAGGGATTTATGGTTATCAAATTGATAAACATAAATAGGGGGAGATTGTTAGAGATAAATGATGATGATGATGATTATGTAATAAATTGTGCAACTGTAAATACTTGAGGTATTTTATAAACCTTAAGATCAGCACAAGTTTTGCATCCACTGATGATAAATTTATTCATCAGTGGATGGTCAATAACTTCACAAGACAAGTCAGAAAACAGGAACATTCAAAGGACTTGACAAAGTGAAGAAGAATGTCTGATGCTACTTGTAAGCAAACGAAGTATTCCGCACATCAGAAATTCTAAATCAAAGTTACGTTGATTAAGTCCCATCAGGGGGAACCCATCAGGGGAACCCATTAAGGGGAACCTGTCAAGGGAACCTATCAGGGGAACCTGTCAGGGTATGACAAGGGCAGACCAATCCGTCAGTGAAACACTTCAAGTCATATCAGTGTCAGGCAAACCCATCAGGGTAACCTGTCAGGGAGAATGACCAACATGACATCAGTGGAAGCCATCAGTGTATGCTGTCAGCTATAACCATCAGGGTTAAGAAGCACTGAGTTTAACTCAAGTGAAGGTCGAAGCCTTGATCCAGTCAATAAGCATCAGGGGATCTAGAAGCACTGATCAAAGTCCGTCAGGGCTGGCAGTCAGTGGATCGTTCTGACAGCATACACCCGTCATCAGTTCTTACACGGAAATCAACGTAACGTGTTACAGAAGCAAGAAATATTAACTGGAAAGATATTTCTTGAAGTTTGTTAATGGTCCAATGAGAACTCTCACGCATTAAATGCACACAGATCAGGGGAAGAAAAGTAGCAACAAAGCATGTAGCAATCTGACACATAAAGTTTAGATGTGACATACTTGCGGCTAAGTTGAGAAGAGAAGCACGTCTCAATAACGTGATTTCATCCCACTGATGTATATATAAGCAACAGAGCTCTCATTACAAAAACAACGAATGATTGAATCTATCCAATAGATCAAACAAGCACTGAAGCACAAAAACACTAGAGAGAAGCTTTGCAATAGATCTTGAGAGAGATATTTCAAAGAATATTAGAAGCTAGTGAGTGTGAGAAGCTGTGAACTTTATTCACAGAATTTGTAGCTGTAAATCACATTTGTGATTATACAGATTTCCAGAAAAACCTCGAGTTATAATATAACTATTTTAACTTGAATCTGCGTGTTCATTTCATATAGTTTTTCTGTTTGTTACAACTTGTTTTCAGTAAGCATTATAAGTTTTTAAGTGCAAAAAGTTTCAGGTGTTTGTATTCATCCCCCTCCCCTTCTACAAACACTTGTGCTAATATTGCACTAACATGATGATTATGTAATAAATTGTGCAACTGTAAATACCTGAGGTATTTTATAAATCTTAAGATCAACACAAGTTTTGCATCCACTGATAATAATCTTATTTATCAGTGGATGGTCGATCTCTTCACAAGAAAAGTCAGAAAACAGAAACAATCAAAGGACTTGACAAAGTGAAGAAGAATGTCTGATGCTACTTATAAATAGTCAAAGTATTCCGCACATCAGAAATTCTAAACAACGTTACGTTGATTAAGTCCCATCAGGGGGAACCTATCAGGGGAACCTATCAGGGGGAACCCATCAGGTGGAACCCATCAGGGGAACCGATCAGGGGAACCCATCAGAGGATCCCATCAGGGGGAACTCATCAGGGAAACCCATCAGGGGGAACCTATCAGGGAAACCCATCAGGGGGAACTCATCAGGGAAAACTGTCAGGGTATAACGAGGGCAGACCAACCCGTCAGGGAAACACTTCAGGACATGTCAGTGTCAGGGCAACCCATCAAGGGGAATAACCAACATGACATCAGTGGAAGCCATAAGTGTATGCCGTCAGTCATAACCATCAGGATCAAGAAGCACTGAGTGTAACTCAAGTGAAGGTTGAAGCCCTGATCCAGTCAATAAGCATCAGGGGATCCAGAAGCACTGATCCAAGTCCATCAGGACTGATTGTCAGTGAATCGTTATGACAACATGCACCCGTTATCAGTAATTACACGAAAATCAACGTAATGTGTTACAGAAGCAAGAAATATCAACTGGAAAGATATTTCTTGAAGTTTGTTTTTGATCCCATGAGAACTCTCTCGCATTAAATGCACACAGATCAGGGGAAGAAAAAGAAGCAACAAAGCATGCAGCAGTCTGACACATAGGGCTACGATGTGACATACTTGCGGCTAAGTTGAGAAAAGCAGC
>CM025784.1:8904375-8918520 GCA_014636745.2 Centella asiatica | reverse complement strand
TATACAGATTTCCAGAAAAACCCTAAGTTTTAATATAACTATTTTAACTTGAATCTGTGTGTTCATTTCTTATAGTTTTTTCTGTTTGTTACAACTGTTTTCCAGTAAACACTTTTAAGTTTAAAAGAGCGAAAAGTTTCAGGTGTTTGTATTCATCCCCCTCATTCTACAAACACTTGTGCTTATATTGCACTAACAGATGCCCTGATGGTTCTCAATGAAGGAACAACATAAATCAGAGAAAATAAGCAATCCTTGCTTATATAGCAATATGAAATGTTCAGTATGCAGCAAGGAGAAAACCTTACTGCCATGTATGAGAGATTCACTGTCCTGCTCAACAATCTACGTGTGCTCTAGGGAAAACCTATGACACAAAGGACATCAATCTCAAGTTTATGAGATCTTTACCAAGACAGTGGGATCCTAAAACCACTATAGTAAAAGAATTGAGGAACTTACATGCCACTGATCTTCAACAACTATATGGAAACCTGCTTACCTATGAAATGGAACTAGCTTAAAAAGATGCTACTACTAAACCAAGAAGGAAAGACAGAGGAGTGGCTTTAAAGGTTGTTGAGCCTAAGCATGTAGCAGACTCAGACTCAGAATTTGGGGACAACGATGAAGACATGGCCATGCTAGCAAGGAAGTTCAGAAGATTCTTGAGGAAAGATCGAGGAAACTTCAGAAGAAATGGAAGTAGCAACAAGAGAGACTCTTCAAAAGATCTCTGCTATAATTGCAAGAAATTAGGACACTATGCTACTGATTGCCGAAGCACAACAAGGGAGGAGAAGAAATACCCTGCTAATGATAAAAACAAGGGAAAAGAGTACTACAAGAAATATCAACAAAAGAATAGCTCCTCCAAGAAAGATAAGGGACTTCTTGCTGAAAAATCTTGGAGTGATAGTGAGAGTGAATCGGAAGATTCAGGACCAGAAATTGCCAATCTTTGCTTAATGGCTAAAGAATTGGAACTCAGCAAGGAAGTAAATCTCACTGAGGTATTTGATTTTGACTCTACTGACATTATTGAAGCTAAGTTGCACTCCTTGCTTAAGGATGTTGCATCTCAGTGGCATCGATATAGAATATTGCTGAGAACTGCTTCAGCAGAGTCTGATCAACTAAGGAGCAAGAACTCTGAAATCCTACTTACACTTGAAAAAGTGAGAGCTGAGAATTTGAAATTAGTTGTTGCTAATGATGAAAGGACCCTACTTAGACAACATCTCAGAGACTCTCAAGAGAGGGAGTCTAAGTTAACCTCCCAAGTTGAGGAATTAACAACAACAATCTCCATGTGGAACAAATCATCCTCTAATGCTTATGCTTTGCTGAGAAGTCAAAGAAGCTTGCTAGATCGAGGAGGAATTGGATCCGGAACTTGCGAAGTTCTTGCTAAAGAAAGTGGAGAAAGTGAAGCTGAGTCTATCAGCAGAGTGTGAACCTCCTGCTAAAACCAAGGGTAACAGAAATGATACCTTGCTAAAACACAAATTCCCTGCTAACCGTAACCATAAGCAAGAACATGGTGATAAATGGACCAAAGGTGGAAAGTTTAGCAAGAACCATGTTCTCCCTGCTCATCGTTACAACACAACAAGGAATTTGGAATTTAGCAAAGGTTAGGTTAGGAGCAAACACTGGAAACAACTTCAACTAAAGAGAAGAGGTAAGCAACACACATAACACAACATGATGCATTTAAGATGTTATTGCTGCCATAGGTTTGGTCACATTACTTCTCTTTGCCTTGCGGATCTTTACTATATTGTTGGCTCTCTAAGACCAAAAATGAGACAAGTATGGGTCCTCAAGGGTACTAACCTAAATGGACCCAAGTCTTGCTGGGTACCAAAGTGACCCTGCCTATGAATTATAGGATGTGAGCAAGGAACAAATTTGGTTCTTGGATAGTGGATGTTCAAGGCACATGATTGGAGACAAAGCCTTGCTCACCAATTTTAAGGAGAAAGAAGGACCTTATGTAATTTTTGGAGATAATAGTTCTGGAAAAACTAAGGGATATGGTTCAGCAGGAAATGGAATAGTCTGCTTCAACAAGGTTACTTATATGGAAGGTCTCAAGCACAACTTGCTTAGTATAAGTCAGTTGTGTGACAAAGGGCATAAGGTCACCTTCTTAGACAATCAATGTGAAGTAAGAGATCTTCAAACAAATTCTCTAAAGCTTTCTGGTTCAAGAAATGATAATGTTTATGTAGTAGATTTGGCTAAGCTAAATCCTGCTGAAACAACTTATTTTTTTGCCAAAGCATCAGCAGATGCTAGTTGGTTATGGCATAAGAGACTTTCACACTTAAATTTCAAAACTATTTCAAAACTTGTTGCTAAAGAACTAGTAAAAGGTTTACCTAAATTCTCGTTTGAAAAAGAAAAACCATGTAGAGCTTGCTAATTTGGTAAGCAAACAAAACAATCTTTCTTAAGCAAACCTGAAAAATCAAACTCTATGCATCTTCAACTATTACATCTTGATTTGTTTGGCCCTATATCAACTAGTCTTGGTAGAATGAAATATGCATTCACTATTGTGGATGATTTCACAAGATATACATGGGTATTATTTCTTGCTCACAAGAATGATGCACTAGCAGAGTTTGAGAAGTTCAACAGACAAGTGCAAAATGAGAAGAAGCTCATAATCAAGTCAGTAAGGAGTGACCATGGAAAAGAATTTGACTTTGGAGGCTTCACTGAATTATGCGACAAGCAAGGAATATCTCACAACCTTTCAGCACCGAGAACTCCTCAGCAAAATGGAATGGTTGAAAGGAAAAATAGAACTTTGGAAGAAGCAGGAAGAACATTGCTTGTTGATGCTAGACTCCCTGAGTATTTCTAGGTAGAAGCAGTGAATACTGCCTGCTATACGCAAAATCGTTCTCTTATACATCCAACCCTAAGCAAGACTCCATATGAACTATGGAAAGGTAGAAAGCCCAACATTGGTTATTTTCATATCTTTGGGTGTCCTTGCTATGTCCACAACAATGTTAAGGAGTACTTAACTAAATTTCAAGCAAAATCCAACGAAGATATTTTCTTTGGATATTCCACTCATAGCAAGGCTTTTCGTGTTTTTAATGAAAGAATCTTAATAGTCGAAGAATCTATTCATGTTGTATTTGATGAATCTAACCATGAGGAACCAAGTGGTTCACTCCCTCTTATAGCTGAGCAGGAACATGATGAAGATCAACATACTCCAAAAACTATGGAAGATCCTGTTGAAGAACCTTCAGAAGGAAATATTCCAATAGAAAGCACCCCTGCTGAAGTAAAAGATGACGAACCCAACTTAGAGGAACTAAAGCAGCAATACATTCGAACAAATCTACCAAGAAGGATGAAATGGACCAAGTCTCATACAGAAGACTTGATAATTGGAAATCCTACAAGTTCAGTAAAGACTAGAAGATCTGCTCAAAACGAAAGTAGTTTTCTAAGTTTCCTATCCCAAATGGAACCTAAAAAAATTGAGGATGCTCTTGTTGATGCTGATTGGGTCCTTGCTATGCAAGAAGAGCTAAACCAATTCAGCAGGAACAAAGTTTGGAATCTTGTTCCCAGGCCAAGGAATCATGCAATAATTGGCACCAAGTGGGTATTCCAAAATAAGATGGATGAAGATGGAATCATCTCAAGGAGCAAGGCAAGACTTGTGGCTAAGGGCTATTCTCAGGAGGAAGGAATCGACTATGATGAAACCTTTGCTCTAGTAGCAAGGCTCGAAGCCATAAGAATCTTTCTTGCTTATGCTGCTTATCAAGACTTCAAGGTGTTTCAAATGGATGTCAAGAGTGCATTTTTGAATGGACAACTTCAGGAGGAAGTATACATTGAGCAACCCCCAAGCTTTGCTGATCATTCTCATCCTAACCATGTATATAGACTCGACAAAGCTTTGTATGGTCTTAAGCAAGCACCACGAGCATGGTATGACACTCTATCTTCCGTTTTAGTCAATGAAGGATTCAGTAGAGGTAAAGTTGACACTACTTTATTCATTAAGAAGCGTAAAGATAAAACATTGCTAATACAAATTTATGTAGACGATATAATACTTGGTTCTGCTGACGAAAAACTTTGTGCAAGATTTGCTAAGCTTATGTAGAGCAAATTCGAGATAAGCATGATAGGGAGAGTTGAATTTCTTTCTTGGACTTTAAATTGAGCAAAGCAGAGATAGAATTTTCATAAATCAATCCAAGTATACCAAAGATCTGCTTAAGAAGTTCGGATTGGAAACAACAAGTCCTATGAAAACTCCCATGTCATTAACAACAAAGTTGGACAAAGATGAGCAAGGTAAATCCGTAGATATAACAAGCTATCGAGGTATGATTGGATCCTTACTTTACCTAACTGCGAGCAGACCTGACATTATGTTTGCTACATGTATTTGTGCACTTTTTCAATCTAACCCCAAGGAATCACATTTAGCTTCTGTTAAGAGAATTTTCAGATATCTCAGAGGAACTCCTAACCTAAGAATTTGGTATCCAAAAGATTCTAACTTCAACCTTGTTGGATACTCGGATGCTGACTTTGCTGGGTGTAAAATTGATCAAAAAAGCACAAGTGGTACATGCCAATTTCTAGGAGAAAGACTTGTCTCATGGTTCAACAAGAAGCAAAACTCTGTATCAACATCCACTGTTGAAGCTGAGTACATATCAGCAGGAAGTTGTGTTGCACAAATTCTGTGGATGAAAAATCAACTTGCTGACTATTGGTTTGATTTCAACTTTATACCTATATTTTGTGATAATACTAGTATTGTAGTCATTGCTTATAATCCTGTTTTACACTCTAGGACTAAACATATAGATATAAGGCATCATTTCATTAGAGATCACGTACAACAAGGTACAATAGAGATAAATTATATTCCTACTGAAAATCAATTAGCAGACGTTTTTACAAAACCCTTGGATGAAAATCGTTTTAACAAACTAATAAGTAAATTAGGCATGTTAAATTTAGAGTAAGAGTCTGTTGTACTGACAATTTGTTTGCTTAAGCAAGGACTTATGTTCTTAGCAATATGATAAACTTCTTGCTCAGGTGATGGAAAAGACCCTACTAATAAGATAAGCAACATCTTTAAACCTGTTGTGTTAATTTATTGTATCCTGCTGAAACCTTAAAGATTCTGCTGATAAAGGTTGCCTGTTGTTATTAAGCAGCATTCATCAATGTTGTTATCTCAATCTACATCTACCTTGCTGCAAAATTCTCAAAAAGGGGAGACCTCTCGACAAAAGTGTTATTTCAAAAACTAAGTCAAAGATCTTGCTTATACTGTAAGCAAAGGATGTTCTTGCTGCTTACGAGCTCAAAGCTCCCTGACTCATAGTGGCGACAGAGATCAGCAAGGATAGTGGTTCTTGCTGACTATAAGCAAGATATATTTTGTTGTATTTCATCAATCCCTATCACTAGCAAAGACTTGCAACCATATCCTGCTGTCACCTCAATGACTTGTCAATTTTCCTTTGGTCACTTCCACTTTTACCGCCATAAAAATAGCCCATCATTACACTAGTCGTTTATTTTCTCTCTCCGTATTTAATGCCACTTTGCCCCATTATCTATTTACGACTGCTGTCTTTTTGGTAATTAATTCTCACCACTACCCACGTATTTTTCTCCCACTAACTCCTCCACTACTCATCTCAATAACCACTCTAAACCTCTTCAACTTCTTTTCACCCCCTATATAAACTCTTTAACCCCTCTTATTTGTTTTCACCTTCAAATAGCTCTAATCTCTCTCTAAAACAAACTTTCTCTCCTTAAAACTTTTGTCTAAAATCACTGTTCTTCAACTCTTAACCACCACTCTTTCCGACTAAACACAGCAGGATGACAAACTAGTTTGAAAAGATTGAATTTGAGTCTATCATTGATCTAGACTCCTTTGTTAATGATCAGCAGTATGCTGATACACTTGACGTTATAAGGCTACTGAGGAACAGTAGCATTAGATACGTGATCTCTGCTGATTGCCCAATCTGTGAAGAAATTCTAAGGGAATTCTACTAGAGTGCACAAGTAAGAAACAACAACATCAATGGTCGGGTGAATGGACAACAAGTAATAATCACAACAGCAAGTATCAGGGACACGCTCTAGATGACAAGTCAGGGTCTACTGCCCCCATCTACATTAGTTCCTGATGTGTTGACAGACCTTGAATATGTCAGAAATCACAACACGAAGAAAAGGAAGGACTTCTAGAAAAAATGAGACTTTCTTATGGATATCCTCCATAAGACCTTGTTGTGCAAGTTCACCTCCCAAGATGAGGCATCATTAAGGGTTATCTCGCTAGTATCCCTGCTGAAGTCTGAGCAGGAAATAAACTGGGCCCAGATTTTCTTTGATCTTCTCAAAGAGTTTTTCTCCAGCAAGAAGAAAATCAAGATCCGACATGGACGAACATTATCCTTGCTGCTCAAGGGGATTCTTGGAGCTAATTTCCCAGCAGGGACCAAATCGAAGAATCTGCCTAAGAGCAAGATTATTACCCCCTCCATTCTACAAAATTATGAAAGGAACCTTGTTACACTAGAAAAGGCTATAGCAGAGAGAAGAACAAAGAAAGCAGCAGAGTATGCCAGTGTTTCGGCTGAACAAGCCTCTGCTGCTACCACAGTCCCTGCTGTCCAACCCAGCAGAAAGAGAAGACCTGCTGCTCAAATTCAACGACCGAAAAAGAAGGTGAAGGCAGTTGTTGTTGTTTCTGAGTTTGACCCAACCACCCTCAATTCTGAGGAGAGAGAGGTGTACGATTTCTATATAGAATTATACGATGCAGACGTTTTTGCTCAAGCAATTGCTGAAGGAGGATCGGACGTCAAACCTCCAACTAACGATGAGCAAGAACCAGACCAACAAGGTATACCCTTTGTTGTCCCCATTACCACTGTTGCTGCAGAGGATGAGCTGTTCAGGGAAATTGATGAGTATCATCCTGCTGCCTCCTCAGCAATGGTTCCTGCTGATATTTATAAGAGTTCATCTGATGAACTTTTTAAAGAAATTGATGCTGTCACCGGGGCGATCATTGCTGCTGATCAATCTACCCCTACTGCTGAACTACCAGCAGTAAGTGATGTTGCCACAGCCACTAAACTGGTTAGCATCACCAAAGATTTGGAGCTTGCTGACACACCCGACAGTGTCACAGGTCCAGAAACTAAGGATGATGCTATTGACATCGAAATCACATGTGCACTGCAGCATACAAACATACGTCTTGCTGATCTGATCAAACTAGAGCCCATCACTGAGGAAGAATTTCACAATGATCAGACAACAAAGACTTCAGCCCCCACCATCAAACCTCCTGCTGCATGCATATTGGTTTTGTCTGGCTTTGCTATTCGCGACAATGTGTCCTCTCCAAAAAGAAAACATGTTGTTGTGAAAGGGAATGGTAAAGCAAAGAAGACAAAATCCAGTAGCAGTGACTCTAAAAGCTCTGATGATGTTCCTGCTAAAAGAAAAATGGAATAAAGATATGAAGAACTCATCAGAGCCCTGCTAATTAAAGATGCTGAGCAAGCTGGCCTAGATCCTGAGGCATACCTTGCTGAACAAAATCAAGAAGGACCGAGTCGTCTTTCACCTACACGGGTACCTATTGAGGGGGAGCTTGTTGAGAAAGAGATCTCCATACTCCCTGCTAATGGGGATGCTATTGAGGGGGAGCAGGCATCAGTTGAAGAATCTGCTGAAGACAGAATGGCCAAGGCTGCTGTTGCTGCCATCAGAATGGTCAAGAGAGATCTCACAGAGGACAACAGTGCTGAACTTTAGAATAATTACTGCCTCCTCCAATATGATCTTGACTTTACAGTAAGGCACTTCAGACATGTCCTGCTGAAACACCTCAAGGAGCTGGGATTTGATGCCAGTCAAACATACCTCCTACTATATCAGGGCAGAAAAGGAAATTATCCTCTATGAACATTTCCTCGAGCAATTGAGTAGTCAAAAGGGGAAAGACATTTATGCTGAAAACATCAACAGCATCTATGGGGTGGCGGCTATCCAAAGAAGGGAACTGCAGGAAGAAATCATTCCTTCTGAAGCCTCGGCAAGGAGCAGACTTCAGTGGCTTGGCCTGAATGATGATTTCTTTTCTTACATGTTCCCTGCTAACTTCCTACTCTTCTTGCCCATGCTTCATGTCTATTGGTATGGAATGGGGATGCGCACCATCTCAGACTCTTTCAGAAGGGTGCCAAATTTTCTTATGTTAATTGAAAATCCATGGCGAGCTGTTTGGAACATGATCACTTCAACTCCTTACTCTGATTACACAACAACCAGTTTTGCCAAAAGATTTCGCATTGACCTACATCAACACAAGTTCCCTCCAATCCCCTCTACAGATGTCCCTGCTGCTGAATACTATACTCCTCTTGCTGATCCTTCCATTGAAGACTTCTCATGTGCACGCCATCAAGTCTACATTCGCTCCACCTCTACTGTTCCTGTAAGGCTTGAAGACTCATATCCTCCTAAGTCTCCTTCTGCTGCCTCCAAGCCTACTAAATCAACTCGCTCACACTCCAAATCAACAAAGAAGAAGCTTGCTGAACTTGATTCTAAAATGGATAAAGTATTAGCAAGCCTCAACACCCAACTTGCTGAGTCTGCACAAAGTTCGAAGGCTCCTCTTGCTGCCTCCGAGCTCGAAGACCGGATTAACAAGATGGAGTGCAAGCAAGATCAGATCTTACTGACTCTCAACAAGCTGATTGACTTTCTCCCTCTGATGGCTGATGATATCAAAAAGGGGGAGAGAGATCATGATGCATCACAACAACAACAACAAGATCAAACGGCTTTGACTCCTACTCTTATCCCTTCTCCTGCTGTTACTCCTGCTATTACTCCTACTGTTGTGGTTAGAAAAAGAATTCCAAAACATATCCCTGAGTATGCAGTACAAATTCTTAATCCTTCTCCTTATATGAAACTGTAGAAGGCCCTTGAAGAAGTGGATATAATGATGAAGAAGTCAGGGCCTGCTGAAAGTCTCAAACTGCTTGCAAGCATCAAAGACTCTGAATCCAAAATCAAGAAGTACGAGTTGGAGATGAAAAGACTCAGAGACCAGCATAATGAAAGGGAGTATAAACATAAGAAGGAAAGAATGGAGAGAAGGAAGCAGGAAAATGAGGCACTAAGGAGAGAAAGGGAAGAGGCTGAAGAAAAGAGGAGACTAGAGCTGTTGAAATTTGGGGAAGATCAGGAAACATCAGAAGAATATGGTGATAATGAAGACTAGCAAGTTCTTTTTGTTCTTGTTTCAACTTTCTAATTGTTTATTGCTTTATCGTATGTTTATTCTTCAATCATGTACTCAATTTCTTTTTGATGAAATGATTCTTATTGCTTGCTGTTGTGATCAAAATAACTCATTTTGACATCATCAATTAGGGAGAGATTGTTAATACACCTCTACTTATATTACTATTACTTAAAAAATTATATTTATTGATATAAGAATTAATGATGCAATATAGTCCTTGCTTATATGATGTAAAAGGACTTAGAAAAATATCCAACTTGTTAGGTGGATATATTCTGCTAGTTAAGCAAGGATTTTGATCACAAGTGAAGACTCTGCTCATCGATTAAGAAGGATGATGAAGATATATAAAAAATTCCAAGGATAGTCTTGCTTAGAATAGAAATAAGAAAAAACTGATATAGCAAGATTCCTTACTTTGATCCAAGCAAGAGTGTTAGAAATAGATTAACTTATGTCCTGCTTATTCAACTACTAGAGATCTTTTTCAAAAAGCACTAGAAGACAAAATAACAGTTATCTTTTTGAGCTAAGTAAGGAATAGCTAGAAAAGTAAAAGTCATTGTCAAGGCAGTATAACTCCCAACGGATCTATTTCAAAATTTTCAACGGATAGATTTTTGGAGTAGTATATTTATGATAACTGAACAACCAAGAATTGCTCTGACAATCTGACACTCAAAGAACTCAGCAAGACACAATACCAAGCTTGAACAAGTACTATCTAATCTGCTCAACAAGGAGCTTACTACTTAGAGATAGCAAGCAAGATAATTCATCTGCTATTAGTCTATGTGACTACCTGGTCTAAGTGACCCATTGTATTTTTGGACTAAGTGTCCTGCTACTTATTGTTCTGTGTGAACATTTTAGTGAGTGCCTTCTCAAGCAAAGAGAAGAAGAGTGAGAGTAGGTTTCGACTGAACCACTATAAAAATTCTCATGCTTACTTTACTTTGTTGCTTATCTTTTACATTGCGTATTTTCTTTATCCCTGCTTTGCTCAGTCTCTGCAAAACTCTTTTAGCAAAGACTTATTGATATTATTGCCTTAAGCCATTGTTTAAAAAAATCTAAGGGGTTCTTTGCTATAAATTCTGTTGTGAACTCTTTTTAAAATATAAGAAAACTTTTTAATAAGCAAGAAGTGTCTTAAAATTATAAAGTTTATAAGCAAGTCTTAAATTTTGAAAAACACTATTCAACCCCCCTTATAGTATTTTTTCCTTTTGGACCTAACAAACTGTTCTTAAGTTGTGATAAGACTGGAATATGCGGCAAATGTTATTGTCAATGTATTGAAAGAAAAAAAAGCAACAAAAAGTTTAGTCACAGTGGGATGACTAGGCAAGAAGCTAGAGATGCAGCTCGCCTACAAATTGGCGATACGAATATAGAAAAATATTTTCTTTTATTTTTTAAAAATATGTTATTCTCGATGAGTAATTGTAGAAGGAGTTGGGGGTGGGGGGGGGGGGGGTGTTTGAATATAAGCTTCAAATTTGTTCCCCAATGTAAAGATCATAGTACAATTTGAAAGATACATTGTAGAAATGAAAACACGACATATTGTATCAATTAATAAAAAATGAATTTATTGATTTTGAATTTGAAATTACAATATGATTATCAAGAATTGATACCAGCTACTGAAATCTATTCAAGTATGAACAACTACAACCAAGATATTAATTTCTAGCTTCTCGAGTTACGAAAAACTTGCTTTTTAAAATCATTTAGATTTTGTTGCGTTTTATAGAGTAATAAAATTGAATAAACTTTCTCTTTGTCAATTTGAAATTCTATTCTCTATTAACTTAAAATTGTATTTTGTATATCTTCTATATAACTTCTTATCTTTGATCTATTCTACTTTTCAACAACTTCAATGTTCAATTACAACAGTTTCTCTTTATTAGTAGTTATAACAACTCTGTTACCTAACATGATGTTAAGTAACTTCTTTGCTACTTAATCTCTCAACTTTTATAGATCAAATTCTCAATCTTATCAATCCCAATTATGACTTTGTTATGAGTCTTGGTCGGCTTCTCCTTTTATTGATGAACTCCGATAGAGGCTGCTATGTCAAGCTATTTATCCTCTGATGACTTATTCATCAGTGGATATGTATCCCTTGATGAATTACTTATCAGACAATATTTATCTCCTGATATGATTTATTCATTAGTGGATATTTATCCCCTGATGACTAATTCATCAGTGGAGATTTATTCCCTGATGACCAATTCATCAGTGGAAATTTATTCCCCGGCCAGTTTCGTGTACTTTTCAATGCAATAAAGAGTTTTTGCCTTATTCTCTTACAATTTCAACAATAATCTCCGATAATACAATCTTTAGTCTCTGATAGACTAATTCTTAGTCTTAGATAAGTTTAACTAACTTCAACTTTGTTGAACTTTCCCAATGCATTCTTGGTAGTCTCTGATGATCACATATAGTCTCTGATGGTACACTTCTACAGGTTCTAATTCCTAACAATCTTTATCTATTTATGATTATTAAATGATAAGTATAAATCAATGTTTGATAATGATATCAAAACACAACCTTATAACTCTACTTATAATTGAAACTAAAGATGTGTAAACCCTATTGTACCAATTTTACCAGTTATGTTTTGCTAACAGTGATAATAACGTTAATAGTTTTGTTGGCTTGCTACAATTTTTCAGGCTCAACAATCAATCTGTTAACATTTTTAACAATTCTCCCCCTGTCTTAATCAAAATTACTCTTTACTCCCCCTGATCTTATCAAAATATACGAAGATTTCAAATTGCAACATATTATCTCTACTAACAAATTGCAACATATTATCTCTACTAACGATCTATTTATATGCATGTAAACAGTCACTCACATAATATATTTCATTTGCTGATTAATAGTTATATTGTATATACATATACACAAATTTTATTTCAATATTATAATTATCTAATTTATGTTTCAATAAGTAAAATTTAAATATGTGAATTATTATAATTAAATTTAAATATAATTAACATTATTTATAATTATACTATTTTTATTAATTACTAAAAAATTGTATATGGTTGCATGATTTTAATTAATTTTGATACAAATATTGTGTGATTTACCAAGAAAACGAAACAAATTATGTGATTTTATATTTTATATATGGATAAATTTATATTTATTTATGTTTTGAATAGTAAATATATTAAATAATAAATATTTTATAACGGTTTATATATTAGTTTTAGGGTGAATATTTCTATTTACTGTTTATTTTTAAGTTTTATAAAAATTTTTAAAATTATTGGATCTCATTCATTACATATAGATGGATAATTGAGATTAAAATAAATTTATAACGCGTAATTCTCTAAAAATTTCAAAGGAGCCGAATCCCATATAAATAATAAAAAAAATGGCTTTCTTCTTTATAAAGTTTGAATCGGCTCAAATCAAGATCTAAATTGGATGAAGCTGAGATACACAAGTAGATATGGACGATTTAAAAAAGAAAAAAACAGAAAAGAAAGAAAATGCAAATATAAGCGGAAAGTATTGGTGGGCGCTGTCCGAAACTACTCAAAAGCAACATACAAATGAAACGGAAGCGCAGCAAAGCCATATTTAATGCTTAATTTAGTTCCCGCCTGAAAAAGCAACCGCTTGACAAAACAAAAGCAAACACACAACGTCAACAAAGAGTAACAAACTCGCCACCTTCACTTCACTCTTTCCCTCATCTTATCTACTCCCAAATCTATCTTCATCTATATATATACATATCTATCTGTATCTATACCTTTACCAGATCCATAATTTTGCTGCAATGGCGAAATATTTGATTCTCCTTCCTCTTATTGTTATAGTGTTTCTCTCTCCTTCGTCTTTAGCGACGCTTCAGTTGCCCTTTTCTGCCCATTTCCCGACTACTCAGGCGGAGAAGTTGATCAGAGAGCTGAATTTATTTCCGAAGTCGGTGAACATTGTGGATCGTGATGACTCTGCTTTGCCACCGACGAAGAAGATAGTCGAGAAGCTGTTTAAGTTCCCAAATTTCGAGGACCCTAGAGGTATCTCTGTTGAAGATTTGGGGCATCATGCTGGCTACTATCAGATTCAGCATTCTCATGCTGCTAAGTAAGTCCTAAACCCTAAAATTTTTTCCCCTTTCCCTTTTTATTTTTTTTTTATTTTGGTAAATTCACCCGTGGAGAATTTATGGTTCTTAATTATAGTATGTTATGGATGCTAAATTATTAGCATGTTTGTAGCTTCTTTTATGTTTTCCTGATACTTTGGAACATGATAAACAATTAGAGTGTTCACATCTTATTGTACACAATCTCCTTCAACAATGCAGTCAAATCTTCTATTTATTTTTGTTTAGATTTTCTTAATTAAGTATTCCAATAAAAGTATACTTGAACTCGCCCAATGATTATGTTGAGAGTGGGAATGTTTTGAATATATATATTATAAAGGAAATAACTTAATTCCTCAAATTTCAAGTGTTCCAGAATTGGAAAACTGAAGTCAGGTCTCTCTCTGTTTCTCATCTAAGTTTATGTAACTATTAATTCTTTTATTGATGGGGATCGGTTTAGACGCCGAGGGCACGGGTGATTTCTTTTATTTTATTATAGACTTATTTATTATGTTGGGTTTTATTTTATTTAGTATTGCCTCTGTATTTTTATTTGGGCCCAATTGTTTAATGGGCTTTGGGTAGGGTTTGTTTAGTTTCATTATAAATACCCTCGTACTCTGTTATT
>CM025784.1:8879255-8904365 GCA_014636745.2 Centella asiatica | reverse complement strand
TTGACATATTATAATATTTCTTTGGTAACCGCAGAGGTTCTTGTTTTCTCCCTAGTTTTAATGTAGAGTTGTCTAGTGGAAACCCTAATAGTCCTGCTGTAGAGGTTGGATTGTTGGTTTTCTCCCAGATTCACAAGTTTTCATTGTTTATTGGTACTGTCTTACATCATTTATCCATGTCAAGATCAATCCCTGTGATCCTAACAGTTGGTGTTCGAGCTCTCTATTCATCCAACCAAGCTTTTGCTACTTTGCATTTGCCAATTGCGATCTGCGGTCACTGATCTTCTCCATTCATCCTTGAATCTGTTAAATCAAATTTCCAGCACAAAACATTAATTCGACTTCAGTTGAGCCTTGTTGCAATCAACAACATTCAAACACTTCCAGAAACAGAGATCAGAAACTCTCATGCTCTGTTTTACTCTCAAAACCTGCAACTAAGCAGTCCAAGCTTGAAACTATATGTAGTTATAATTCATGGACTTGATTCAACGTTAGTTATTTACGTTTCAATTTCTGTTTATAACCATAGTTCCAAATAAATTATATAAAAAAATTCAGTTTCTTCATTAGCGAAGCTGGAAGGATGTCGAATGTTTAAATTTCTGGTTTCATTGAGTTGATTTCCATTGATATTCACTTGATCTGTGTTTCATTCATCATTCTACATCTGATTCAGCTGTTCTGTGCTTAGGATCTAGATTTAATCTTGTTTTCTTTCATTTCCAGTACGGCATACACTCTTCTGTTGGAAAGTCCTGTGTCACAATGATAACACTGATAATTGTGACATCAGACTTTTTTTGAGCTTTCTGGACCCCACTTGCTCATATTGAGCTCTGCAAGTTAATTTCAATAATTAATTGTTGAATTCAGAACTCACAATTGCACTCGTGCTTCAATTTCTTAGGATAGAGCTATGCCAGCTCACTTATTTGAGAGACCCTTAACGTTGGAACTAAGTGATCAGTTCTTCAACTTTGAATTTGAATTGCTTCTTAGATTCACTTCTATTACCCTTAATTGATTTCTGGAAAAGACAAGTCTCAGTGCAGTTCATTGGAATTGCTAAGACAAGATTTTCTCAGCTATAGTTTGTCAAAATAGATGAAAAATAGACTCACTGGTGGAATATTTGGCTGAACTGGTCAAAGGGGTAATCTGGAGCCACTGATTCGGACTTCTTAAATCCTTTTAGAAGGAAGGAGAAGAGGCCTCAAGTGCTTAAGAACAAACAGCGTAAAGGGCTCTTCTGGAATTTTAAGGATGCAGAGAAGCTGAAAAAGCTTGCGAGTCCAAGTTAGAAGTCTACAGTAGACAGAATACATTGAGTAGGAAACTGGGTTTGTTAAAGATTATGATGCTTATGATAAGCACTTGAAGCATCTCATGCTGGAGTGGCCTTCCTTATTGAAGGAGCTGATGCAATGGAGTGCATAAAGGACCGTGAGGTGTATTTCGGCATTTATGGAGTCCATGACTTGAGAAAAGCTCCTACTGCTGCAATTCACCTGCTGCAATTTTGGAACAAGTCTTCCATGGTTGAATGGACTATGTATCTTGGAGCAAGTCCTTAAAGGCCTTCCTTGTTAGGTTTGGAAGTCACGAGTTTGATTATGTTTTTGAGCATTTTAAGATGCTAAAAGAGACTGATCATGTGGCTTCATATCATTATAAGTTTGAAAGGGGGGGCAGTTTACTGGAGAAGGCTCCTTCCGTAAATGAAGACTTCTTTGACTAGAATTTTGTTGTTGGTTCGAAAGAAGAGATTTAATGATGGCGAAGGTTTTGGAGTCAGCAACTCTGTTCGGGCCTTTAAAATTGCTAAATCTCTAGAACCACCGTATGTGAAGACATCTAAAATTACTATCAGTTATCCTGTAGCTCCTGCAAATCCTGAACCTGAAATCAGTGCAGCCAGTGTTTCTAGCCATCCTACAGGTTATGAAATTCCAGAGCGTAACTCTTTGGTGGTCAACATTTCAAAATAGCCTTCCTATACTTCAGCTATTTATCAAAGCCAAACTCCACCCATGCCACTTTATCCTATTAATTGCAACATTATCCGTGTAAAGCCTAAGCCTTTAACTGCTGCACAGAAACATAAGAGAAGACTGAACATTTTTTGTTTTCACTGTAATAAAAAATTTACAGTTTGTCATCAATGCAGCAGATCTCACGAGTTGAAAACGAATAGATCACGAATTGATGGTTGCAAGCAAGTTGAACACTTTGTTTGATGGTGAAACTTTCTTTGGGAGTGAGGATTATTTGTTGCATGCAAATAGTAAAATTGGCGAATTTCAACACTTCAGGATGCAGGAGGAGCAAAAAAGTTTCTGTCCATGAGGACATGGATAGTTTCGTGAGGGGGAGCAGGCTTATCCTGGTATAGTAGTTACATCTTGTAGTTATAGGAAATCGGTTGTCACACATGCTAATATTTAGTTAAGTGTTTGGGTATGGTTGAGCCTTAAGTAATCCTATTCTGAAGCTTTGAATGACTTTGACTTCACATTTGTGAATGTACTCGCTTTCTCTCTCCGTCTCTGTTTCTGTCTCTCTCTCCGTCCCTCTCACATCTAATTCTCTGTAACTACTGAATTCTGTGATCTTGGTCAGGCTCAACTTCTCTGATCGTGAAAATGCTGCCAAAACGTTCCTTGAGAATTTTAAATTTTCAATTAGGACATAGTAATTAGTGGGTGAAGCTTCCATACATGTGTTCTTTCGTTTTTTGAAAACAGACTGATATTTCTATATAAACATTATTGGTGCAGGAGCTGAATCATTTTGATCATTTTCAGCAGTGGCTTTTTAAAACACATCATGTCTTTTTGTTGCTTGTACAGTTTTGTTAAATTTAATTATTATGTCTTGTTGAGGAGGTTGATGTCATGATTGTCATCTTGTTGACCAAGTCTTCGTTTAAGAGTTGGTGGTTTGCAGGGTCACAGCCATGCTACTTTAATGGGAGTGTGATTGTAATTTTCATGAAATTGAGTTCCAAAGTAGGGGAACCGAATTAACTTGTCTTCTATTTCTTATACGGAAAATTCTTTTTATTTCCACCAGGTTTGCTCCTTCTAAGTACCAGTATGATTTTTGGTAATTTAATGTTACAAAAGACAGATGTAGAAGAACGAATTGTTATTAGAAGTGGGTTTACTTTGTTAAAGCGGTGACTACGGGGATCATATTGGTGATCAGAATAATCAAATTACATATAGCACATGTTTCATATTGACAAACTACTCAAGTTTTTATCTAATTGTCATGCACTTCATGTTAGATAAAGAATGTATATGTAATTAGGAAATTTAACTAGGCAAACATACGATATATATTATCAATGAATAATCCTCTATCTAATTGGAGGTTAGTGAAGTTTACGCACAGAAATTTCTTTAGTTAGGTATTGGCTAGTTCTTGGGTTATGGATTTTTACTCATTTTAGCTGCAGTTCCTAGGGTTGACAAGTTTGCTTGTTCTGAGTAGTGATGATCGCCAATTTATGGTCTAATTTCTGTCGGGGGAAAGTCTACATGTATCTTAGTTCTCCACTTCCCTTAGCATAATGAATAAAAAGTAGTTGACTACCAGTTTATTTCGTTTTGATTATTCTTGTGTAACTGTAAGATTACGTGTGGTTGTTTCATCTTCCATCTTCCATCTTCTCCTTTTGTTGCTTGATAAAATGCATACAAAAAGCAGAAGTTGTTTGTTATTTAGACATATATACATCAATATTGTTTGCCATTTTGCCCATCAAAATAGTCTAATGCATGGGCATTCTTTTAAACTGTTTCATTTCTGTAAGGAACAGAAACTGATGTTATACTGTCGATCAAGTTATCATTTGTTTCATACTATTACTCATACTAGTTATCATTTTATACTAAACTATTATTGCTTGTTTGCAGGATGTTTTACTTTTTCTTTGAATCACGCAACAGCAAGACAGACCCTGTTGTTATCTGGTTGACTGGAGGGCCAGGGTGTAGCAGTGAGTTGGCTCTTTTCTATGAAAATGGACCTTTTACAATTGCACAAAACATGTCTCTTATTTGGAACGAGTATGGGTGGGACAGGGTAAGGCCATAAAATTAACTGTGCTAGATTTCCTCAGCTGATTATGCATTGGTTTTTTACAACCTTTTTTAACCAAAAATCAATAAACCTTATCTAGAACTTTTTTCTTGGTAAGAGGATCTGCAGATACTTTATTTGCTTAAACCAGGTTACTTGACATGCAGAAATCTCAATTGAGCTATCAGCAATGGTAAGTAAATGGAATAACTATCAGAAAGGATGGGCTGTCATTTGGGGGTTTCAAGCTTGCATAGCTTATATGTTCTGCATTTATGCCCCCTTTATTTCACTTCCCTATGCGGTACTTCTTATGTCTTCCTACCTTTATTGTGATCAGTCTAGAGGTACTCTAGTTTTAGGGATTACCATGAGGGTCGAGGTATGCACCAATTACCTTGAGCTATAATGGTCTGGCCGTTCAGTTTTCTGTACCAATTTCCTGTGAGTTCTGCTTGCTAATTTTTAGTAAATTGACACTCCATACTTTCTTCTTATTATGGGAAAGTAGTTTATGATGATCTGCATATTGAGTAATATTCAGCTATATAATCTGCATTCTTTCGATATAGACCAGGAGTCTAGGACTTGCATATTTGAGGAGAAAGTTTGAGGATCCTCATCATAAAATAGAAGAGTGCGTACATTGTTGATAGTTACCTTAACCTTTGGTTGCTTACATATTACTTGGTGAAGTAAAATTGCTTCGTCACATTCTCAAAATCATAGTGTATATGTTCTTTGGTTACATTGATTATGTATAGTTTAACATCTTTTACATTATTTTTAGTTCCTATAAGAGGTAGCAAGTTTGTTGAAATGTAATATTCTTTCTATTATGATATGCAGGTGTCCAACCTTCTGTATGTGGATCAACCAGTAGGGACTGGATTTAGTTATAGCTCTGATAAACGTGACATTCGTCACAATGAAGAGGGTGTAAGCAATGACCTTTATGACTTCTTGCAGGTCAGTTTCTTCGACCATAGAATCTCGTGTTTTTGATACTAATTTGGAAGAAATTTGAATGTTTTCTTTTCTCTTTGTTCTTCTAAACTGAAATCATTTCCCATATTGGCAAAGTTTCTATCATGTAGAAGTTTCTCCTAGAGTAAAGTGATTCTATCAACTGCATTTATCAGAAAAAATGGTTACATTTTAAATTAATGTTTACAGTTCACCTGAAATTTTTGCAGCAAGCACTTTCCGTTTGTCCAAAATAAACAAGTAAATCATGAAAATATAAGTTCTTTGATCTGGAGGCATAAAATTGTTATCAGTGGTTAGGTTCTTTTGGAGTTGATGCACAAATTAGCAGTTACTGTAAGGGTGTTAAAAGAATGTGAAGAGGTCATGCCGACTTTTTGCAAAATGCATATTGTATAAAGGCCAGTTCAAAATGCTCAACGCCCGTTTCTTTTTGCCCTTTCCCATCATTTTTATGATTTTCTTTTCCTGTGTTGGCCAAAGTTAATTCCATGAGATGTTAATGGAAAGGTAAAACCCCAGAGTTATATTAAAATCTTTAATAAAGTTCTTATCAAATGTAATGACAAATCTTACGAATTTAGCAAAATGTATAAAAGTAAATTAGTAGAAAGGAATATATAGATGATCTGTGTGATGAGAGAGAGTTGCATGATATAGGGGTATGCATGAGAGAGTGAGATATACATTAAAAATGTCAAATGACAGATGTGATTCTGCATATTATGTACCTCTCTATATTGCCACATAGTTTCAATGTAGCCCCCTTAATTACCAAAATTGACAATTCGCTACCTTATGTTGTCAAATCTGTCAATTGAGTTAAATCATCACCGGAGGACAATTCTAAAAATGTATAATTGCTAATAACTTCACCCTTTTGAAGTTGTCCTGGGATCGATCCCTATAGTATAAAAGCCTACTAATTCATCTTCAGTACTACTACATATTTTTCAGTTTCTCATGGTTATCTTAAAAATGAACTCATAGAATACAGATTAGTTTTTATAATAAAAATAAATATAAGAAATAGTAAAAAACGCCATCTGGGGTTGCTGCCTGGCCCCACCTTGGTTTTCACCTATGCGCTGTTTAGTTGACCTAGGCGCTCGGAGTTAGATTTGCCCTCTAGCTTGGTTCGCCTAACGCTTGTTACAGCATTGGATTTAATTGCATCAAATTGATAAAGGAAGAGAATTGTCAATATTGGTAATTGAAGGACTAAATCAATACTCCAACCCATTCCACACAAAAAGTTACATTTCATTTTGTTTGTATTAGGTTTAACTCCTAAAGGTCAAAAGGTTGTGAACTCCTAAAAGTCAAATTGTGAAATGATTTTAACATAATTTTCGTATGACGATGATTATATATTATTTGAACTTTAATGCATTTTGTAGTACTAATCATTATTCAATCAAAATTAATCAAATTTGTTTCAGCTTTGAATAATAGAATTCGTAAAAGTACTAGCTAACATTTTGAAATGTAAATCTTATTTTTTGGAATGAAGGGAATATTAGGTGATGATTTGAAGGGAAAAATATGTTGTTTTACCTATATATATATATATGAGAGAGAGGGTCTAGTTTGTCAGTGACGCAGTCTGAGCATTTATTATAGATATCTTGAATGATTTCTTTTTATAGAAGAAAGTGCTGTATTGGGCTGAAGTGGCTTTCTTTGGATATAGGCCTTCTTTGCTGAGCATCCTCAATTTTTAAATAATGATTTCTACATAACTGGAGAGTCGTATGCTGGGCATTATATTCCTGCACTTGCAGCTCGTGTACGTCATGGAAACAAAGCTAAAGACGGAACTCATATAAACCTTAAGGTATCTCTCTCTTGGAAACCAGAACATACTTTTTTTTTTAAAAAAATTTAAATTATGGTTTGTTCCTTTTCTTTTGTTGGTTATTGTAGATGGTGCTTAACCTATAAGACATTTGCAGGGATTTGCCATAGGCAATGGGCTAACTAATCCAGAGATTCAATACAGAGCTTACACCGATTATGCATTGGATATGTCGTTAATCAAGAAGTCAGATTATGAACGTATTAACAAGATGCTTCCAGTGTGTGAAACTGCCATAAAGCTTTGTGGTAATCTCTCTCTCTCACATGCACGCACGCACACACAGTGAGGTTACTGGAAGAGGTGTAGGAAATTGCTTCTGCTTGAGATGTGAGGGAATCACGAAACATGTGGCCTCATGTTTGCATTCACTTTCTCTACTGTCAAAAATGTAAACACCATCTTTGAAAACTGGACTTGCATGAAGCAAACACTACCTTATTATGGTGGGGAGAATATTGAAGAAACAACTGCTCAGGAATAAATTGAACTTTAAAATCTGGGCAGGTTGAGGGATTCTGCATTCCCTTGCATATTATCTAGTTCTAGTATTCCAGTGCTGATATCTATATTTTCTTATATCGACCATGAAGATATATTTTTTTAATGCCTGCTGCTGCTTATCAGCTCCAATGCCTTTTTTTTTAACTTCACAGGTACTGATGGAACTATTTCTTGCATAGCTTCGTACTATGTTTGCAGCACAATTTTCAACTCTGTAATGTCTCTTGTTGGTGGTACAAATGTAAGAAGGTTACAGTTTGACTGATATTTGTCATACTGCATCTTGAAATCTCGATACTTTATTAACTGATAAGATCGTTTACTGTAATTACAAGAGAATATCCCAGTCATTTTCTGTTACATATTATTTTACCAGCAATTGAATGATGCGAATCAAAGCTTATCTGAAATTTAGAAGCATTTAAACCTTAATCTGCAGTATTATGACATCCGAAAGAAGTGCGAGGGGAGCCTCTGCTACGACTTTTCCTTAATGGAGAAATTCATGGAGAAGAAATCAGTTAGGGATTCCCTTGGAGTTGGGGATATAGACTTCGTATCCTGTAGCCCTACTGTGTATCAAGCCATGCTTGTGGACTGGATGAGGAATCTGGAAGCTGGCATCCCTACCCTTCTGGAGGATGGAGTAAAGTTGCTTGTATATGCTGGAGAATATGACTTTATCTGCAACTGGCTTGGTAAGTTATTCAGATTTGTAATAAAATTACCATTTTTGAAGGAGTTCAAGAGATACAAAGGGAAATGCTCCTCGGGATTCTTCTCTATTTATCTTATTACTCCCTCCATTCTCAATATCTGTCACTTGAAATTGTTGGTCAATTTGACCATTTTTGACTTTATAATTACACATATATATTTATAATTGTAAAATTATGAAAATAGAAAATTGTTGTAATTTGTATGAACTTTCTTATGATTATAATTGTCATATATATATATATATATATATATATATTTTTTTTTATATTTATAAAATAATAAATAAAAAATTAGTCAAATATAAGTCAACTTTGACAAGAAAAATTTCATAAGTGTCAGTTAAATGGGAATGGAGGGAGTATATTTTATTCATTATTATTTTTTAAATCACTTGGTCATTCCTTTTGGTATAGGTAACTCAAAATGGGTTCATGCCATGGAATGGAGTGGTCAGAAAGAGTTTGTACAATCTCCTGAACTTTCTTTTGAAGTTGATGGTTCTGAAGCAGGACTATTTAAAAGTTATGGGCCTCTCGCTTTCCTCAAGGTAGTGATCACTAATTCACTATATGTGCAGTACGTACAAATATACCTAAACACATAGAAATTAAGGGAAATGAGCTATAGCTTACATAAAAATAATACCTATCAAAACAGTTATTGGAATACAATTCATGATAATATTTCCTGATACAACTTAATGAATTGAGACATCCATAACAAAGGGGTATAGAAAAAATCT
Organism: Centella asiatica; assembly: GCA_014636745.2. Classification (NCBI taxonomy): domain Eukaryota; kingdom Viridiplantae; phylum Streptophyta; class Magnoliopsida; order Apiales; family Apiaceae; genus Centella; species Centella asiatica. The sequence goes on along the minus strand of CM025784.1, from coordinate 8,895,462 downwards.
CAATCTTTTATGATGTACAAATAGTATTTTGTAAGATGAAAAAATGGTCAAAAATATTATGTGCATGAGCTTCGAAAAGTTCAAAGTTTTACATAATCAATTATATTTCTATTATATACTTTTTTAGTTCATATGATTAAACTTTTCCAATATATTTTGTGTACATATATATAGCATTAGTGGCTATGATTTAAAAAAGGAGTCACAGTTCAATTCCATTATTCCCATATATGTGTGCGCCATTTGTAATGTGTATATATATAGGTCTGTGTATGTATAGGAAGTGCTTGTAACAATCCTTACATTGCACAATAAAACCAAAGTGATTTTATATTAGCTTTTGCTAAATAACAAGATTCAGAAATGGAAGCTTGTTTAAGTCATTTTCGCTTCCACCTGTTTTAAGTCATTTTCACAAAAAATTGCAACAAAAGGTTGTTAATAATAACCCTTAGCTATGGTCATTCTCCAGATATTAATCTGTTCCAAGTTTTCTAAAAGTTTAAATAGTTTGGAGTGGCTAGGTTGATATCTATTTGAATGTGTATCATATGGAGACAGGTGCATAATGCTGGCCACATGGTTCCCATGGATCAACCTAAAGCTGCTCTGGAGATGTTGAAGAGATGGACACGAACCTCACTTTTTGGAGCTCCTCTTGGGTCAGAAATCTTTGGTTCTTCAATTTAGTATAAAGGCTGGTTTTATCTCTTAAACAATGATAATTATGTAAATATACGGTAAGATAAAAGACAGAGGCTTGTCAACCAAATAAAATGTCCACCTTTAGATTTGTGGCGTTTTATATGCTAATTAGATGTTTGATGGAAAAGGTAACATGAAAATTTATGAATTGTCTTGCATTGCAATTTAGAATCTAAACTTGATTTGCCTAAAACATTTTGTTGATGTTTACGGTTACAGTCATCAGACATAATAGGCTCTAAAGGAAGCTTTGGTATTGCTTAGTGTTGACGACCATTTCGAACCTCTTTGTAAGTTTTTTTTTTGGGGGTGGAGTGGGAGGGGGAGGGGGTCAGATGGAGGGTTGATCATCCAACATGATTTACCCTTGAAAATAATACAATGCCACACACTTGCCTAGGAGAAGGTGGTCACCCAATAAACCTGGACCTATTCAAGTCAAGTCATGAAAGAGCCAAAACTCCAAAATCCAAAATCCCAAAGAGGATTCGAGCCTCCTATAAAAGATACGGCCTACACCACGAAATGATCCAATTTGTATCTAGTATTGACATATGATTTGGCCTTCCTTCGGACTCAATTTGGGCAAACAGACCCATCTCCCAAACTTCAAACTTATAAAAAGTTGGGAGCGTTGCTCGAACATCTACGGCTGCACCAGCGCTTCCTATGTTGCGGCATTTGTCATATCAACAATTGGCCTACGACTAGCTGGGTGGTCTATGGAAGAAGCTTCCATCGTGAAGCACCGAACAATGTTTGAAAATTCGTTTTGATTGGCATTAGAATGAAGGTTTGGTTTCACTTATATATACTCATAATCTATCATCAAATCAAGCAAAAAAACATAGTACTCTTCATATTATCCACCATTTTGTCGCAAACGAAGAACAAAAGTGATACCTTCATAATTTATAATTTATCATCCATCATTGGCCACGGAAACAACTAATGTGAGCAACTTGGATTGGTTGCATGACTACCCTACCATGAACTCATGAAGGAAGAAGAAATCCAAGAGGTTAAATCAGATCTTAGACATAACCCCACTAATCAAGAGGTCCAAGTAATAGCTGCTTTCATACCCATTTTTGATATGATACTAGTTGGGCAGAATCCACCAGCAACTGGAACACAAGTTAAGGTAGGGGGATATGGGTAGCAGGAACTTATTTAGAAGCTCAAAGATCTCTGTCTAGAATTGGAGAATAATTCCATATAGATAGTAGAAGTTGCGGGTATGATTATGACCATGATTGCAAGGGAAAATGCTTTAGGATTACACACTCAGGTGGTTCGTTCTTTGGGAAAAAAAGGTACTCTCTACAAATAATGTTTGCCGACTTGATTGATCAGATCTATGTTCAACTTTCTTAAAATCTTCCACTTTACTTAAATTTCGGATCGATCCTTGACGAATTATCACTATTCTTTAGATAGAGCTTGACTATTCCCAGTAGCTCTTAGTAGTATCGACATGATTTGGTGTTTTGACTTGATTCCATACGCCTGTTAGTAAAGAGGTTCATGACCACCAAGGCGTTTGAATTCGACATTGTTCTTGGATCATGTGCATTATAAGTAATATTTGGCATAATAGGGAAAAAATGACACTGAAATGTATTGGTATTGCAACAAGAAAAAAAGAAAAGCATTGGCATTAACGACAATGGTCATACAACCACTGATCATCTTCAAAGTTGATTTTTAGCTATGTTTGGTCATTGAAGGTCTCGACTTAGGAATCAAAGATGTTTTTTCAACAAATTTCTTCTTGAGCTTAAAGAAGAGCGTTTGTCCTCATTTGTAGAAGGGAGACTCGACACTTTTGTGCCTTATTAGAAATCAACTTATGATATTTGACAACTTAATATATAATAAGGCTTGTCAGACAGCTAGCCAACTTAGCATAATGAGGTTTGGTGGGTCAGGCGCTGATTCTCGTAAATGAGTTTCTTTCTTCAACTTTTGAAAATGATACTGGAAAAGGAATAGATGAGGGTAGATGTAACATTTTGACGTGCATAATTGACAATAACCCATAAATTAGTATTGGGCATTTCGACACAACTCGATCACAAGTTAACCGTAATGCACAAATGATGAAATGACGAAGCATAAATCGTATGAAAGGATGGATGGAGAAACAAAGGCCACAAAGGAAATGTTGAATTAGAAAATCAACCTAACCCTTTTTGGTTCCATGTACATCCTTTTGGACAGATTTAGAACCCTAATATGTACCTGTTTGTTTCAACTTAAAAGTATGAGATTATAAATTCCGATAATATAATTTATGCTATCAAAATGTAGAATTTTATAATTTTAAGTTAAAACAAACATGATTTAAATGATATATATAACAAACCAAAGAAGTTGAATGTTAAGTGAAAAAGTTCAGAGTGTTAGGTAGTGGCAGACAAAAGAATTTTAAATAGTGATGCTATAATTTTGAACTTTGGTGTTGTAAGGATAATATGACATCATAGTAGTAATAGGCGCACGTGCAAACACATATATATGAAAAGTAAAACTTAAGTTGAATGCCAATAAGTACACACGTATTCTTTTAATAAATTTATCCACTCTTCAAAATTATAAAAATATTCTCAAATTAATATATACGTAATCAAAATCGCTGTAGTTTCAATGCCTATTCAATTCCAGAAACTGGCCTCTAAAAACTCAAAAAAAGGACCTCCTGATTCAATACCAAATGAGTGCATCTCTAGAAGCATGAATGTTATAATGTGAAAACAAATGAATATCATTTTCTCCAAAATATATACTGTATTATGTATCCGAAAGCCATAAATTTTCAATATAAGCAATTGGCAATATATGATCTCAAACCTAGCATGGGTTAGGACTCAAAAATCGCGAATGATTGGAACAATAAGAACCAGTCCTAGTCATAGATTGTAATATTCATGACTTGGTTATTTACTATTAAAAAGATGTGATTTCTAAAATTAAGAGTTGAAATATAAAACTAACCACCCTTGCTTAAACTAGATAAAATCTAATTAAATACAAAATGTAAAAAACAACAAATTTTGTTTATTAACTTTATTGAAAATGAATAATCATAAAATTCGTACTTTTAAGGTCGAAGAACATACGCTAGAACTTGGAGGAGGAGAAAACATTTCTCTGATTTGCTACCCCTATCCCAAATAAGAAGCTTGTGGTGTCATCAGACTCCACTTGATGATATGTTGGACCGCCCTTGATGTTAGAAGTATTTGCTGATAAAAAAAATGAGAATCAAGCTTTAAAGATCATCACACAAAGGGAGAAAATTAAAATTCCCAACATATGGACACTCATATGAACACATTTCTGACCTACGAGCATTAGTGTAATTTGATTACGTCTTAATCTAGCAAAATATTTGGGTCATCCATAAGGAACATCTGCAGTGCCAAACAATCAAGTACCTAGGAGTGCTCTTTGAGAAAGCTGATCTCCTACCTTTTCCTTTCCCTTACCTTTATCATCCTTCTTGTCATCCTTTTCTTTTTACTGGGTCTCTTCACCTCCTCTACATCACTGACCACCACTCTTTTTGCCATTCCCTTTGCAGACTTCTGTTATTCCCGGATGATTGTAGAAGGGATCGAATAAAATTCTCAAATTTGTTCCTCAATGTAAAGATCACAGTATAATCTAATGATAAATTGCAGAAATAAAAATACAACAAATTATATCTATTAAATGTACATAATAAATATTAAGGGTAGTTTAGTTTTATAATTGTTTCCTTGTTATATCTATTAAATGTACATAATAAATATTAAGGGTAGTTTAGTTTTATAATTGTTTCCTTGTTATATGTATGGTAAAACTCCAGTTTTAAGGTTAATTCAGAAATTCCAAAAAGCCTAAGTTTTCATGACATTAGAGTAAGGTTAATCTAGTTCATAATTTTTCAACCGATTGATTCGTTTTTCTGTTCTGATTTGATGTTGGCTTTCCGATTCTTTCTCTGATAAAGTTGGTAATTGTTCTCCTTCCTCTTCTATTTGTTTCCTTGCATTCTGTATATTGGTTATTGTCATGGCTGGGGAAAAAGTTGATTATCTTCAGGACATTAGTGTTCAATTAAATGGACAGAATTATTCCTATTGGAGTTATGTGTTGAAAAATTTTCTTAAAGGAAAACGAATGTGGAGATATGTTTCTGGAGTTTTGACTAAACCAGTAAATGTTAATGATGAAAAATATGCTGAAAAGTTAGAGACTTGGGATGCGAATAATTCAAAGATAATTACTTGGATTAGTAACTATGTGGCACAATCAATAGGCATTTAGTTAGCAAAATATGAATTTGTTTGTCCCACAAGATTGTTTGTAGAAAGGGGGAGGGGGTTGAATACAAATCACAAAATTCTTTCGAACTTTGTGAGTTTAGTGAATATACAATATATCACATAACTTTTTTTTTTTTGCATGACCTTCCTAATCACAAGTGTTTATGATCTTTTATAAATCAATGAAATATTACAAAAGTTCACTGTTGTAAATCACCAGCTTCTAACAACTCTGTTGAAAATAACAGCGGTATTCTAGAATATGATTTCTACCTTCTCTCAAGTTATGAAAACTTACTTCTCTATCTCTGTAAGTTTATTACAACTGCGATATGTTATTAGATAATATGTATATTGGTGTTTTTGTGTATCTCGGTGATCTCTTCTTTTCTACCGTTTTTTGTTTTTGTTTTTGTATATGTGTTAGCTGCTCCATGTCTCTATTTATAGACATAGCTCCCTTGTTCTCCAAGCTTCCACAGTGAGTTGCCTCCAACAATATCTCTGATATTCTTTGGTAATTGCAGCTCTGTGACGGCCCCAAAAATACCATACTGGACTTAGGGCACCGTCAAAAATTGACAAAAGAAAAGTATTAACATCCAAGCATGCATAACATTAAATTAGAGAATTAATTAGTAATCTCTATTACAATAACCCAAAATAATTGTCTAACAGCGGAAGTCTATGAGGGGCCCACACAGGCCTTACAATCTAAACATTTCTATAACATCCTCACGCTTCTCCCTTCCCTGGAAGTCGTCCACAAGAGGACGATCGGGAGCATTCGTCAAGCCATTCTTTCCTTGCCTTTAGAAGACGACTCGATCTTCTCGCCAAAACCTGTAAATCATTTGGTAATAACAACATGAGCGATTTACGCTCGCAAGTATATAATCAAGAATTAGGTAAGTTTTGAAAGATGGATAAGTGATTGGGTTTAAGTGTTTATGAGGTTTGACGGAAACAATGTCGACACCTCTTAATATCTTGAAAGAAAACGGAGGGTCCCCGAGTGATAACGAGGGATTTGACCCTTTACTTAAAAGAATAAAGAATATTATCACATGCGCCTTATAACCATGTCCGTTTGGCGCACGTGCCCTTAGGAACTTTGTATCAAACAGTATATCAGCTGGCCAGCCTGACCACCGTCTGACTTCATCATAATGACATACGTAGTCAATTGCAGAAACCTTTTGTCTGCGAGGGTCCGGTTACCGATGCCTCGGTTCCCGTTTCCTATCAATCTTAGGCCCGGAGTGCCAGGCAGATGCATCCCACTAGCCTTTAGTTACCCATACGGATATGCTTTACAAGTATGGGGTGAAGAAATAAGTTTTCTACATCCGTATAGGATTTTCTTTGGCGTGTTAGCGGAATTAAATAGCTAACGACCGCCCAAAGATCATTTGATTCAAATACAACATTTTTCACGTACATCGGATCAAGGGATCGTACGTTACTTAACTTTGAAGAAATTAAATCATGAATATTGACAGAATAATATCTTGAATACATTACGTATATCGAAAGAATGATCATACGCATTAATTGAAAAAAAGCAGAGTGAGTATATACTTGCCTCAAGTCCTTAGTGAAATTTAACACTCGCGTAAAAGTAATTCTGTAAAACATGCACATGTAAGAGCATGAGAAAATCTTAACTTAATTACGTATGAGGATGCACGTGCGGAGTGTTCATAAAATTTTCAAGTCTTGTGATCGGCTGATCGAGTCATCGAACGCTAGATTGAGATTCGGTTGGAACCGAATCAGAGTCCGAGAGATTGGTGGACTTGATAAAACGTCACTCATAAGCTCTCGATAATTTAAATTTAATTATTGGAGTCCTCAGATTAATTAATAAATATCAATTAATCACTTTTAGCTTAAATGACTTAATGAAATCATTTAAAAAAAATGTTTCTTAAGTTATTATTTAATTGTTTTAATTAAATAATAATCATTTCATAATCACAAAAGGTTTATAGACCTTTTAGCAATTATTAAACATTTATTCATAAATTATTATTTAATTACTTTAATTAAATAATAACTATCGATCATTGAAGTAATTCATTTCTTAATTAATTTTAAGTTAAATGATTTATTGATCATTTAATAATCATGTAAAATTTATTCATTAATTATTATTTAATTATTTTAATTAAATAATAATTGGTCTTAGTTCTTCAATTTAATTAATCAAGGATTATTCCTCAATTAATCTTAGCTTAAATGATTTATTTAATTATTTGATAAAATTTTAGAGTTTATTCTTTAATTATTATTTAATTATTTTAATTAAATAATAATTATTTATGGATTTATGACTCGTCACTTAATTATGATAATTAAGAGACTCTAACATCAAAAATAAATTCTAAATTTTAAAACATAAAATTTTAATCATGTAAAAGATTTATTTACATGTCAAAATATTTATTCAAAAGTCATTTATTGAATAATTAAAATGTAAAAATATTTAATTTAATTTAATTTAATTTAATTTTTTGTATTATTATTATTTATTTTTAATTAAATTTTTTTTTTGATTGGGCCGGATCGGGTCAAACCGGGTCAACAGGTCCGGGTCGGAACCGGGTCGCGGACCGACCCGACTTCTTCTCCAACCGCTTAGGGTTTTCAGCAGCAAGCCGGCGGCGCCGTTCTCGCCGGAACGGCCGCCGCGGCTCACTGCAGCAGCTTCGCACACACACATACACGCACGGGAATGCGGTAATGGCTTCGCCATGGTATTCCACATATGAAAATACCCCCCCAGACGGAACGCCGCCACCGGAAAACGACTAGAACAGAGGTTTGAGGCTTGCTGCCGGCGAGCTCGCCATTAACGGCGGCGAAGCTCGCGGCCGAGCTTCAAAACCTCGTTCCTTCACCTATTTCGACGAAACAAGGATACAAATGATTCCGGAGACTTCTAGGAATACATACGTGCAATTTATTTCGAGTTTCGTCAACCCAATCGCAAGAAAAACAGATAAAATTAAATCCGGTATAAAGAAATTTTCGGCCGAACTTGAAGTCATGCTATACTTGATCATTTCTGAAATTGTTTGGGGGAAAAAGATCCTTACAAGTGCAGAAACGGGTTCATAAAATCAATTTTAACCAGTGGTAGCGCATCAAGCCAGAAAATCCGTCGGAAAGAACTAGGGTTCTTCGGGTGTTTGAATTGTTCTTGAATTTTTATTTTTCTTTTTAATAAACTTTAAAAAATAATAACTCTCAAACCATAAATGCTATAAACATGTGCCATATATGAAAATGATACTGAAAAAAATAATCTACACAATGGTAAAATCATAAATGACAATAAATACAAAAATAAGAGAGCAGTGGGGTACCTCTTTAAAGCTTTAATGAACAAAATCCAAAACTTCAATGATTTCTTAAATGCAAAAATCCGAATTTTGAGAAATGTTTACTAGAGAGAAAAATATCAGAAGTGGAGGCTAGGGTTTCTATAATGGTATATTTATACGACAATTAATTTAATTTTGGCCATTGGATTAGTTTTAAGAAAAATTTACTTAGATAGGTAAAAAAAATTTCCTTGTTTTTGCCATTTAGGGATAAGCTGAAAATTTAAATTTAATTAGTGTTAAATTTGATTTGTTTAGCCACTAATTAAATTTAATGGTTATGCAATGGTTTAACGGATAAGCTGACAAGTTTTCCCGCACCGGCGAGGCGAAAAAAATGCACACATATGATTATTATAACGATTAACGCTTTAAAATTTTTAAAAGGTCATGCTCGTTATAATTTTTGTTAGTAAACGTGCGCGCGTCGATTTGCGTGAAATGCACGTAAATCTAAACATAAAATTTATCGATCGTTGAACGCAACAAGAATTCAATTTTAAAACGAATTTAATAGGATTACATTTAAATGAATTTCCGGTTTCTCACATCCTCCCCCCCTTAAAATAAGTTTCGTCCTCGAAACTTGGCTAGTGAAATAAATGGGGGTACTTTTGCATCATCAATTCTTCAAGTTCCCATGTTGCTTCTTCAACATTATGATTCCTCCATAATACTTTCATGGAGGGAATCTCTTTATTCCTTAGAATCTTTACTTGTCGATCCAAGATTTGCACTGGAATCTCTTCGTAGCGCAAATCTGGTTGAAGCTCAATCGGTTGATAATCGATAATGCCAGCGTGATCCCCTTTGTAGGGTCGAAGTACTGACACATGAAAAACATCATGTACATGTCCCAAGGCTGGGGGTAGTGCCAACTGGTAAGCTATTTCGCCAATGCGTCCGATGTAGCGGGGGCTCAGTTTCCCTTTCTGTCCGAAACGCATGACACCTTTCCATGGTGAAATTTTCACTAAAGCGTGGCCTCCTACTTCTAATGTCTGGTCCTTCCGATGTTGGTCCGCGTATTGTTTCTGTCGGTCCTGTGCCGCTTTCATTCTCTGTCGGATGACTCTGATTGCGTCTTCAGTCTGCTGAACCATCTCTGGTCCTTCAAGTCTTCTTTCTCCGACTTCGTTCCAATATAAAGGTGTTCTGCACTTCCTTCCATATAGAGCTTCGAACGGGGCCATGCCAATGCTTGCATGGAAACTGTTGTTGTAGGCTAATTCAATGAGTGGTAGATGTTCGTCCCAGTTACCACTGAAGTCTAATGAACATGCCCTCAACATGTCTTCCAAGGTTTGAATTGTCCGTTTGGATTGTCCATCAGTTTGAGGGTGGAATGCAGTACTCATGTCCAATCGTGTCCCCAGATAGTCTTGAAAACTGAGCCAAAATCTGGACGTGAAGCACGGATCGCGATCTGACACAATCGAAATCAGTACTCCATGTCGGCTGAGAATCTCCTTCACATATAATTTGACTAACTGATCCATCTTGTAATTATCCTTGATGGGCAAAAAGTGGGCAGATTTGGTTAATCTATCCACTATCACCCATATTGCATTAGCTCCTTTCAATGTCGCCGGTAGTCCAACTACGAAATCCATTGCGATGTACTCCCATTTCCATTCTGGGATATCCAAGGATTGTAACAGTCCACTCGGCTTCTGATGTTCAGCTTTGACCATCTGACATGTGAGACACGTACTGACCCATTCGGCTATCTCTCTCTTCATATTTGGCCACCAAAAGTTCTGCTTCAAGTCTTGATACATTTTTGTCCCTCCTAGATGTACAGAAAATCTAGAATTGTGAGCCTCTTGCAGTAATTCTCTTTTCAATTCCACCTTGGCCGGAATCCAGACTCTGTCCTCGAATCTCATTAACCCATCCTTGTGGATTCGACATTTTCCATCCCCTCCTCTGATCAACTTTTCTCTTTCTTCCGCGAAGTCCTCTTGAGCTACCCTGATTATGTCTAACAATTGCGGTCTTGCTCTAACTTCTTCCTCAATTTCCCGTCTCTGCCTTGTTGTGATGACGTTCAGTTGTAATCTTTCCAAGTTCATCCTTACTTCTTCCTGAACTGTCATCACATTTAATCTCTCTCGTCTACTTAGTGCATCAGCTACTACGTTGGCCTTGCCGGGATGATAATTGATTGAGCAGTCATAGTCCTTGATCAGTTCCAACCATCGCCTTTGTCTCATGTTTAACTCTTTCTGTGTGAAGATGTACTTTAGGCTTTTGTGGTCGGTGTAGATCTCACATTTCTCCCCGTACAGGTAATGTCTCCACATTTTTAGAGCAAAGACGATAGCAGCTAACTCCATATCATGAGCTGGATATCGTCTTTTGCAATCCTTCAACTGTCGAGATGCATAGGCGATGACTTTGCCATGTTGCATCAGGACGGCTCCTAGTCCATTCAATGAAGCATCGCTGTAGATAACAAAATCTCCTTTGTTATCCGGTAAGCTCAACACTGGTGCGGTAGTCAGCCTCTTTTTTAGTTCTTGAAAGCTCTTCTCACATTCTGGAGTCCATACATACTTCACCGTCTTTCTCGTCAGATTCGTTAATGGAATAGCCAATTTTGAAAAGTCCTGGACGAATCTACGGTAGTAGCCAGCTAATCCCAAAAAGCTCCGTACTTCCGTAGGAGTCTTTGGTTGCGGCCAGTGGGTGATAGCTTCGATCTTCGTGGGGTCCACGGACACGCCATGCTCGTTGATCACGTGACCCAAAAATTTCACTTCTCTAAGCCAGAATTCGCATTTCGAGAACTTGGCGTATAGTTTTTCTTTTCTCAGTGTTTCCAACGCCATCCTTAAATGTTCGGCATGATCCTCTTCTGTTCTGGAGTAGATGAGAATGTCGTCGATGAACACAATGATGAACTTATCCAGTTGTGGCTTGAAAACTCGGTTCATCAGGTCCATGAAAGCAGCTGGGGCATTAGTGAGTCCGAATGGCATTACTAGGAATTCGTAATGGCCATATCGAGTCCTAAATGCCGACTTGGAAATGTCCTCAGCCTTGATCTTCAGTTGATGATATCCCGACCTCAAGTCGATCTTCGAGAAGTATTTTGCATTCTTGAGCTGATCAAACAAGTCGTCGATCCTTGGCAGTGGATATCGATTCTTCACCGTCGCTTTATTCAGCTCTCGATAGTCGATGCACAACCTCATCTATCCGTCCTTCTTCTTTACAAACAGTACAGGCGCTCCCCACGGCGAAACGCTCGGTCTGATGAATCCTCGATCTAACAGTTTTTGCAATTGTGCCATAAGTTCTTTCAACTCAGTAGGGGTCATTCTGTATGGAGCTTTAGAAATCGGAGCAGTCCCTGGTACTAGCTCGATTCCAAACTCTACTTGTCTGTCTGGTGGCAATCCCGACAGCTCTTCTGGAAACACGTCTTCGAATTCCCTCACAATGGGAATATCTTTTAACCTCGGTGTTTCTTTCTTGACATCATGTACATAAGCTAAGAATGCTTCGCATCCTTTGTGTATCATTCCTTTAGCTTTCATCAGGGTGAGGAAGTGAGACGGTTTGGTAGTCTTACTTCCGTGAAATAACACCTTATTGTTTGTAGGCGTTCTTAAGGAGACCTTCTTCCTCATACAATCTATACTAGCCTGGTACTTAGACAACCAATCCATACCTAGTATCATGTCGAACTCTCACAAAGGGAAGGGTATTAAATTAGCAGGGAGGTTATGTTTGCCTATCTTAACATTGCAGTCAGACAGTACATTATCGACTGTGTGGACCTCCTGATTGGCTACTACGACCTCTAGAGGTACTTCTAGACGCTTAGGAGTTATGTTTAGGTCCTTAAGCAATCGTTCAGCAATAAAGGATTTGGTCGCACCAGAATCAAATAAGGTATGAACTTGAACTGAGTTGACCAGTAGTGTACCTGTCACCACGTCGTTGGACATCAAAGCGTCCTGGACGGTCATGTTGTAAGTCCTGGCTTGGGGGCGAACCGGCACGGCGTTGGCTCCAGAAAGTGGTGGCTTTCTTCCGCTTTTCTTTTGCGGGCAGTTCGGCGAAATGTGGCCTTCCACGCCACATGTATAGCATGTCTTCACAGTTGCCAAAGTGCGACTGGTGCCTTGGGGTCTAGTTTGTTGCTGTTGCTGGGGTCGGTATTGTGGTTGGGCGGCATCAAACGTATGATTTGGGCAGTTTTGAGAGATGTACCCAGGCTGGTGACATTTGTAGCACGTGTTCGTGCCCCTCAGACATGGGGAAGTCCCATGATTCTTCCCACAATTTGCACAAGCGGTGTCTTTCTTTTTATTATCTCCCCCGCTGTTGTTGAAATTCCCCTTCCTTTTGTTGTCGTTTTGTGTACTCCCCTCTTCTCTCTTTACCACTACTAAATTGGTTTGTGGTCTCCCATTTCCTCCACCATTTCCTCTATGGTTTTGGTGGTGGATGTTGTTGCCTTTCTTCTGTCCGTTCTTCCGGTTCTCCCGGTTGAATTCTCGAAGCATTTTGCCGCTTCTTTCCGCTAGTTTTGCTCTCTGGACAACTTCTGCATATGTGCCCAGACATAGGACAACAATCTTGTCCTGCAGCCATGGGTTCAAACCGTACTCAAATCTCCTCGCCTTTCTCCTTTCGGTATCCACCAGATGTGGGGCATACCTTTGGAGTTCGTTGAATTTCCTCTCGTACTCCTCTACCGTCATACTCCTTTGCTTCAGTTCAAGGAATTGCTTCTCCAGGTCATCAGCTGCATTGATCGGAAAGTACTGGTTGTTGAATATTTCTTTGAATTCTTCCCAGGTGAAGCCTGGATTAATTGTTTCTCCTCCTCTCGCAGCTAGTTTCTTGGCCATTTCTAGCCGCTCGGTGGCCTCCCACCAGTAGTTTGCTTCTCCCTTAAGCAGGTAGGTGGCGTATTCCGTCTTGAGGTCTTCTGTCACCTCAGCGATTCGGAAGGCTTTTTCGACCTCCTTGATCCAAGTCTGGGCGGTAGTAGGACCTCCTTCGCCATTGAAAGTAGGCGGACAACCGTTCGTGAAGTCTTCGCCATTTTCGTTAGTAAACGTGCGCGCGTCGATTTGCGTGAAATGCACGTAAATCTAAACATAAAATTTATCGATCGTTGAACGCAACAAGAATTCAATTTTAAAACGAATTTAATAGGATTACATTTAAATGAATTTCCGGTTTCTCACAAGCTCTGTCACATAACTTCTTCTTTTTGCATGACCTTCTTTGCACGCCAACCTGTTATGTAACATCTCTGGTGTATCAACACACCATCTCCCTTATTTTCCTCTTGGAGTTCCCATAATAAGTTATCTCTGCAGTAAATTACTTATCTCTATGAGCTTCCTAGTTTTTGATTGGATCAGCTTCCAAAATTTTATCCTTCAAGTTTCTATAAGTTATCTCTGCAGTTTTCACACCAACAGCTATATACGCATGCTAGTGTATAAGTATGTCTTATCTCAATATTTTACTTTATTAGTGTTCACACCTGCAGTGTATAACTTTTCTCCTTGAAGGTTCTTTGGTAGCCAATTTCTCCTTATCGGACCACCATCTATATTTTAATTCCACCGCCTTTAAATTTGTGTTAGTGAATTTGTGAACTCAACCATGTGTCATCCTATATGTCATTTTTAGTCTCTAATTATTTTATCCCCTGATGGATAGTCTTTGTTCATCAATGGATATTTATCCCCTGTCGAGCTGTTTTGTTCATTAGTGGATATTTATCCCCTGTGCTCGAGCACTTGACTTCAGTGATAGAGATTTTCGTGACGACTTCGGTGATAGTCATTTTGAGTTTGGCTCTATTGTTAATTTGCCCGACGACTTTGGCGATAGGCAAATGACTTTGGCGATAGGCAAATGACTTTGGTGACAATCAAAATGACTTTGTCGTTGAGTAATGTTGAGTTTGGCATTAGCCAAATAACTTTGACAACTGTCAAATCTTTTCAAGGCTACTTTAATATATTGAAGTGTCTTTGTCTTAGTCTCTGGTAGCTTCCACATTAGTCTCTGATGAATAAACACTTATCTCTGAAAGACCTAGTCTTTGATGAACAAAAACTTAGTCTCTGATGAACAAAAACTTAGTCTCCGATGAACAAAAACTTAGTTTCTGATGAACTAATTTTGTTTGACCAATTTTGAGTTTTGTTGAACTCTCCAAATGCAGTCTTTGTAGTCTCCATTACTTACCTGCAGTCTCTGATGGTAATCTCTGATAGAACATTATTGTGGGTACTTGTACAATTACAAAATCTAACAATTCTAAGTGTTTATACATCATCATCAAATATTACAATTCCTAACAGTCTCCCCCTATTTATTTTTATCAATGATAGACATAAATCAAGGTTTGATGATGATGTCAAAACACATACTTATAACACCATTTCTTAGAATTGAATTTGAAACATGTAAAAACATAATTGTACATGAACATAACAGTGATGGTTTTGTTGTTTTCAGTTCCTCAATGCCCAACCATCAATCTTTTAGCCTTTTTAACAATTCTCCCTTCTCTTCCTGTCTTTATCAGAATTACTTTGTTTCCCCTGTCTTGATCATTCTCCCCCTTTTTGACATCAACATCTTAATGTT
This sequence comes from Centella asiatica, assembly GCA_014636745.2. Lineage (NCBI taxonomy): Eukaryota > Viridiplantae > Streptophyta > Magnoliopsida > Apiales > Apiaceae > Centella > Centella asiatica. The sequence continues at coordinate 8,880,422 of CM025784.1, read as the reverse complement.
GGAGGGTAGAAATCACCAGTAGATGTTGACTAGAAGGAAGGAACTGTTTGAGTTTTGCTTGAAGGCCATTGATTATGAGGTGTTGGAGCTTCGTGTTGTACTTTCATTGATCAATGCTTCAAAAATATTTTGTGAGTACAACTGCACTTGACCTATGTGAGATCAAATATTTTGGTATGAAGTGTACTGCTTCATCATCCAATAATCTTGTGTTGCTTGCTTCCAACCAAACACACAAGTTCTTCTTTTAGTATTCTCTGATGCTTGATTAGAAATGGTAATCAAAGAACACATGAGCTACAAAGGTGGCGTGTGACATAATTTCTCTATATTCCTTTTTTCGAGGATCTCATCCTTGCTTAGACCCTCTCCTTTTGTCTGACTATTACAAGTCAGCCTCTCACACTCACTTTCTTTTCATTTTTGTTTTAATTTCTCTTTCCTTACCTTTTTCAAGACACAATGACTCTTATTTTGAATTCTCTCAAACTCACTAAATATAAGATCTTCCTTTTGTAGGTGACCTGGAGTGGTGTAGAATATAAGAAGTGTTTTGTATCAGTGGATGTTTGATAAAATACAATTGTATTATCCACTGATGAGTTGAGAGCTGCTATTTGTTTCAGTTTCAAGAATTGGCTTCTTTGATGATTGAAATATCAAATAATCTAAAACCAATGGAGTTAAGAAATTTTCCATTACTTTTAAAGAAATATCAAAGAGAGAAGAAGAATTAATAAAGGTAGAATTTTGAATATTGGTTACTCCTCTTAAATAGAGAAAAGAAAAGCATCAATGTGAGACCTTGTGTGTGTATTAAGTGACAGGTTGATCATTGATTAGAGTCTGTTTCTTCTTCTTCTTCTTCCTTTGAAAGGTATTTATAGATGTGATCATTGTAAACTCAAATACCTGTGTCCTTGGAGGTGGACTATTTTCAATAGATACAACCTTTTGAGAGGTTGCACCTAGAGATATGCTTTTTCCTTTTAGAACTTAATATCCTTTTGAGAGAATATTAAACAGTCTCCAAGGGTTCTCATAGTTCCTTATTTCTTCCTTATAACTTCCTCTAAATGTTTACCCTCCCCCTTAGCTATTGCTGGTTGTGGTTGTTTTCTGTTAGGTTTTATGAACATTTGATGATGATTGTCTTTAGAATACTTA
>CM025784.1:8846449-8857320 GCA_014636745.2 Centella asiatica | reverse complement strand
CCCATCGGGGATTAACTCATCGGGGATTATCAACCCATCGGGGATTAACTCAAACCCGTCAGAGACTAAGTTAAAGTCTGTCTCAGATACAGGGTCGTCTTCCTCACTCCTCCATGTGTGGTGCCCTCAACCAAATCCAAACTCAGGTTAAAACTCATCATTCTCTCAGTGATACATAACATTTCTTTTGGTCTGCATGCCATCCTAAACACGGTTTAGGGTAAAGAAAATCAGGTTAAGGAATACTCAAGCATGGGGTTGCGACTACTGTCAACAGAATGTTTGGTAGTTAAAGGTTTGTCCATCAGGTGGTTGTCAACAACACTACACCCAACTAGACAACTTGAATTAAATGACATTTACTCCGATCGTTAGAATATGCATTAAGTCATACTTTTGAAAATAAATGAACGTGGTATTAAAGGTGGTAGGTAGAGCAGAGACGCAAGAAATTTAGCAAGACTTAAATAAGATGCTCTTACCTCCTTACTGTAGGAAGAAAATAAATGCTCCGGTTTATCCTTCAAGAAGAACTGCTGTCTCGAAAATTAAATTTAAGTTTGATGGAAGTTTAGAAAGGTAGAATCAAGGTTACAACAGCGTGATGTGTATATATATCACTTGGTTGAACAACAAGAACCGTAGGATCAACTTGATCTCAGCTGTTGGTTATGAAAAGAAAGGAAATGACTGAAGAAGGAGAGAGTGATTGAAATGGCTGCTGTGTCCTTCGGTCATCTTTCATAGCTGACTCTAGGGTAATGGTAGGGATGATGAGCATTTAATGCTGCTGTTCCCTCCCCCCATCAGTGGAGTATTTTAAAAAAAACGGGTACTGTAGCTACCCGAAGCATTCATGCCAAAACACTCCTTTAAAGGTAGAACAACTTATAATCCTCATAAGCTTTACAAAATCATTTAGAAAATAAATCTTTTGGACATCACATTGCAGATAAATTTTTCATAATAAGAAAATAATTTCAATATTCACAACTTATAAGAAAATAATTTTCATAATAATAAAAAAAAATAATAATAATAAGCAAAAATAATTAGATTTCATAACGAAATTTATTTACAAATCCGGGTCTTCACATTGGTTGTCCAATAACAACTCTCAAGCATTAAATGCATGAAGATCAGAGGATGAAAAAGAAGAAACACCTGCCAAAAGAAATCTGACACATTACTCTGAAAGGACAATGATGTGACATACTGCAGCTATGTTGAGAAAGTAGCACGTCTAACACGTGAATTCAACAACTGGTCTGCTACATATACAAAGAGAGTTGTTACACGAAACAACCAAGTAGCCACAACACTCATACACTAGAAAGAAGCTTTATAATAGATCTTGAGAGAAATATATTCAAATAAATATCAGTAGCTAGTAAGTGAGAAAAAAAAGCTGTAATTTTTTATAGAATTGTAGCTGTTAATCACTTTGTGATTAAATAGATTTCTAGAAAAATACCAAGTTATAATACAACTATTTTAACTTGAAAGCTTGTGTGTTTATTTTAATTTCAGTAAAGTTTTTCTAATCATTGTAGCTATTCCAACCTTTATAGATTAAGTTTTAAAAGAGCGAAAAGTTTGTAATGTTTGTATTCAGATAACCTTTCTTTCATAACACTGACTAAAACAGAGTATGTTTAGTAATTATTACAAATATTATTTCAAAAGATTCTAGCAGCGGAATAACATAACTTTCTATTACAATACCAAAACCGAAATCGTATTCAAGAGCCCTTAACAGCTAGTCCTATTGATACATTCTTTTCTTACCCTTGGAATTTTCACCTTTTTCACCTTTAAATAAAAGAGAAAACAAGCAAGTATGAGCAATAAAGGTACAACAAGTATTATGTTATAGGACAGTTGAAAGGAATGAAAATTTTGCAGCTAGTTATGAAATACTATTTCCAAGGCAATGTTAATGTGTGAGAACAACATTAAGAGTTCAAATTGTTGGATTTCCGTTGCAAATTGGGAGAATCCACATTCTCAGACAGGGGAAAATTGGCAATTTAATGCCTTTGAATGAAAAATAAAATCCACACAAGCATTTGACATCTTTCAGTTCTTGACTTACTAGATCGCCTTAACTCCGTTCAGTACTAGGACTTACTAAAAATACTTCTTACCATTTGACAATAGCAAGCCAAGGCTATCTCAATATGGTCTGCGATGTACATACATATGACACTTAAGGTAAATATAATTACATCTACAAGGCCCGACAAAATAGAATAACTCATTCTCAATTCTGGGGTGTTTCCTCATCAGCTTATACGGTGGATTTACCTTGACAACTCAGCGAGGGTCGCTAGGTATAATCATGGATGAGTTCGTAAAATGAATTAGAAGAGTTAAACTAAATTGAATAATTCAATATGGCATGTATTGACATGGAATAGATAGGATTCTTGTAAAGTAGATACAAGTAGTCAAGCATTTAACAATAAGGTCTTAGCTCAAGTTGAACAAGTAACTTTTATTCTCCATTAGTACGTATACGAAACAGTTATGTATATGTAAGGAAAAGTTCAAGCATTTGCATATCATGTCTTAACGTAGATCGAGTCAACTGATTAAGCGCTTAATTGCAATAAGCATTATACTATATGTATGCCTGCATAAACAACTCTGCTATATATTGAAAGAATAGTAAATGGAACAACTGAGGTATACATTACTTGCCTTGATCAGGGTGACAACGTATGTTTGGTTTAAGTGTTCCTGCGAGATCTGTTTTTGATCCATAAATGATCAAAAGTTAGAATTATAGTTATATCTAAGTGACACGATTCTTTATGTAATGTTTATCAAATTGTGCTGAGTTTATATCTATTACTTATTGAATGCATATGATGATGTTGAATATTCCTTGAAATGGTTACACTAGTTATTATGCATCAGAGGATAAATTTCTTAATTGTCAGGGGATAAGGTTTCGACCGTCATGGGATAGCTTTCGGCCATCAGGGGATAACTTTTGGCCATTAGGGGATAGCCCTCGGCCATCAGGGAATAACTTTTGGCCATCAGGGGATAGCTCTCGGCCATTAAGGGATAATTCTTGGCCATCAGGGGATAATTACGCGTTAGTGGATAACTTTGTTAATCGCCAAACTCGTCAGTAATACTTTAACGCCTAACTCTAACAAAAGTATCATTAAACTCATCGTGAAACTATATAGCCCATTGCCAAACTCATCGCCAAACTATATAGTTAGCGCTAAACTCGTCGGTGGATAAATTTTATCTGTCAAGGGATAATTTACCTGGGGGATAATTTATCCGTCAGTGGATAATTTTACTCATCAGTGGATAATTTATCCTCCAATGGCTCAGTTAACCCATCGATCGATAATTATCCTCTGATGGCTAAATCAACCCATCGACGGATAATTATCTTCTGATGGCTTGCAATCAAGTCTTTGTATATTTGTTCCATAATTGAAATATGTTTGTTTTAACTTTTCTAAACAGTTGTTTATGTTGAACGTGGATATCAAGAGGAAAAATCATTATCTTTTTAGAGACTTAATATAAACCTATTCTCTCTAATATCATGAAAAGTCCTAATTCAAAGGTACGTAAAAGCTTTTTTTTTTTTTTTAACATAACATAGTTTTCAGAAATAAAGAATAGCAGAGTTTAAATATATGGAGAATCTTTCTTTGAGTATTCCAAAAGAATAGAGATTATTAATGTGGTTTATCTCTATGAGAAAATTATAGGGAAAGGAATACGTTTTGATTAGTCAAGGTTTCATACAGATTCCTCTTCAAGTTAAATGATCAAATAGTTAAAATAAATAACTTAATTAAAGCTTTCGAAATTACCTTGCAAGCTTTCAATTCTGCAACACACGTTGTATGGGTATTATTTTGAATTTGAGAGTGTTTAGAAAATAGGAGTAGTAAGACAAAAGTCTCCTTTATATAGGAGAGACAAGGAGCAAAAATGTGAGACGTGGGGTGTTTCACCCCGCAGATAAGTATAGGACATGGAATTAATTAAGCCATTATAATATGATAAACAATTACTAAATCATTACATTTACACATATGTGTGTACTTCTCACAGGTGTCAAAAGGTAGTACTCTATAGTACTAATGACTCATCGACTAAAATGCTTACTCATTAGGTAGGGTTATTATTTAACTCCTTTTCTTTGTAACCGCAGTAGTAGTAATCCATACTAATATTACCGCAAAAACTATTACTGTTTAGGATAATATCTTGAATTAAAATTTATTTCTTTCCGTAATCATAATAGAACATTTGATCACTATTGCAAATAAACTTGTCTAAAATTTAATAAATGCTTTAATATTATAATAATAGTTTACAAAAAGTTTGAGGCTTAACACTTTTAAATCTTTCTAGTGCGCCAAGATCCACATTTCATTATATCTTATGCTAGCTTGGGCTAGTCACATAAAACATAACTATTTAGGTAAACCACACTTTTTTTAATTATATCATATATAACTCTTGGATAGTTTGGTGAACAACTCTTTGTTATAGTCCATCTAATGGATTTTACCAAACTTTATACCTCTAAACCAATCCTATTGTGATAGCTTAGTTAAGTCAAACCCAATATCATAACAGTTTGAATATCACAATTATCCGATCGCATCTCCCTAAGATAAATGGGGTGTCTTGCTTTGGCAAATCCCACACCCATTGATCGAGGTTTTGATGAGTGTTTAATATTGGAAAGCATCTTAGACTTAATAATTTTATGAGAGATTTAATTAAGAATTTAAGATCTCACCATTTATTAATCATTCACATCATTTATTTTATCATATACATGCATATATAAAGTACAAAATAAATGTGTCATGTCTATGACCCAATCTTATGCCAATCTTTTCAAGCTAATGAAAAATTGAAGGTCAATCTAAGACAATACACCATCTTCATAGCATAAGCCTCTAGACCTGTTTGGTAAGTGTGCCTCTTTGTCCTCTTCTCTTGTCCAATTGATTAGGTCCAAATATTGAAAAAACGATACTAATTCTATTCTAATTTATACATTACATGGTATAAAGAAGCCTCAAGTTACATTCAAAAGGAGTTAGATGAGAAGAGAATTTTACAACGAGAATGTATAAAGAAAGGCCCGACATGAAAGTTGTATTTCAAATACAAAACCACTAGCCTATAGGATCAAAGGCCATAACCATGCACCATGCATATCACATAAGAACATAATATAATTTAAACAATTCAACATTATAAACATTTTTGGGTCACAACCATCATATGGGGAAATCAAGAGTTCAGATGTTATTAGTGGATAAATCTATTCATCAATGGATAAATCTATTCATCAGTGAATAAATTATCCTCTGATGGCTTAAAAAATTATCCTCAATTGGCTCAACCATCAACAAGTAATTTCTTCATCAGTGGAAAATATAAATTGAACAATTCATTATCCTCTGATGCTTTAAGCACTAGCATGTAATTTCTTCATCCCAAACTTAGATTTTCAAAATATCATATGTTCCCAATACCCAAGTAATCATGCATATTATAAGAATTTTGAGATTTCATAATACTCAGTTATGTAACATATAACATATCCAATATGCGGATCATTAACCATGCATCATATATCAAATATTATGACACATATAATCTGTATTAATGTTTTACAAGTAGCTCTGATACCACTATTGGGATTTCATGCACGTAAACGCAGTGTAAACAATAAATTAAAACAATTTATTGAAACCCCAACCATAATTCGTGCAAAACAGGAAATACAGATTTGATAGAAGAATACTTGTTCAAGCTGCAGATTCTGAACTTTGGTGGAAATAGTGATGAACCGCAAGCTCAATCCCACTGAACCAAGCCTCTACAGGTATCCACACGAGCGTATAACTCAACCAAGGAGAAGAATGACTTCCTTTATGTGGTACTAGCCAAAAGGAAATCAATGAAGAACTTTTATCCCACTCTCTCTATTTGTTCTATTTCTTTATTCTCTACTCTTTGTTATACATAACATAAGAAAGAACTGAAGGTTGTGTATCTCTAGTATGATCTCTCTCTATGTATATGTCTAACATATATATCATCAAGGAGAAAAGAGGAAGAGGAGTATTTATAGGCAACTAACTTCCTCTTCCACCACCCCTTTCAACTAATAGATCATCATATATATAATATAAATATTTAGATTCAATGAACCTAGACAGAGATGGCTAACCTCCTCTTCCACCACCCCTTTTAACCAATAGATCTTCATATATATCATATATATATTTCGATTCAATGAACCTGGACAGAGGAGGCTAGATACAATGAACCTAAAAAGAGGTGTGTCTAGATGCAAAGAACTTGGATAGAGATATGTCTAAATACAATGAACCTAGACAGCGGTGGCTAGATCCAATGAACCTGGACAGAGGTGGCTAGATACAATGAACCTGAAAAAGAGGTGTGTCTAGATACAATGAACTTGGACAGAGGTGGCTAACCACCTCGTGCAAGTTGATATATGCAGCAGTTATTAACATTTAATACTATGTAGTTGTTACAATTGACTAAGTCATGTACTTTTATTAATTCTTAATTACAATTTTAAATAAGCCAATCATATTCACTTATTTAAAATCTAATATCCGAATTAATTCTCCATTTAATTATGCTCTTAGTGTGACCCTGTCAGTTATTATTACGTTGGCAATAATGTTATAATCATATTATACAATTATAAACAGTGAGCAACATCTAGTAATACATCATTGTTACCCAAGTAATAATAATGTTAGTGATTCAACATAACCTTTTCTTGTGACCAATGTCTCAATTTAATATAATTCCTTTTGTCCTTGATATCCAATATTAAACTCAAGCATTAAGTATGTCATCGACTTTATAATTTAATCTTTGATTTCTTGATCTATGAGTAAACTGTAAGAGACAAATCACTATTTGAGTATGGCCATGCATTTCATAGTTCTACTCAATCAAGAGGCCCAATGATATAACTTCTAATATACATAGCAAGGGAAAATCACATCTAGATCATTCACATTCCTCACACAAATAATAATATAGCCAATAGTCTGATTTATGGTCAATCCAATTAAAGATGACTTTTGGTGATATCAACCTATACGAATTCTCATGTAGAAATGTAATGATTTCAGGTCAAAGGACCATTACATTATTGTCACTATGAGAATATCTTATGATACTTCACTTACATGTAGAATTCTCATGGTGGGTCAATCTAGTACACTATTCTCCAACATGTACCTATGTGTTGATATGATATCTCACATTTCTATGACCAATGAGATTTGGTCATCAATTAACCCACATACTAGTCTTAATGTATCATTATTTTCCCATTAACAATAATACTTGACTAGGGATGTTTAAGAAAATTGATACATTTTGCAACTATATGATCTCATGTTCCAAGTCATACACTTGAACTAATATAGTTTGTATTCATTATTCTAGGGACGTTTATTATCTTAACAATTATATCACACAGTAAATTGAAGTATAATAAACTAAAAATTATTTATTAAATCAAAACATAATTATAAATGTGTCATGACAATTATCAAATAATTGGCTTGTAGGGCTTACACTCCAACAGTGTATTGCTAAGGTACTTATATTTGAACCAAAGAAAAGAAAATTAGGCTCCAAAATTGTTAACTGTCTATTCATAGGCTATGCTAATCATAGTGCAACCAATAGATGTTCTTGATTCCAACACTATCATTGAAACAATAAATGTTGATTTCTTCGAAAATATTTTTCCCCTTAAACCAAGAGTTAATAAAGCTTTATCCTCTCAATCTGCTAAATTTACCAATGAGATAACTAACAAACTAAAATTGAATCTAGAAGGAACACTTGTTCTCGTAAGGAGAAAAATTTAGGAGATGACTTCTTCTCTTTCCTGATAGATAATGATCCTTGCTCCTATTCTGAAGCAATAACAGCTCCAGATGCACCTTTCTGGAAAGAAACAATCAATAGTGAAATTGAATCAATAATGGCTAATCATATATGGGAACTGGTTAACTTACCACTAGGAACTAAAACTCTTGGTTGCAAATGGATCTTCAAAAAGAAGATAAAACTTGATGGTTCAATCAACAAATTCAAAGCCAGGTTAGTTGCTAAGGGGTACAAAAAAAAGAAAGACCTTGACTACTTTGAAACTTATTCCCCAGTAGCTAGAGTTGCATTCATTAGAACTTTGATTGCTTTATCTTCTGGTCACAAGCTTGTGATTCATCAAATGGATGTTAAAACTGCATTTCTTAATGGTGATTTAAATAAAGAAATTTATATGGATTAACCTGAAGGGTTTGTATCAATTGGTAATGAAAACAAGGTTTGTAAGCTTGTTAAATCTCTTTATGGTCTCAAACAGACACCTAAACAATGGCATGCTAAATTTGATAGTGTTATGTTATCTGTTGGTTTGTTAATTAATGAAGTTGGTAGATACATGTACACTAAATTTAAAGGGGATAAAACTGGAGTCATTGTATGTTTATATGTGGATGATCTGCTAATTTTTGGTACATCTTTAGATGTCATCTTTGAGACCAAAACTCTTTTATCTGCAAACTTTGACAAGAAAGTCTCGAGAGAAGCTAATGTCATTTTGGGCATTAAACTGAGTAAAGTAAAAGATGGCCTAATTATTTCACAAGAACATTTTGTTGAAAAGGTTCTACACAAATTTGACCATTTCAATGTGAAATCAGTAGCTACTCCTTATGATTCAAGCTTACATCTTGCTAATATGAAAGGCATAGTGTATCACAATCTGAGTATGCAAAAATTATTGGTAGCTTGATGTATTTGATGAACTGCAGTAGACCTGATATAGCTTATGCAGTAAACAGACTAAGTAGGTAGACACAAAACCCAAATAGGGATCATTGGACTGCCCTTAGTAGAATTTTGAAGTATATATGAGTTACCTTGGATTATGGTCTATTCTACAGTGGTACACCAGTTGTACTAGAGGACTATTCAGATGCCAATTGGATCTCTAATTCAGATGAGACCAAATCCACCAGTGGATATGTTTTTACTTTGGGTGGTGGAGCAATTTCATGAAAATCCTCCAAACAAACATGTGCAGCTCACTCCACTATGGAGTCTAAGTTTATAGCCTTAGAAAAGGCTGGTTCTGAGGCAGAGTGGCTCAGAAACCTATTAGGAAGTGTTCCCTTACAATACAAACCAGTTCCATCTGTATCAATGCATTGTGATAGTCAAGCTGCCATTTATAGAGCTAAAAACACTACCTATAATGGCAAGAGTAGGCATATTCACCTAAGCCAGAATATTGTGAGACAACTGTTAAATGAAAGATTTATCACTCTAATGTTTATAAGGTCAAAGTTGAATCTAGCAGATCTACTAACGAAACCACTTAGCAGGTGAAAGTGGTACATCAAGGGGGATGGGAGTTCTGCCTACCATCAAGATCAACAATGATGGTAACCCAACCTATGTGATTGATAATCCCATGAAGTAGGTTCATATGGGTAATAACAAGTCACAAGGTGCATTACTACAGTGATGAGGTTGATTCTTCAGACTCTTAATGTATTCTTATAGCTCAGATTAAGTGGTATACTTAAATTGTAGAGTATACTTGATGAGAAGCACCTAAGTGAGTGTGAGGTGGGCCCACCTCCATGAGAAAAAGGCATGTATCTCTAGAGCACTCATGATTTTCTAGGTATAGGTGCACGACTATAAATGTGTCGAATCACATGGAACAACCAAGATGTAGGACAGCAGTGTGAATGATTTGTACTCCTAGCTCACAACAAAGGGAGGAGGTTCATATAAACTCTTGTTTCACCAAGTCCTGTGAGTCAAGTCTTATCTACTTTATGTACTACTTCATAGTCCAAAAGATACCAGTACTTATGCACTTTGTTCTTTTATTCTTAACCACACGTTCATGCTCTCTTTTATCTTTGTGCACCTTTGTTATATGTGGGGGATTGTTGGATAATGTTGTAAAATCTTAGTAAATTTTGGTGTATATCAAATGTTTGAAACTCATTGATTAAAGTCATTCCTTAGTGGATATATGCTCTACATCAGCAGATATTAGCTCATCAGCAGGTGTTATCTAGTTAGTTGATACCTCCTCTTGAGAAGATATATCCTCTTTAGAGGATATTAACTCTTCAAATGATATTCATTCATCAGTCGATATTATCCCCTGATGGTCTAACCTCATTTATCCTCTAATGGGTTTTAACGGCTCGTTGTTGACCCATTCATGTCGCTATTGTTTTGCCTGCGTTTAACTCATTCCTGTATCTATTTTATTTGTCCATTAACACATTCACCCACAACGAATTAATTTGTTGTAATCCTTAGTTTATCGATTAATCGTTATTATCTCGATTATAAATATAGATTAATTCGTTCATTATATACATGAATTATATACATCGTCCCTGGTATCTTTCTTCTGATATACATTTGGTTAAAGAAAGTCGAAAGTTGTTCTTAGATATTGATTTAGTTCCAATGCCCAGTTAAATCAGTAAGGACTATTGAATCCTGAAAGTATATTCTATTTTAGACCCACCAGCATCGAGAAAATCCTCAAAGGAAGCATAATATTTCCTTAAGGATAGTGAGTGTCATGCCTCAATCCAATAAATAATTATTCTGAGTTCTTTCTAAATTACTTCTCGTTCCATTTCGATTGTTTGTCATTTGATTTTGTTCAATTTTTCCAACAATTACAAGATATAGTGATAACGAAGGATGTCTAATACCTTGCCTTGGTTCAATCTAGCTTTCGCATTCAAATTCAAAAG
>CM025784.1:8792863-8846439 GCA_014636745.2 Centella asiatica | reverse complement strand
GAGTCATTTAAAGGAAAGCCAAATGTTTCTAATGAATAAAATTGATCTAACACACCCAAAGATACCTGTTAAGTGGTGACTCTCTACAATTTAAAATCGAGTTTTTAAAATTTTCGTCGCATTGTAGAAAGAAGTCGGTTTTTTAGAAAAGATGAAGCGAAAGGCAGTGTTTTCCGAATCTCATCTCTCTTTCTTCTTTTTTGAAAAACACCACGGGGCGATAATGAGAATTCTGTAATTATAGGTATTAATACAGCATAAATATAGGCAATTTACGTACAATTCTTCACTTTTTCAATTTCAATTGTTCAATTTTTATTCTGTCTTGCATCTCCTTTGACAAGAGAGTGAAAATCAACCAGTTTGATTAGAATTGAAAACACAGCATGAAACGAGATATGAAAAACCTTGAAAATAAGATGACAGAGTTGAAGTGGAGAGGACATAGTTGAGAGTATTGGCCATAAGATGGAGAATGACTGAAAAGAAGGATTGAAAATAAGTCTAATCTGGACGAACACTCTCTGATCAAGCTCTACTCAGTTGGGGCAATAAAAAAAACACAAAAAAAAAAATTCAAGCTTCAGCCGAGTAGAAAGGCCAAGTACTAAATTTTGTACAGATTTGGCTCAGGCATTTATTCAATACTACTCACTCAAAATAGCTCAGTTAATTTTCTAGTCCGGCTATTCGTGAGCCATTATCTTGTATCATCGAACAAGAAATAACTCAAATAAATAATGAACCGTTTATAAAAACAACGAAATTTTTTTTTTTTTTAAATTAAGTGTTATCAAAGGTGAAATTTCAAATTTTGATTTAATAAGTAACTAACTTTTAAACCCTTGCGAAGCATGGTAATGATAATAATCTTTTAAGATATTTTAATTTTTATGTCATGAGAACTAATAATATTTCTTTTAAGTTTGCAACGAATAATTAGTTAAATGTAAACACAAAGATAATTAAATCGTACTTTAATATATTTTTGGTATAATTATATTATATGGTAATTTGTTAAAAAAAATATTTTGATTAAAAAATAAGAATGTTTTATTTATTTAATTAATTTCTTGTATTAAAATAGTGAACTATGTTTTATTGTGCCATGGAAATTGAAAATACTTTTTAATTGATGTGTAGTCTATATTTAGTTAATTTCATTCGTAATACTTAGTTATAGTTATATTACACGTGGCTTTGTAAATTTTATGATTATTTTTGGTATTTTTTTTTTGTGTTTACACCAAAAAAATATTATATTATATATTTTTGTTTTTAAAATTCGGTGCCATGTAATATAATTTGTTTTTTGAAAATTTGTAAAATATTTATATTACAGTAAAATGTTAAAATCAATACTCCAAATAGATTACTTTTATTACATAAGAAATGTAGTTGGTCGCAAATTAAATTGTAATTAATAAAAATATAAGTGATGTTAAACTAAATTGAATGAAATTACAAAATTTATATGGATAAAAAATTTTTGTTGGCTTTTTATATTCATAGAAAGATAATAATAATAAGTCAATGATTATTGTAACAAAAAGAAAATAATAAGTCAATGATTATTTACATTGATCTTCAAGATTTGATATGTCAAATTTAATTTATTTTCAACATATTTATATTCATCCTCAAAACGAGCATGAAACTTCGAACATGGTTGAGTAGCTATCACCGTATACATACATACATACATATATATATATATATACATACATACATATATATATATATATATATGGGAATAATTGATAGCTTGCGTTAGTTATGAGTCTCTCATAACTAACTCAATAAACACCGTTGGATCATCCATCCAGCGATTATAAAACAAAACTTTTTTTGTATCCGTCATTATTAGTAGTGTGGATGGAATATTTGAAAAATCTAAGTACAAACTACGTCCTAATAAGGACGGATATATTTCAACAAAAACTCATCAACGCCTCTATTAGAGGCGTGGTCTTCTTCTTTTTCCTGCTGTTGCTCCCATCGTATGTTATTAATCAAAACTTACATGGCCAATAGTGGCAAGATCACCCATAGTGACCCGTTGGGTGATGGAACTTATGATGAATCTGGAAGTGTGGTTAGTTTAGCGGCAGTGAAGGAGATGAGTTTGGATTTATTTTCCATTGATGCGTATGATGGGCATTGGTTGGGAACTTATGCAAAAACTGGTGTGACGTTAATCACAAATGATGGGTTAAAACCTTAGGATATGGCAAAACTACATTATGATTGAATTGGCGTTAGAGGATGGTGAGTTTGGCATCAGGGGATAGGCAACAGATGCGCATCAGGGGATGTTTCCTCGTCCTCATGGGATAATTACCCGTCAATGGATAATTATCTGCTGATGACCTTTTTGATATTTATTTGGATTTTATCGATTTTTGCTAATTGTATTAGATTTCTTTTTTTCTCCTTGTTGAATTAGATTTCTTTCTATTGTAGATTTCTTTTCATAATAGGATTATGTTTAATTTGTAGTTAACTTATAAATAGTTGTAATCTTGTGCACCGAAAGAATTCAGACTTGATTTATAAAATTTTAGTGAGTTTAACTTATAATTATCTTGAGAGTTAATGGTTAATTCCTTTAAACTTTCCGCAACTAATTTGTTTTAGCTTGCGGATGATTCAATTCTTTAAGCAAACTAAACATATCGACCATTTAGTGTTGATTCTTGGTGATTAATTTATTTATAGCATCAATCTAAAGTTACTGCTTCTGCAACTGTGTTTGGTCTCCTAGATCAAGGGCTAAGGGCACATGCAACATGATTGTCCTAGCAACAAAGTCATGACGTTGCACAACATCGAAGAAATCGAAGCTGCCTATGCTTTGAAGGAACAAGAGATGTTTGGAGAAGAGGAGCAAGACAGGTGCAAGGAGGAGGAAGATGAATTTGAGGCTGATTCAGAGGAGGAACCTGAGAGACATGGTTCACAACGATTGTGAGGAGACCTTTACAAGCCAAACCATTTCTCTTGGAGACTAATCAAAGAGATAAGATTTTTATGAGTAGAGTGCTAGTAAAGGACAAACTGTGTAACTTGATTATAGATACTGGAAGCTGCACTAATGTGGTATCCATCACTTTAATTGACAAACTAGTTGGCCTACCACGACACACCCTAAACCCTACAAGTTGCATTGGTTAAGCGATGGAGGGGAGATAAAGGTAACCAAACAAACACTAATCTTTTTGAAGTTGACAAATTTAAGGAACAAGTGTTGTGTGATGTCTGTAGTATGGATGTTTGTCACATCCTATTAGGAAGACCATGGAAATACGATCGATGTGTCAAGTTTGATGGAAAGACAAATGTGTACATTGCCAAGGTGGGTAACAAGAGGACAACTCTAAAACCCATAGCAAAGAAGCAAGGAAAGTCTGTTGGTGACTGAGACATAGTTCAAATGTGAACTAACTCAAGAGGGTCGAGGTTTTCTGCTAGTTGCAGTTGGTTTTCAATCAAAACACACATCTGGGAAAACACATGAAGCTTTGGACTAGTGCTTACTGAATTCAAGGACATGTTTCCTAAAGATTTACCACTGAGGTTACCACCTATCCAAGGAATTGAACATCAAATTGATTTAATTCTTGGAGCCCCACTACCTAATGAGGCAACCTAGAGGTGCAATCCTCAAGAGTCTAATAAAATTCAAAGACAAATTGAAGAGTTGAAGAAGAGGGGTTCTGTTAGGAAAAGTATGAGTCCTTGTGTTGTTCCAACGTTGGTGGTACCAAAGAGTGATGGAACCTGACAGATGTGCACAGATAGTAGTGCAGTAAACAACATCACAATCAAGTATAGGTTCCCAATACCCAAATTAGATGATTTGTTAGATAAACTACATGGGTCTAAAGTGTTTTCAAAAGTGGATCTTAGGACAGGATACCATCAAATCAGGATGAGGGAGGGTGATGAATGGAAGACTCATTCAAGATGAAAGTGGGATTATATGAATGGTTAGTCATGCCCTTTGGTCTGAGAAATGCACCTAGCACTTTCATGAGACTAATGAATGAGATTTTGAAGCCCTTCCTAGGTAAGTTCGTGGTGGTTTACCTGGATGACATACTAATCTATAGTAAGAATGTGGAGAAACACCTCGCAAACCAGAGGTCAGTTTTTGAAGTATTGAGGGCACATAAATTCTATGCAAAATTGGAAAAGTGTTATTTCCTGGTACCAAGTGTGACTTTTCTAGGGTACATAGTATCAGGGGATGGAGTATCAGTGGATCCCTCAAAAGTGGAGGCTATAAAGTCGTGGTTAGTTTTTATTACGGTGACAGAGGTAAGATCTCTTCATGGTCTTGCTTCGTTTTATAGAAGATTTGTCAGAAACTTCAGCAGTGTTGTGGCCCCTATAACGGAATGCATCAAAAAAGGGAAGTTTGAGTGGACCAAGGCAGCTCAACGAGCTTTTGAAGAAGTAAAGAAGTTGTTATGTGACACTCCTATCCTAGCCCTTCCAGATTTCTCAAGTCCCTTTGAGGTGGAATGTGACGCTAGTGGGGTTGGTATAGGCGTTGTTCTTGTTCAGAAAGAGCGACCTATAGCTTACTTTAGTGAGAAGTTAAATGGGGCATAACTCAACTATTCTACATATGATAAGGAATTTTATGCGATAGTAAGAGCACTTGACAATTGGAGTCACTATTTGAGGCCTAATCATTTTGTCTTACACTCGGACCATGAGGTGTTGAAATATATCCACGGGTAACAGAAACTTAATCTTCGTTATGCGAAATGGGTTGAGTTTTTACAATCTTTCAATTTCTTTTCAAGACACAAGTAGGGAAAAGACAATGTGGTGGCTGACGCTTTGTCTCGGAGGTATACATTACTTTGTGTGTTGAATTCCAGATTGCTTGGTTTTGAATTGATTAAGGAATACTATAAGCAAGACATGGATTTTTAGTCAATCATTGAAGCATGTTCCTGACATGTCATGGGCAATTATGTGTTACAAGATGGATTTCTGTTCAAGGAAAATTGTTTATGCATTCCCTCTTGCTCGATTCATGAACTACTGGTACAGGAGGCTCATGTAGGGGGTCTGGCTGGACACTTTGGCATTACTAAAACTTTGGCTATCTTACAAGAACATTTCTTTTGGCCAAAGATACAGGGTGATGTTATAGGAATTATTGCTCGTTGTGCTACGTGTCAAAAGGCAAGGAGCACTTTTCATCAAAGGTTGCATACTTCGTGGCCTGTATCGAAATATCCTTGGGAGGATGTTTCCATGGACATTATCATTAGATTACCTTGCACACAGAGGGGTAATGATTATATCATTGTGGTAGATAGGTTTTCAAAGATGGCCCATTATATTGTGGTAATAATTCTATCATTGTGGTGGTAGATAGGTTTTCAGAGATGGCACATTTTATTGTTTGCCACAAGATTGATGATGTGTCCAAAATTGTTGATTTGTACTTTAAAGAAGTTATGCGACTACATGGTGTGTCGAGAACCATTGTTAACGATCGGGTCACGAAATTCATGAGCTACTTTTAGAAGATTTTGTGAAAATTATTGGGTACTAAGTTATGCTTTAGCAATTCACGCCATCCACAAATCGATGGACAAACTGAGGTAACCAATTGAACTGTAGGAGTTTTGTTACGTGGTTTGGTGAGCAAGAAAACCAAAGATTATGATGTGAATCTCTCTCATGCAGAATTTGCTTATAACTGATCTCCTACGTATGCAACTAAACATTCTCCATTCAAGATAGTGTACGGAAAAAATCTGCGGCTGCCTGTGGATCTAATTCCCTTGTTTAAAGGAGAGTATGTGCATACAAATGCAATTAAAGGCACAAGCTATGCTAAGACTGCATGCCCAAGTTTGCGCCCGAATTGAGAAGGTAAATAAAAGAAACCGGACCTTAGCCAACAAACACCGATGACAACATAATTTCAAGGTCAGTGATCTTGTTTGGCTCCATTTGCGAAAGGAGATGTTTCCTAACTTACGCAAAAATAAGCTCATGCCCCGATCAGATGGTCCTTTCAAAATTGTGGAGAAAGTCAACAACAATGCATTCAAGTTGAAAATGTCGAGAGAGTTTGGGGTAAGTGTCACTTCAATATTAGGGATTTAGCTCCTTATGTCCATGATGATGATGTTGCTCAGTTGAGGGAAACTGTTTTCGAAGAAGATGAAGATGACCCGTTGGTTGATGGAACTTATGATGAATTTGGAAGTGTGGTTAGTTTAGTAGCAGTGAAGGAGTTGACTTTAGATTTATTTTTCATTAATGCATATGTTGGACATTGGTTGGGAACTTATGCAAAAAATGTTGTGATGTTAATCACAAACGATGGGTTAAAACCTTAGGATATGACAAAATTGCATTATAATTGAATTTGTGTAAGGGGATGGCAGTGGATGCGCGTTACGGGATGTTTCCTCGTCGTTAGGGGATAATTACCCGTTAGTAAATAATTATCCGCTGATGACCTTTTTGATATTTATTTGGATTTTATCGGTTTTTCCTAATTGTATTAAGTTTGTTTTTCCTTTCCTTGTTGAATTAAATTTCTTTCCATTGTAGATTTCTTTCTATAATAGGATTAGATTTAATTTATAGTTAACTTATAAATAATTGTAATCTTGTGCACCGAAAGAATTCAGATTTGATTTATAAAATTTTTGTGAGTTTAACTTACAATTATCTTGAGAGTTGGTGGTTAATTTTTTTAAACTAAACAGATCAACCCTTTAGTGTTGATTATTGGTGATTAATTTTTTTAAAATTAATTTAAAGTTACTGCTTCCACAATTGTGTTTGGTCTCATGGATCAAATACATCACATAGCTAACTCATTAGCCCAATCAGTAGCAACCATCAACGTCATCACATCCACAAAGCTAAGTTGTCGACTTCCAAGTTCATTCACCAAATCACCAGCATTAGACACGTCAATTGCCCTGTAAACTTCATCCTCCTCCTCGGACTTAAAGCCCAGATAAACAAATGAAGTTTCAAACAAATCAACTTTAGATTTCTAATAAAACCTTACATTCATTCAAACTCAACCACCCCAGATGCCAAACGGGAACCGAGTCATCTCTCTTGTTTATCAAAAAAAAAGTCATACACACCGTTATTAGTGACGTGATCTTCTATTTGTTTTGAAGATATGGTCACTATTAGTAGTGTGGACATATATATATTTTTTAAATATTTTATTCACGCCACTTATAATGACGAATATATAATTTTTTTTTATAATTGTCGGATGGTTGATCTAATAGTGTTTCTTGCATTAGTTATGGGTCTCTCATAACTAACGCAAATTATGAATCATCCACACACACACACATATATAGATTACGAAAAATAGGTTGCAACCTCTTTTTTATTTTTTTATTTTACAATGTTATTGGAAAATCTAACCGTATGGATGAAAACAATTTTAAAAAATAATAGAGAATACAAAGTTTCCTAAGTTTTCATAATATACATCATAGTTTTATTAATGATGCAAGTTTAATAACAATCCACAAGTAAAAATTTGCATAATTTTATGTTATTTTAAAAACTATTTTACATATCACTACAGATCATGAAAATTTAAACATTTTCATGATTTCCAATGCTCTATTCTTCCATACGGTTGGATTTCTTAAAAACATTGCAAAATACAAAAAAAATAAATTATTACAGCCTATTTTAAAAAAAAAATTGCAGTCTATTTTCCGTTTTTTT
Organism: Centella asiatica; assembly: GCA_014636745.2. Classification (NCBI taxonomy): domain Eukaryota; kingdom Viridiplantae; phylum Streptophyta; class Magnoliopsida; order Apiales; family Apiaceae; genus Centella; species Centella asiatica. Next base: position 8,838,690 of record CM025784.1, on the reverse strand, counting down.
ATGGAGCAACTATTAAATTCCTTTTATAGCCCCACCCGGTCGCACTTTTGTTGCCTAGTGGTTACAAAAAGAATCTGATAAAATTTTATTATGGCAATCCTGATCGTTTGTAATTAAATCGCTCTGCTGTAAATACATTTTAAAAGAACCAACGGATAAATTTATGTTGTTATCAGACAATCACAAGCTGTATGAACAATTCTCTAATTCCAACTCCAATTGCTCTCAATAGACTAAATTAAAAATATATTTTGTAAAGTACCATAAGGGGTTTCCAGCAAAATCTCAAAGGTGACTAAGATTAACTAAAATAGGTGAGAACTAAATAATCTAATAAGAAGATTGGAGTTTAGATTGTTTGCAAATTCAATTGAAGTTGCCAGTCAAATAGTACAAAGATTTCATTAGCATGAAACGTAGTTATGGCAGAAAAAAAATGCACCCAAATTTCTTTTTCATAAAACTCGTGCCACTTATCTTCTTCAAGTAACATGCAATTAAGCAAAGCATTTATATAGCAACAATCTAATGAGAATATCTAGACTTCAGCCATGACTTGGCTGCAACTTTTGTTGTCAAAAACCAACCAACTTTTTCAGGAGCCGCATGGAATGGAGCATCGAGTTCCCTCAAATGAGATTCAAACGCACCTGCTAAACCTTTGTCAGAATATCTGTGCCTCCCATGTCCAGTATTAATTCCAAGCAATGATGGAAGCTCCTCTCCACTTTCAATTGTTCTAGACATGTCGTTTATCCATACATGTAATGCAGTCAGGGCTGCCCCAAGAGAGAGACTCTTTACATGTAAAGACCACTGGGTCGGAGATTTTGACTGTATATCTGTGTATATCTCAAGTGTAAGCCCCAGGTCTAACAACTCGCATGCTCTCTCCAACAAATCCAAGTTGACACAGAGATCGATTAAGCAATTGCAGTATGCTCTCTTAACATCAGTACTAATTGAATCAAGGAGGTCGCTAGCATGACTCTTGAAGCTACCTCCCTCAATGTTATTTCCCTCCACCAAAATTTTCACAACATGACCAAGCTTCACATCAGCCTTCTCAATGCATCCAGTCAGCTTACCAAGTTCTTCTTTCGGCATTTGGGTCATCACATTAAGAAGACAACTGCAAAACCGTTCATCAGGAGTTATACCTAGATCTGTAAGTTGATCAAATATTTTCACAACATCATCTATGAGATTTGCTTTCCCATAGCATTGGATGAGTGAGGTTAGAACAAATATATTAGGCTTAAAACCTGCTTCCAACATTTCATCCAATGCAGACTCTGCTTCTGACACTTTCCCGCAGCAAGAATATATTGTAATCAACGAAGAAAACGACCAACTGTCAGGGTTGCAGATCTCAGACTTCTTCATGTCCTCAAATATTTCAGCTGCTACATCGGTAAATCCTACATCAGCACACATAGCTAATAGGGTGTTGTATAGAATGACATTTAACTCCATTCCTTTCTCCTTCATCTCTCTATATACTCCGACGGCATCTTCACCATAGCGAGCTCTACTATAGGCCCGAACAAGTGCAGCATAAGTTGCCCAACTCGGTTTAAACCCATTGTTAATCATCTCTTTATAAATAGTTTTTGCCTGCCAAGGCCTCTTGGCTCTTCCCATGGCTTCTAATAAAATGTTGTAAAGTACCAAATTAGGCTTCACACCGAGAGCCTTCATCTCTTCATACACATGCAAACAACCATCAAAATTCCCAGAATTACCATGTATCCTGATCACCGTAGCAAAAGTAACAACATCAATACGCCATTTTTCAGTTCTTGAACGGTCGTACAAGCTTAACGCCGTATCAGTTTCCCCTGCCCGTCCATAAGCATCAATCATAACAGAGTAAGTAACATTGTCCGGGTGACAATCGAACGAGGGCATTTTCTCAAACCACTCCACAGCCTTGTCTGGCAAAGAGCACAACCTAGCACAGCTTATAATAGTAGAGAATGTAACATTATCTGGCTTAACCCCTCTCTCAAGCATTTCATCAAACAACTTCTCCGCCCTGTTTAAATCCTTGGATTTTCTGAGAACTTTCAAGGTAACATTATATAAAATCACCTCCTTCTTCAGTTTTAACATTTTCTGAAAGAAATTAAGCACAATCGGAGCTGTTTCGGGGTTTGACAAGTTATTAAGAATAATTACAGCATCTTGCTCTACAATCTTACTTCGGAAATTAGCCAATACGTTGAATACATCTTCCTTTACTGGCTTACATGAATCCAAACATTCGGAAAGTTTCAGTAGAGAGGAGTACCTGGAATCGTACGACTGCCGAAGTTGTGAAGCTCTTGGGCTTCTGGGATTGACCCAGACATTGGTTTTGGATGAATAACTCGTTTTTTCATCTGGGGTTTGAGATTGTTCTTGCACAGAAGTTTGATTCATTTGGAGAGAAACATTTGATTGAGGTGAAAAGGAAGATTGATATAAGTTTCTAGCGACTTTTATTGCTGGATGAAATGGAGTAAATTGGAGACGGAATGGGGCAAGTTGGAGGGGAGATGTTCTCGGAAGCAAGCTGCATACAGAGAAGTGATCACCAGAGAAGAAAGCGATTGCATGGGGTGAAGACGAAAGATTATGAGCCATTGCGCGCTCCGGCACTCTCCCGCCGACGCTATTGTTCCTCTCGACTTGAAAGACAAATTCAAAGAAAAGATCTACGGCATCCGCAATGCCAACTCAGGAGATGGCACATAAATTTTTCTCTTTCCTCGGGCTAATCAGAATTAACTCGCAGCTAAATTCAAATATTCATCCGCACTTGGACATAATAACCGGATAGTTGCTAAACCCTATGTCTTAAATATGTGTAGTATTTCAAATTCGCCTCATTTTATTAACACTTTTATTAAATTTGTCCTGCCTTCACTCAGTTATTTCGATTATTTTTAAAAATTTGATCTATTTTTTTTTCCTTTGTTTATTTTTATATTTTTCTCTTATAAAATTTTCTAAAATTATTAGAAAATATGTTTTATATATAAACGAGTCAAAATCGAGGTTAAATAGAGTGTGATCGTAAATCGCATATCCTACCATAATCCTATATAATTCAAATAATCAAATTTTATTAGGATCATAATGAATGGAATGAAATTGTCATCTCTATCCGTACTACGTTCACAATCACTACATTAACTTTTATATCTGTTCCAACTAATTTTTCCTTTTATTATTTCTTCCAATTCATAAAATTATAGTTGTAATTTTAATTAATTTCAATACTAAAAATATGTTTATCTTAATGAAATAAATACTACCAATAAAAATAATAGACAATCTGATAATTGTAATTATATAAATAAAGTTTTCAAATTAATACATGAATGAAATTTTAGACAAGTATTTTTAGAGTATGAGAAGAACTTTTTGAAATAAGTGAGAAATTACATCTATTTATGAGAATAAAAAAAATATGAATTTTGATAATTTTTATATATATTTAGGATTTATATTTTTTAAGATATATCCATTTAAAATTTTGTGAAATTTTTTGGAATGAGATAAGTTGACATGGCATCACATGATTTATTTTTTTAAAAAAGTAAGAGCACCTAGACATGAAGTCGATGGTTCCATCGACCGACTCCACGACCGTCGTGCTCGGTCACTTCACTGCAAAAATTATAACAACATTATTGGTGCTATTAGGCCAATTACACCAGATTTCCTTAACTTGTTTTGTATTTTACACACAAGGAAAATTTTATATAAATTCTTGTAACGGTATCTCAAAATTAATTCCAATAGATTCTTTACTATACATATAAAATTAAAATAAATTCATATACTTTATCATTTTTTGTTATATTATTTTAATTTGTCAATAAACTTGCTTGTGATTAATAATTGTACAACTACATATGAAATATATTATATTATATTATTTTTATAGTAGATAATATTATATAATTATATAATTATTTTATAACACAGTGATTAAATATATTTAATACCTTGTATAATATAATATAACATCATATAACATAATAGTATATAAAATAATATAGAAAAGTAAATTATATTATCGTTTGTATATATTACTTAAAATAATAAAGTTACTTAATATATTATATAATTATTTTCATAAAGCATCAAAATCATAATATAACATATTGAAACAATTATATATATATATATATATATATATATATATATATATTATAATTATTTAAATATAAATATATTTATTTATATATATTATATAAATATAATTCATAATCATGCGTAACACACACACATATATTATAATATAGTGTATGATTTATATTATTATGAAATTATATACATTATATATATTTATTATATACATAATATTATATTTTATAAAATATATCACATATTATAACATAATGTATTAATATAATATAATATTTAATTTATAATATAATATTTAAAATTTATTTTTATTAAAACAAATTAATTTATTATGTATTATATATATTACATAAGATTAAAAAAATATTATACAATATATATTAGATTAAATAAAAAATATTGAATATAATTAATATTCATACTTATATTGTATATTATATACATTACTGATATTATATTGTATAAACTATATATTATATTATTTATATTGAAATTATATATATCTATATGCTGATACATAACTAACGCTAGTTATGTAGACTTTCGTCGTTAACATATTTATAACCATTAATCAGATGATTCAACGGTGGACATCAAACAACCAAAAAAAAAAAGGTCTTTCCGCCGGTGACACTGGCGGAAGGTGCATAAAGATTTTTTTATTCTTTCATCCTTCCTGATATGATAACCTTGTTCGTTAGACATATATTATGATAAAAAAAAAAAAAACCTATATCAAAAAAACTATCTTATTATGCTGCATGTAAGTTTCCTTCTTCATTCTCTCGTTTTATGAACAAATTTTTTTTTTAATCTAACTCATTTGTTAAAAAAAATTTCTATGTTATAGATCAGATCAACATATTTCAGGTTGACATTTTCATCAAGTTTTTCGCTTTTCACCTTTTTAATTTTAAAATGAGTGATAACGATAGAATATATGGTGCTGATACATTTTTTGATGATTTAGATTCTGATAGAAGTATGAATGTTGAGAACGAGGAATATCATTTTGACGAAAAAAATCATTTTGAACAAGAAAATAATTGGAATGACAAAGAAAAGACAAATTTAGACAGTGATGATGTTCCTCCTCTGTATGTGGGTCAAATATTTACAAGTATATTTGAATCTGAAAAATTCTATAATGCATATGTTCATAATGGTGGATTTGAAGTCAAAATTTTAACGAACAGAAAATATTCAGTTCAAATCAATTATCCCATAGGCTATATGGATGTAGAAAAGCAGATAGACCTATTTAGAAAAAGTTTTTTTTTGAAAATGAAAATGATGATGGAAGCATAATCTGGAGAAAAAGAGGGGTACTATTGAACGCATAATGTGCAAAGGCAAAATATTTGTTGTTCACAACGTGCATAATGATAGTTGGCGTGTTACAAAAGTGGAATTGAATTAAAATCATTTAATAGTAACGCCTAGCAAAATAGATTTCATGGAAACACACAAAAATATAATTGTTGTCGATAGAGAGTTAATCTATCTACTCCACTGATCAAAAATCAAACCGAGTTTGATCATGAATGTGTTGAGTATAATGAGTGGTGGAAGGTCAAATGTTAAATTCACCGTCAAAGATATTCAAAATGTTATACGCAACTTGCGACATGACACATTTGACGCAAATGATGCACAAGAACTTTGGTGGTTTTAAAGAGACTCATGTTAGAAAGTCTTAAATTTTTTTTCTACAATATAAAAGTTAACGAAGAAAATCGCATTGTGTGTAACATGTGGGTGGATTCCCGATCAATTATTTGTTATAGAAATTTTGGAGACGTAGTGACCTTTGACACCACTTACAAAACAAATAAATATGGGATGTCATTTGTTCCAGTTACAACAGTTAATCATCATTATCAGTCTATTTTATTTGGGTTTACTCTTATCAAGGATGAAACAGAAGCTACATTTCTTTGGGTGTTAGAAAATTGGCTAGACGTGGTTGAGAATAAAATTTCGTTGACGATCATAACTGATCAAGATAGAGCAATGAACGATGTGTTTTCCCAGTGAGATGACAAGAACTTGTAGAAGGGGGGTTGAATACAAGTTCTTTGAAAATTCTTCGATTACTTGTTCTTTAAGAAACTAAATTTTTCTTGCGGAATAAAAAAGAACAAGAACACAAATCTATTTATAAACAACTGCTTTATTGATTTACAATTGAATACAAATCCTAACAATCACAATAATGTAATCGTCAACTTCTTTTCTATTCTATATAGGAAAAGATACAAAACTATGAAAAACCTATACAACTTCTCTATTACTCTCTGTAAAACTAATTACAGCTTCTCTTCCAACTGAATTACAATTAACTCAGTTCCTATTCTGAATAAAATTCAGCTTCCTTATTCGAATCAAATACAATCTTTCCTTTTTGATAGGAACAGATTTCGGGTTAGTTTCCTTACCAGCTACGTCTTCAATAATATCTAACTTTACGTGGAAGACATTCCTTTTTCAATTCGAACTCTGTATCTTTCAGAGATTAATTCACAATTAGTCTCTGATGCTTCTTTTAGTCTCCGACAGCTTTAGTCCCTAACGTATCTTTTAGTCTCTGGTACAATTAGTCCCTGATGACTCTTTTAGTCCCTGGTACGTTTAGTCCCTGATGACTTTTTTTGATGACGTCAGCTTGTGTAGTCTCCGATAGTGTTATTTAGTCTCTGACACGTTGAGGCTTAGTCTCTAATGACGTAAGCTTTTAGTCTCCGATAGAAAAACTAGTCTCCGACAGTTAAAACATTTTAGTCTCTGACCAGTTCTTCTAGTCTCCGATAAGCCTTTTTTTTTCCTCAAACTCTAACAGATCAAATACACAACTTGACTTCTTGAAGCTTCGATACTCCATTCCAGCAGTTAATTACAAATAAAAATAATCGTATCTCTTTACAAATAATAAATGAATTACAAACAAAGAGATAACTACTGGCTACAAAACTTCAGTGTTACTAATTAACGCTTTCTATACATTTGTACTCTAAGTAATCTAAAGGCAATCATCATCAAATGTTCTAAAACCTAACAATCTCCCCCTAATTATGAATATTAGAATGATAAACATAATTTCAAGGTTGATGATGATGTCAAAACTCAAAATTACAATTACTTAGAAAAAGAATAAAGAATTACTAACTACAAATGTATTCTGAACTAAGATCTTTGATCTTTTGTTCAGCTTCCACCAAGACTCAGGTTTAAATCCTATAAGTCTGGCTTCAAAAAAAATAAAATTACAACTTTCACAGCAAACAACATACCTTTAGCTCAACAACTCTTTTCTTTTCTTTCTATTCTCCCTGAGTTGTTCTAACCTTTCCATCAGCAACTTTTTGAGGACAACTTCTGTTGTTTCTTCTGCATCTCTAAGAAGTTTGATAAATCCTTCTATATGATTTTCACTCACTCGATTGATATCTCTATTGTAGTTAAAGAAAACTTTCTCACCATGGAAAGTCTCATACCATAATCCAAGAGGTACTGATTCAGGAAGATCGGTTGGCTCTTTGTCCACACTCTTTATCTCCTTTATAGCCTTCTTGATCTGACTTCGAAATTCCATGTTGAGCTTTGTAGTAAAAAGTACAGTAGACAATAACCATTCCAAGTCTTCTTTTGATTGCTTCTCCAAGTCTGGCTTAGCATACTTCACAGAGTCTCCATCTCTGGAAAAGATATGCAGTAAATCCTTGCCATTTTCATCCTTGATCAAATTTATATTTCTTGTATTCTTCTTCAGAGCTTTGATCATTTCACTTGTACTAGCCATATCAACTTTATAAGGCTTCCTTGATGGAACTGTTTGTGGTTTTGTTATTCCACTTATAGCCACCGCAGTCTCAGTTGACCTTGGAGATTCTTGCTTTGTTGATTTTGAAGTCCTTTTCCTGGTCATAGCCACCTTCTTTGTACTAGTTTTCCTTGCTGAGTGTTTTTTCTTCTTAGATTCCTCCTCCTTCCTCTCTTGTTCTGCAGCCATATCTTCCTCTTGCTGAAGTTTTTGGGCAAGCATTGCATCAACATCTATCAATCTTGGATCTCGAGGATTAACTAACTCAACTTTCCCTCCCAACTCAAGTTCAATAGGAGTGGGAAAGTGAGCAGTCTTCATAGCATCCCCCATTAACTTAGGCTGTCCTGGTTGAGTAAGAGAATTTTTCTTTGTATCTTCAACCATGACAACTTAGGCTTCTGCACTCGGTTTGGGAGAAGGAAGAATTGTTGCTGGTGGTGGTGTTGTTGTTGTTGATGTTGTTGTTGCTGTTTGTGCAAGATCAGCATGCTTCTTCAAAATTTGTTCTTTATAGGCTTGCAGTGCAGCATTTTCTTTCAATGTTTTCTTTTTTAATGCTTGCAGTTCCATCTGCATCTACAAGGAAGCACTTGAGTCTGGAACAGTAGATTTGGATGATTGTACAGGTGGTTTGAAATGACTACTTTCCCCCTTTTTGACATCAGCATCTTGGGGTTTGGAGGAGGTAGCCAAATGTGGTAGTGCCTGCAGCATAAGTTGTTCCATTCGATCTTGCTTCTGGAGAAGGAGACTGGCATTGGATTATAGGGCTTGAAGTCTACTGTCAGTTTTGGACTTTTCTTTGATAAGAGTATCAATGGCAGTGATTGTCCTCCTTGGCAAGTGTCCTTCATAACTCCGTCGAATCTTATCTGTCTCAATCTCCATCTGCAGCTTGATTTCCTTGACTGCTGAATTAAGTCCAATAACCAAAAAGTGGTGAAACTTGGTGTGTTTCTTATCCACTTTGGTTATCTCTTCTAATATGTCCTTGGAAGATGGTGCAGCTGCTGTTGACCCAATGTTGGTCACATAATCCTGCCTTAGTTGAGCAGCTGCATCCTCCAGAGAATTTATGAAATGTGCATCGAGCCACTCGTCCACATTCTCGGCTTCAGTTTCTTCAGGAACAGGTTCATGTGCCATGGATGTCTTTAATGCAGATATGTGATCTTGAGATTGTTGAAGACCATAAAGGATCTCAAAATCTGCATTTGACATGTCAGAAATAACTTGTAATGTGGCATCCCCTGTCCTGGAGCTTCCCTCAATTTCCTCTGTTGGAGTTGATTGTTGAGCAGAGGAAGTTTGGGCTGCTGATGTGGTGGATGTCTCAACAGGTTTTAAAAAATCACCTGCTGAGAATTTCTCTCTTTTATTTTCTTCAAGGATCGCATCCTTGCTCACACCCTCTCCTTTTGCCTGGGGTTGGGCACCCAACTTCTCATGCTCTCCTTTTTCCAAGCTTTCTAAAGCTTGACTCTCTTTTATGTGTATGTGCTCTCCTTTTTCCAGGTCAGGAGCCTGACTCTCACTATTTATTCTCACAACCTCACTCATTTGGATGGTGTCACTCTTGCCTACAGAAGTGGGGGTTTGAGAAGTGCTTATGACAGCATGGATAGGGGGTTCCCTTTGTGTATCTTGGGCTAGGGAGCTATCCATGGAAATTGTATGAGAACTTGTCTCTAGTATTGGCTCCTCTTGGGAAAAATCAAGAGAATCAATTATATTTACATCAAAAGAATCAAGAATGGGAGAAAAAGGAGAAGAATGTACAGTGGGAGTGTTGGCTGTTCCTCAGAGATTAAAAATTTAGGAACATCAATAGATGACTCTGTGTGTGCACTCCTTGTGTCACTCTTTTGTTTTATTAACTCTCTTATGGGTTCCTCTTGGTTGTGACCAAGAGTTTGTGCTGACTCTGTACAGTATGTTCCTGGTTGGGAACTTTCTTCAATGTCAACATCCTTTTGGGAGGATGGTGACAGTTCACTGTTTGTCCTTATAACCTCCAATGCTTTTTGAGAAGCACTGGATTGGGTTTGGCTAAGGGTTATAATTCTCTTTTTCCTCTAAAGTGGAACTTCAGCTTCTGGTTCTCCCTCATCCTCACTTGCTCCCTCACTTATTTTTCTCTTTATTGGGAGTTTTGTGATTGTCTTGGTTTTTACAACCACAGTCTTTTGAGAGACTGTGGAGGGGGCTATTGATTGTTGTGGTGAAGTTGTTAGAGGATTTACAGGGTTTTGGCTTTTATTATCCTCAAAAAATTGCAAAGAGTAAAGATTGGGAAGCCTATCAATAAGAGTAGATCTCATGATAGGAGGGAAAAATAAAGGAACAGTTACCTTTGCAGAGTTCTTCACATCTTTGACTATTCTTTTACTTTGCAAAATAGTTGGTACAACTTGCATTCCAGTAATATTTAGGTTAGGGATTAGACAATAAGCAATCATCATCAAAAACCTAGCATAATAAATTTTAGTTTTACTGGTTTTAAGTTTTGGCAACAAGTTTTGCAGTATTAAAAGCCCAATGTTTAGATGTCTACCATACAACACACTAAAAGTAATTTGTTGTGTGAGTGTAGTGATAGCATCATATCCACTACATTTTGTTGTAAAAGCTTTAGTAATTATGTCAAAGAACAGTGACCACTCTTGCCTTAGATGGGGTCGTGTAATAGACCCAACAGACCCAATTTCAGCAGAATAATTTAAGTTATTCAACATAGAAATTATTTCTTCATCAGAGGCAGGGGAGTCAAAGTTTTCATAAACTGGTAAATGTAAAGCATTATTTACAACGGTATGATCTATAACATAAGTAGTGTTTGCATACCTATAACTTACCATAGGTGAGTCAGTTTTTGTACCTTGTATGGTAGCAGTGGACCAAATAGCCGTGATTACTTCAGCGGCTTGGACGGGAGCTTCATAAATGGCGTAAGTTAGTGTGGAGTTTTGAAGAAAATCCACGAAGGGGTGGTACTGGGCTTCAAAGACAATCTTATCAGCCACCCCTGCATGGTTGGTCTTAATGAAATCAAAATCTCCAAACTTAAAAGCAACTGTTTTAGCGGCCATTGCAAGATATCTGTGAACTTTTGAAGAAAACTTGAAAAAGGATTAAATTGCAGAGTATTTGCAGAGAGAAAATAATTTCAGAGCTTTGAGAGATTGTGATTGCAAAATTGTTTGATTTTACTTTTAGCAAAGTATGAGAAACGTTTGCAATTCTAAAGGTAGTGAACCGTTTTTGATCGTGGGAGGGATAACTACCATATTACCCTCGATCGGAGATTGCCCTAATCTCTAGTAAGTTCACTTGTAAGAGACTAGAAGATGATTAGTCTCTGATAGTGTTGACTATTGGGGAGTAAGGTAGTCTCTGATAGTGTTAACTATCGGGGACTAAGGTAGTCTCGGATAGTATTAACTATCGGGGACTAGTTAGTCTCTGATAGTGTTAACTATCGGGGACTAGTTAGTCTCGGATAGTATTAACTATCGGGGACTAAGGTAGTCTCCGATAGTATTAACTATCGGGGACTACTTAGTCTCTGATAGTATTAACTATCGGGGACTAAGGTAGTCTCTGATAGTAATAACTATCGAGGACTAGTTAGTCTCTGATAGTATTAACTATCGGGGACTAAGGTAGTCTCCGATAGTATTAACTATCGGGGACTACTTAGTCTCCGATAGTATTAACTATCGGAGACTAAGGTAGTCTCTGATAGTAATAACTATCGGGGTCCAGTTAGTCTCTGATAGTATTAACTATCGGTGACTAAGATAGTCTCCGATAGTATTAACTATCGGGGACTATTTAGTCTCTTACTCACTCTAGCTCATATTATTCAATAATCAACCATTTGATTATTCATTTCATCAAATTTTTCCAGAATTAAAATTCTAGCTCCTAAAATTATGTTTTTAAAAAAAACAGCTTCATTCTAGAAATTAAATTCTAGCTTCATACAACTAAACAACTTGTTTAAAAAAATAATCAATTTTTAGAGGCATAATTCAACATTCCTAATTTAGAAACTAATCTAGAAAAGATAGATTCATCTAAAGGTTTTGTGAATATGTCTGCAAGTTGTTTATCAGTTGTTACCCAGTGTAATTCGATATTTTCTTCACTTACATGTTCTCTTATGAAGTGATATCTAATATCTATGTGTTTTGTTCTTGAATGTTGCACCAGATTTTCTGTTATTGCTATGACACTAGTATTATCACAATAAATAGGAATTTTGGATAATGACATACCATAGTCTAGGAGTTGATTCTTGATCCATAGGATTTGAGCACAACAACTCCTAGCTGCAATGTATTCAACTTCTGCTGTTGAAGTAGAAACTGAATTTTGTTTCTTGTTGAACCAAAAAACAAGTCTGCCTCCTAGAAGTTGGCAGCTTCCACTTGTGCTTTTCCTGTCAAGCTTACACCCTGCATAATCAACATCTGAATAACCAATTAGTTTAAAATCAGATTCTTTGGGATACCATAATCCAAGGTTTGGGGTACCCTTTAGATATCTGAGTATTCTTTTTACAGCAATAAAATGTGACTCTCTAGGGTCAGCTTGAAATCTAGCACATAGGCATGTAGCAAACATTATATCAGGTCTACTTGCAGTTAGATATAAAAGAGAGCCTATCATTCCTCTATAACTAGTGATATCAACTTTCTTTCCTTTTAAATCTTTATCTAGTTTAGTGGAAGTAGGCATGGGTGTTTTTGCAGGTGCACAATCAACCAAATCATATTTTCTCAGTAAGTCTTTGATGTATTTTGACTGACTGATAAATATTCCATCAGGTGATTGTTTAATCTGCAATCCTAAGAAGAATGTTAATTCTCCCATCATACTCATTTCATATCTAGACTGCATAAGCTTTGAGAATTTTTTACAAAGATTTTCATTTGTAGACCCAAATATAATATCATTTACATATATCTACACCAATATAATATCAGAGCCTTGCTTTCTATAAAATAATGTTTTATCTATGATACCTCTAACAAATTTGTTTTCAATTAAAAATTGGGATAGAGTATCATACCAGGCTCTTGGTGCTTGTTTTAAGCCATAAAGTGCTTTGTCTAACCTATAGACATGATTTGGAAATTTGGAGTCTACAAAACCTGGGGGTTGGCAAACATAGACTTCCTCTTCCAATTTTCCATTTAAGAAAGCACTTTTGACATCCATCTGGTACACCTTGAAGTCCTTGTAGGCTGCATATGCCAAAAAGATTCGTATTGCTTCAAGTCTTGCTACTGGTGCAAAAGTTTCATCATAGTCTATTCCTTCTTCTTGAGAATATCCTTTTGCAACCAGTCTTGCTTTGTTCCTTGTAATTGTACCAGCTTCATCCATTTTGTTTTTGAAGACCCATTTGGCACCAATAATTGATCTATTCTTTGGTTTGGGTACCAGTCTCCAGACTTTGTTTCGAGTGAATTGGTTCAATTCTTCTTGCATGGCAATTATCCAGTCAGGATCTTGAAGTGCTTCCTCAATTTTCTTTGGCTCAATCTTTGAGAGAAAACTGAGATATGAACATTCATTTTGAGTTGCACTTCTAGTCTTGACTCCATCCTCTAAACTACCAATTATCAAATCTGGCGTGTGGTCTCTCAACCATGGAATTGCACGAGGCAGATTTGATCTTGACGTTGAGGCTACATTTTCTAGATTGGTGTAATTTATTCTAGCTTCATGATCAGAGACTGCTCCCCCTGAACCATTGACTCCTTCATTATTAGCTCCCCCTGAGCTATTTATTTCTTCTGAATCAGGTGTCAATATAGTTTCTGATTGTGCACCAGTGACTCTAGTCTCTGGTAGATCATTAGTTTCCGATGGGATACTAATGTTACCAGTCTCTTGAGTTTCATCTAACATTCTATTTTCTGATAGAGTATTAGTTCTAGGCACTTCATGCACAACTGTTAGCTCCCCCTCAATTATGTAGGGATCATTGCTATCTTGGGGTTGTTCAGTAGTCTCTGATGAATATTCCCATGCATCCAATTCATTCTCAAAACTGAGAGGTTCATGCAATCCTTGTCCAATCATTCCTGGAATCTTTTTATCATCAAAAATGACTTGTATTGATTCCACAATGACTTTTGTTCTTAGATTATATACTCTGTATGCTTTACTTGACAGAGAATAACCTAAGAAGATTGCTTCATCAGATTTATTGTCAAACTTTCCTCTTGACTCTGATGAATCTCTCACTACAAAGCATTTACAACCAAACACATGTAAGAACTTGAGAGTTGGTTTTCTCCCAGCCATTAACTCGTAAGGTGTTTTGTTGTATGCTTTGTTAATCAAGGATCTATTTTGTGTAAAGCAAGCAGTGCTTATAGCTTCCTCCCAAAAATATGTGGGAAGCTTAGCCTCTTGTAACATAGTCCTTGCTGCTTCAATAAGGGTTCTATTTTTCCTCTCAACAACTCCATTTTGTTGAGGTGTTCTTGGAGCTGAGAATTGATGAGTTATTCCTTTTTCAGTGCAAAATTCAAGTACTTGGGAATTCTTGAATTCTGTTCCTCTATCGCTCCTTATAACCCTTACTGTTTTTCCTGACTCAGTTTCTATCTTCTTGATATGATCAATTATCAACTGAGCAGCTTCATCTTTTGTAAAGAGGTATTTTACCCAAGTATACCTCGTGTGATCATCCACAATAACCAAGGCATATCTATTTCTTAAAATAGACATCACATTCACTTGACCAAACAAGTCCATGTGTAACAATTGTAATGGGTCAGTGATTGATGTTGATGGTTTGCTCTTGAATGATACACTTTTTTGTTTCCCTTTCTGGCATGCATCACATAATCCATCTTGTATAAATTCTAATAGTGGAATGCCAGCTGCTAATCCTTTCCTCACAAGCTTGTTGATGTTCTTGAAATTCAAGTGGGAAAGCTTCTTATGCCAAAGCCAACTTTCATTAGTTGAAGCTTTGCTATACAGACATGTGATTTGATTAGTAAAAGAAATAAGATTTGCAATATACAATTTTCCTTTTCTTTTTCCGGTCAATATCACATTCCCAGATTCCTTGTCACACACCTGGCATAGGTCTTCTTTAAAGGTAACATGGAATCCTTTATCACATAGTTGACTTACACTTAACAAATTGTGCTTTAAGCCGTCAACCAGTGCTACTTCTGTGAAGATGACATCTCCATGTTCAACATTGCCATATCCCTTTGTATGGCCTTTGTTGTCATCTCCAAAAGTGACTTTTGGGCCACTTTTCTCTTCATATTGTTTTAGCAGGGTCTTATTTCCAGTCATGTGCCTTGAACATCCACTGTCCAAGTACCATGATTTCTTCCTTTTGCCCTTTGTAGAATCACTTGACTCGTCACTACGAGCCATTAGGGCAAAGTTGACAACTTCTTCATCACAACTTCCTCATCAAGCTTCTCTTGAGACTTGCTTGTCTCAACCATCAACGCAGCTCCTCTATCCTTTCCATGCATGCGTTGTCGTTGCTCTACTTCAAGTTCGTAGGTCTTTAAATTTCCGTAGAGCCTGTCCAGTGTGAGAAGATCCAAGTCATGAGCCTCTCTTATTGCTGTTGTCTTTGGATCCCAACTTGGTGGAAGAGATCTCATGAACTTGGTGTTTATATCCTCATTATCATAAGACTTCCCAAGTATTTTCAAGTCGTTGAGCAAAGTGTTGAACCTGTCATATACTGATGTTATAGGTTCACCAAGCTTTGCTTGAAAGAATTCATATTGTTGTGTCAACAATGATCTCTTGTTCTTTCGGACTTGGTCAGTCCCTTCACACAGAACTTTGATAGTGTCCTAGATTTGTTTAGATGTTGTGCAGTTTATGATGCCTGTGAACATATTTTTATCAATTCCATTATAAAGTATGTTCATTACTTTAGCATCCTTTAACACTTGTAACTTGTCTTTGTTTGTGTAATCACTTTCTGGAGCAAGTTCAAAGTGTTCTGCAACAACAGATCCTTCGACAGTTTTTGCAGGAATGAATTTCCTGGGTAGATAAGGACCCTTCTCAATCCTATCTATGTAATCTGGATCTGTTGCTCTTAAGTGCATATACATCTTTTGTTTCCACATTGGATATTCTTCTCTTTTAAGAATAGGAATTCTGGTACCACCATCTCTACTTCCCGCATACGCCATGATGTTAGAGCTGCTTGCTTCGTTGTTGGCCATCTCTTGGAACGTTTCAATTGAATAAATTCAATTACAGGCTCTGATACCAATTGTTTTCCCAGTGAGATGACAAGAACTTGTAGAAGGGGGGTTGAATACAAGTTCTTTGAAAATTCTTCGATTACTTGTTCTTTAAGAAACTAAATTTTTCTTACGGAATAAAAAAGAACAAGAACACAAATCTATTTATAAACAACTGCTTTATTGATTTACAATTGAATACAAATCCTAACAATCAAAACTATGAAAAAGTATGAAAAGATACAAAACTATGAAAAACCTATACAACTTCTCTATTACTCTCTGTAAAACTAATTACAGCTTCTCTTCCAACTGAATTACAATTAACTCAGTTCCTATTCTGAATAAAATTCAGCTTCCTTATTCGAATCAAATACAATCTTTCCTTTTTGATAGGAACAGATTTCTAGTTAGTTTCCTTACCAGCTACGTCTTCAATAATATCTAACTTTACGTGGAAGACATTCCTTTTTCAATTCGAACTCTGTATCTTTCAGGGATTAATTCACAATTAGTCTCTGATGCTTCTTTTAGTCTCCGACAGCTTTAGTCCCTAACGTATCTTTTAGTCTCTGGTACAATTAGTCCCTGATGACTCTTTTAGTCCCTGGTACGTTTAGTCCCTGATGACTTTTTTTGATGACGTCAGCTTGTGTAGTCTCCGATAGTGTTATTTAGTCTCTGACACGTTCAGGCTTAGTCTCTGATGACGTAAGCTTTTAGTCTCCGATAGAAAAACTAGTCTCCGACAGTTAAAACATTTTAGTCTCTGACCAGTTCTTCTAGTCTCCGATAAGCCCTTTTTTTTCCTCAAACTCTAACAAATGAAATACACAACTTGACTTCTTGAAGCTTCGATACTCCATTCCAGCAGTTAATTACAAATAAAAATAATCGTATCTCTTTACAAATAATAAATGAATTACAAACAAAGAGATAACTACTGGCTACAAAACTTCAGTGTTACTAATTAACACTTTCTATACATTTGTACTCTAAGTAATCTAAAGGCAATCATCATCAAATGTTCTAAAACCTAACACAATGTCATTGCTACCGTATTGCCTTCCACCAAACATTTGATATGTATGTGGCATATTAGCAAAAAATTCCCTAAGAAATTTCATCATTTATATAATACTTATGAAACATTTAAGGAAGATTTTGATAGGTACGTATCCATATTTGTAAATAGTCGAAGTTAAATTGTCAATATTTTGTTTTTGTTGTTAATATGATTTAGAATATGTTATTATTGTAGATATTTGTATTCGGTGACAACTACCGAGTTCGAGAAAATATGGGCAAAATTGGTGAAATAAAATGATTTGTAACATCACGGGTGACTTCAATCTATGTATAAATATAAAGGAGAAGTGGATCGAAGTGTACTTAAAGTCATATTTTACCGCATGGATGACTACAACTGAGAGGAGTGAATCCATGAACAGTTTTTTTTATCAATACGTAAATAATTGTACAGATTTTGTAATTAACTCAGAAATAGCCATTCAGAAATAATACTTGAATGAGAGAAATCAAGATCTTAAAACAGAGTACAAGACAAGAAATTTACGTAAAGAAACTTTATTGGAAAAGCATGTGGCACTCGTGTGTACGAAGAATATTTTTAAGGACTTCTCCAACGAGTTCTATGAGGGTCAAAAGTTAATGTGTTATAAGATTCAGAATTTCGGGGTTTGTGGTACAAAAGGATATACAATGTTCAATGAGGAGGTACCACAAAATCGACAATATTATTATGTTGTCATTAAACATGGAGACTCCGACAATGTAACATGCATATGTCAACACTTTGAGCAACATGATTTGCAAACATATTTTGAGGTATATGACTTTCAAGAGCATAAATGAGATTCCGATGTCTTTGATTTGTGCTAGATGGATGAGAAATACAAACAAAAATTCATTATGATCCTGTTTACATAAATCAAGTGAATGTTGAATCAAATTTTGATGTCGGTAAAATTAGTATAATACGTTACAATCATTTGAATAGAGTTTATCAAGAAATTGTAGCAATTGGATTGACCTCGCAATCATCTTACATGCATGGTCTTGAAACTACTATAAAAGAGAAAAGACAAATTTATAAACAATTGTTTTTATTGATTGACAATTGATTACAAATTCTAACAATCATAAATTGATTGTCAACTTCAATTTTATGTACTGTATATATACAAATCAATATAATTGTAAAGGTTCTTGTATTTCTATAAATTGAATTACAGCTTCTGATTCTCAATAGTAATTCAGCTTCTAATCCTATTCGATAATACAAATTATATGTAAAATCCAAATAATAACTCTAATTCAATAAGAAAAACAACTCTGGTATATTTTCTAACCAGTTTTGTCTTCAACACAACTTCTTTGTCTATGTCGAAGCCAACTTCTAATTGAATTAGAATTATGTACTACATCGGTGAGTAATCTTTACTTTAGTCTCTTATGGCTTCAACAATAGTCTCTGGTTGAGTAAGCTTAGTCTTTGACAGACTTAGCTTAGTCTTCGATAGGCTTAGCCTTAGTCTCCAACAGGCTTTTCCCTTAGACTCCAACAGACTTAATCTTGAACTTAGTCTCTGACAAGCCTTTTAGTCCCTGATGAAGAACTATCCCCTGACTTTGTTGAATTCTCCAATACAGTTCTAGTAGCCTCTTACAATACAAATTAACTTACTCTCTTATAAAAATATATTACAACAATCAAAGCGTAAACTACCAGCTACAAAAACTCAATTTCTATAAACTAGCACTAACTGTACATTTGTATTCTAAGTACAATCATCATTAAATATTATAAAACTTAACAATCTCCCCCTATTTATGATTATCAAAGTGATAAACATAAATCAAGGTTGATGATGTTGTCAAAACCCAAAATTACAAGAATAACTCAGAACCAAAAATTTAAAGAATGTACTAATTACAAATGTACATAAACTAAGATCTTTTGATCTTAAAATTCAGCTTCACTAAGACTCAGGTTTAAATCCTTTAAATCTGGCTCCTTATTCTGAAACAAAAATTTTAGCTGCAACTTTAACGGCTTCTCTTAATCTTGATTTCTTTGACCTTTTCTTCTACCAGCTTCCTGAACTTGATCTCATTTTCATCAATTGAATCCTTGAGTAAGACATTGAATCCTTCAAGTTCACCTAGGCTTGCTTTGTTGATCTATTTGTCATAGTCAAAGAAAACAATGTCTCCACGAAAATTCTCATAAAGTAATCCAAAAGCAAGTGGAGGAGTTTGAACTTGTGGCAGTTTAAATGATTTCTCCATCTCTTCAATTTCCTTCTGGATTTGTTTTCTGAAATTTGAATTTAGCAGAGAATTCTCAGGTACAACAGACAACAGCCACTCTAGATCTTTGAATGACCTCATTTATAGGTTTGGTTTATTTAGACGCAAAGTCTCTCCATCCTTTTGAATGACTTTGAGATACTCCTTGCCATTTTCATTCAATTCCACTTTAATGACCTCAACACTCTCCATAAAAGCTTCCTTAATCTCAGAAGTGTTGGCCATTCCAATCCTAGATAATCGACTACCTGGAACTGGTTTGGATGTTCAAGTTTCAAACACAGTCATTAAAGCAGTTTTAGATTTTTTCACATCAAAGGAGATCCTCTTACTCTGCAAAACAGTTGGCACAACTTGCAAACCAGTGATGTTTATGTTAGGAATAAGATAATTAGCTATCATCATCAAAAACCTAGCATAATAAATTTTATTTTTATCACTAGTTTTAAGTTTAGCCATTATGTTTTCAGAATTAATAGCCCTAGGTTTATGTATCTATCATATAACACACTATATGCAATCTGTTGTGTTAGTGTAGTGATGACATCATAACCATTGCATTTTGATGTGAAATCTTTAGTGATAATATCAAAAAATAGAGACCATTCCTGCCTAAGATGGGGTCTTGTTATTGAACCTACTGATGCAATTTCTTCATCATAGTGTAAGTTTTTAAACATATAAATAATTTCCATATCAAAAGCAGAAGAGTCAAATATATCATGTGTAGGTAAATTTAAGATCAAATATATCATGTGTAGGTAAATTTAAGGCATTGTTAACAACTGCATGATCAATAGTATAAAAAATATTATCATAACTAAAGGTTACCACAGAAGAGTCATCGCTTTCGTTCTAGATGGTAGTAGTGGACCACATCACAATGATGATTTCAGCAGCCTGTGTGGGAGCTTCGTAAATGGTATACGATAGTGTTGATGTTTATAGAAAATCTACAAAGGGATGGTACTGTGGTTCAAATTCATTCTTGTCAGAGACTCTAGCATGTTTGGTTTTGATGAAGTTGAAGTTGAAGTTGCCGAACTTAAAACACATAGTCTTGGATGCCATTGATGATCTCTATGAAAACTTGAAGGAATTCTTTTGCAAGCAGTTAGATCGCACAGATAGTAGAAAGAAAGTTCTTTGAGTGTATGGAATTGCAGTTGAATGTGATTTTTCCCTTATTAGAGTTTAAAAATGTTTGCAATTCAAAAGCTAATTAACGATTTTTTCAAAGATTTAAAAAAAAAAGGTAATATAGTTAATTACTATTTTGCCCTCTTTAAAATAAGTTATCAGAGACTATCTTAGTCTCTCCCTCGTTCACTACCAGAGACTAATTTAAGTTATTATCCGATAGTTCATTTTTGACTAGTTAGAGACTAATGAAAAACAACTATCAAAGACTAATTTTAGTTAGTCTTCGATAGGTTATTTTTGGCTAGTCAGAGACTAATGAAAAATGACTATCAGAGACTAATTTTGGCTAGTCTCACCACTCAAATACTCTCAGAGACTAATTTTTGTTAGTCTCCGATAGTTCAATTTGACCTGTCAAGGACTAGTAAGCAAACTATCAGAGAATAAAATTTTTAATTCAAATAAAAGAAATTTCTTTTTATATTTATCCTTTAGTCTCTACTGTAACTTTGTTTTCAAAGTTATATAATAATCAATTCAATGATTATTAGTTTCTTAAATTATGTCCATAAGAACAGCTACAATCTAGAATTAAATTCTAGCTTCTAAAATTCAAAGAACTTTCTATCTAAGACAGACTCAATTTTTAGAAGCATAATTCAACATACCTAATTCATAAACTAACCTAGTGAATATAGGTTCATCTAAAGGCTTTGTGAATATGTCAGCAAGTTGCTTGTCAGTAATAACCCAGTGCAATTCAATGGTACCTTCACTAACATGTTCTATAATGAAGTGATACCTAATATCTATGTGTTTTGTTCTTGAATGTTATACTGGGTTTTTAGTTATTGCTATGATGCTAGTATTATCACAATAAATGGGAATTTCGGATAATGACATACCATAATCCAAAAGTTAATTTTTGATACATAGGATCTGAGCACAACAACTTTCAGCTGCAATATATTTAGCTTCAGCCGTTGAGGTTGAAACTGAATTTTATTTCTTGCTAAACCAAGAAACAAGTCTCCCTCAAAGAAATTGGTAGCTTCCACTTGTGCTTTTCCTATGAAGCTTACATCCTGCATAGGTTGCATCTGAATAGCTAATTAGTTTAAAATTAGATTATTTAGGACACAATAACCCAAGATTTGGGGTACCTTTTAGATATTTGAGTATTCTTTTAATAGCAATTAAATGTGACTATTTAGGATCAGCTTGAAATCTTGCACATAAGCATGTAGCAAATATTATATCAGGTCTACTTGTAGTTAGATATAAAAGTCTATCATGCCCTATAGCTAGTTATATTAACTTTATTTCCTTTAGTATCCTTATCTAGCTTGGTGGCTGTAGCCACGGGTGTTTTTGCAGATGTACAATCAAGCAGATCATACTTTCTTAGTAAGTCTTTGATGTACTTAGACTGACTAATGAAAATTCAAATTGCTTTATCTGTAATCCTACGAAAAATGTTAACTCACCCATTATACTCATCTCATATCTAGACTGCATTAGTTTTGAAATTTTTTTATATAGTTTTTCATTTGTAGATCCAAATATAATGTCATCCACATATATTTGCAAAAGTATTAGGTCAAAACCTAGTTTTTTATAAAAAAGAGTTTTGTCTATGATACTTCTAACAAATTTATTTTGTTAGGTTTTATAACATTTGATGACGATTGTACTTAGAATACTTAGAAATACAAATGTACAGTTAGTGCTAGTTTATAGCATTTGAATTTTTCTAGCTAGTAGTTTACTTTCTGATTTATGTAATTTATTTTTATATGAGAGTAAGTTAATTTGTATTATAAGAGATTACTAGAACTGCATTAGAGATTTCAACAAGTCAGAGATTATGTTTGGTCTATCGGAGACTAAGGCAAAAGCTTATCAGAGACTACAGCTTAAGTCATCGGAGACTAAGCTTAAGTCATCGGAGACTAAGCTTAAAATATCAGAGACTAACCATACTTGATCAGAGACCAAAGTTAAAGCAGTTAGAGACTAAAGTGAAGATTACTCTCTGATGCAGTACAAAGTTCTATTTGAATTAGAAGTTAACTTGACATGGACATTGAAGATATGTTGAAGACAAAGCTGGTTAGGAAACTAAGTAGAGTTGTAATTTATCATCATGGAATGAGATGAATGAACCTATTCCGATTGTATATAGAAAAATCATAGTTGAATAGGATTAGAAGCTGAATTACGATTCAAATTTGGAAGCTGTAATTAAGTTTATAAAGTTGTATTAGAAACTATATGTTTTCATAGATTTGTATATATACAGTACAAAATTTGAAGCTAACAATCAATTTGTAATTGTTAGAATTTGTAATCAATTGTTAATCAATAAAAGAAATTGTTTATAAATTTGTCTTATTCTTGTTCTTTATTTTGCGCAAGTTATATTACTTTGAAGAACAAGAATTTAAAAAAGATTTTAAGAACTTGTATTCAACGCCCCCTTCTACAAGTTCTAGGCTATCTCACCAGGACAACAAGTGGTATCAGAGCTTTTTGATTGAGATAATTCAATTAACAAGATTCAGAGATGACCAATGATGAAGGAAGCAGCTCCAGCATGATGGCATATGCAGGAAGTCGTGATGGTGGAACCAAAATTCTAGTGTTAAAAAGAGAAGAATATCCTATTTGGAAACAAAAGATGTACATGCACTTGAGAGCAACAGATCCTGATTACATTGATAGGATTGAGAAGGGTCTTTATCAACCGCAAGGAAATTTGTTCCTTCAAAAATTGTGGAAGGAACAATAATTGTTGAACACTTTAAACTTGTTCCTGAGAGTGACTATATCTGTTAGGAATTATAACATTTGATGATGATGTATAAACTTAGAATTGTTAGATTTTGTAATTATACATGTACCTGCAGTAGTGCACTATGAGAAACTACTATCAGAGACTGCAGGTAAGCATCAGAGATTACAAAGACTGCATTTGGAGAGTTCAACAAAAGTTAAAGTTGGTCAAGCAAAATTAGCCCATCGGAGACTAAGTGTTTGGTCATCAGAGACTAAGTTTTTGTTCATCGGAGACTAAGTCTTTGTTGATCGGAGACTAAGTTTTTGTTCATCAGAGACTAAGTTTTTGTTCATCAGATTTTAGTTTTTCAGAGACTAAGTGTTTGTTCATCGAAGAAGACTAAGTTTTTGTTCATCAGAGACTAAGTTTTTGTTCATCAGATTCTAGTTTTTCAGAGACTAAGTGTTTGTTTATCGTAGACTAATGTTGAAACTACCAGAGATTAAGGCAAAGACACTCTAAAGTAGCCTTGTGAAAATTTGACTGTCACCAAACTCAAAATGACTATCTCCAAAGTCGTCGGGCAAATCAACAACATAGCTAAACTCAAAATTATTCATCGCCAAAGCTGTCGGGTAATTTACACTAGCGCCAAAGTGCTCGAGCATCAGTGGATAAAATGTGAAGCACCATAGTGCTCGGGCGTCAGGGGATAAAACTCTCTGCATCAGGGGACTAGTTTCTCGGTGTTAGTAGATGAGTTTCTCAGTATCAGGGGATGAGATTCTCTGCATCAGTGGATGAGTGTCTCAGCATCAGGGGATAGTTTTCTCGTCGTTAGGGGATAAATATCCACTAATAAACAGACTATCTATCAGGGGATAAAATAATCAGAGACTAAACATGACATATGAGATGACACATGGCTAAGTTCACAAATTCACTAACTCAAGTTTAAGGGCAGTGGAATTAAATTATATATGGTGGTCCAATAAGGAGATATTGGCTACCAAAGAAGCTTCAAGGAGATAAGTTATACACTGCAGGCGTGAACACTGATATGGAGAAAAGTCATACTTATACACTAGCATGTGTATATAGCTGCTGGAGTGAAAACTGCAGATAACTTAGAGAAACTTGAAGGAGGAAAATATGGAAGCTGGTCCAATCAAATACCAGGAAGCTCATAGAGATAAGTTAGAGATAAGTTATTCACTATAGAGATATCTTATCATGGGAACTCCAAGAGGAAAAGAGGGAGTTGGTGTGCTAATACACCAAAGATATTACATAACAGGTTAGTGTGCAAGGAAGGTCATGCAAAAAGAAGAAGTTATGTGATAGAGCTACAATTACCAAAGAATATCAGAGATATTTTTGGAGGCAACTCACTAAAGAAACTTGGAGAACAAGGAAGCTATGTCTATAAATAGAGACATGGAGCAACTGAGATAAAAGAGAGATCGAGATATAACATCACACATCGAGAGATAACAACAAGAATATATCTTATCTCAGATCATATAACAGTTGTAATAAACTTACAGAGAATCAAGTTTTTCATAACTTGAGTGTTGCAAGTTTTCATAAACTTGAGAGAAGCTAGAAATCATTTTTCTAGAGTGCAACTATTATTTTAAGTAGAGATTGTCTACAGCTGGTAATCACTACCAAAAAGAATTGTAAAGATTTAAATTGATTTACAATAAATATACATATTGTAGATTAATATTCATATCTTGCAATTTGTTTTACTATTTCATATGTTATATCTTTTCAGTAAAGCTGTTTTAACTGTTCTTAAGTTTTAAACTGTATTAAACAGTTTAATTCAAAGAAAAGTTAGTAATTGTATTCACCCCCCCCCTTCCTTCCTTCTACAATTACTCCACGGGACAAACAATAGTAATGAAGACAAGTTACAAGTGTTGAAAGATGCTAAAGTGCTGAACATACTCTACAATGGATTGGATAAGAATATGTTCACAAGCATCATCAATTGCACAACATCAAAACAAATCTGGGACACCATCAAAGTCCTATGTGAGGGGACATAAATAGTAAGAAAGAATAAAAGGTCATTGTTAACACAACAATATGAATTCTTTCAAGCAAAGCCTGGTAAATCAATAACATCAGTGTATGATAGATTCAATGCTTTGCTGAATGTCCTGAAGATACTTGGAAAGTCCTATGACAATGAAGATGTTAATACCAAATTCATGAGGGCTCTCCCACCAAGCTGGGATCCAAAAACTACTGTAGTAAGGGAAGCTCATGATTTGGATATTCTCACATTGGACAGGCTCTATGGAAATTTAAATACTTATGAACTTGAAGTAGAGCAGTGACAAAAGATGCATGGCAGGGACAAAGGAGTTGCATTAATAGTTGAGACAAAGATGTCTCATGAGGAGTTTGATGATGAAACCTACACTACAAGCTCGACTGAAGAAGAATCTGAATCTAATACTGATGATGACATGGAGGAATTAATGGCCTTCATGGTGAAGCAGTTTAAGAAATTTAGAGCTAGCAGGAAACGGAGAAGATCATCAAGAAAATCTAACCCAAAACGAGAAGGTCAAACTGTAACCTTTGACAAAAAGAAAATAAGATGCTACAACTGTGATGGGTTAGGGCACTTTGCCAATGAGTGCAAGAAGTCTAGATCTATAGAGAGATCTAAGGATGAAAACAACAGGAAATTAGGGAATGATCTTGCTGACAAAAAATACAAATCAAAGAGCAATGCCTTGATTACTGAAGGCAAAGATTGGATTGACAGTGATTCTGATGAAGAAATTGTCAACTTTGCTTTGATGGCTCGAACTGATGAGCCAAGTGATTTTACAAAGGTATATGATGTAACTCAGAACTTTAGTATGCTTAATCTAATTGATACATCTAGTATAGAAAGCATACAAAAAGATATGTCTGATTTGTATGTTAGTTTTAGATCACTGATCATTGAACATGCCAGAGTTAAGGAATCACATGACCAACTCTTGAATATAAATAAATTTCTTGAAGAGAGACAAATACAATTTGATGCTATCAAGTGAGAGCTGGATAAAGCTCATCACATGATTGATGCTTTGAAAAAGAGGGAATATTACTTAGTCGAACAACTTGAACATGAACAGGCTAAGATAAATCAGTGGAACAAATCCTCTAAAAAATTGTCAAACTTGGTAGATAGTCAAATGGTAGGTCAAAAATCTGGTCTAGGTTATGATGAGTACCTAGGAAAGAAACTAGAGATAGAAGAGAATAAAGAAACTGCTAACTCCATGATTCACAAGCCAATTCCTATTAAGAGGATTAATTTTGTCTCACTAGTCAATGAACCTAAATTTGTCAACACTCAAAGTCACAATGTCACAGTTGTGATAAGGAATAATCAAAAATCAATGAATATTGATGAAAAAAGTGAAAGCAAAAGATTGAATATAGGTTTCATGACCAAGACACAATTAAACAAGAAATTGGGAAATTTAACTAAGTCTAAGGATGAAAAGCCAGTGGAGTCTAGCAGTGGAAGAAGAAATAGGAATGAAAAGATAAGCATTAATAAAGATACCATTTATGCTAGGATGTCTGATGCTCCTAGAAAAACATGTCACATATGTGGTAATCCCAACCACATTGCTATACATTGTAGGAGTAAAAATAGAGTTCCTATAGTAGAAACTGAACCAACAAAAATAATTAAAGCAAAATCACCTGTAAGAAGGTCTAACCATCTTTGCAACAATTATGGAAATTCTAAACTTGGCAGTCTCTCACCTTCAAGAAGCAAGACTATTGATTGTCCTATAAAAGTTAGAAATTCTAAAAGACAATCAACTGCATTTGAATCAAGTCTTGATTCTAAAACTAGTGAGAAAGGACCCAAGAAAATCTGGGTCCCAAAAAATTCTAATTAGTTATTCTTACTGTGCAGGGCAAAAAGAAGAAATCATGGTTCTTGGACAGTGGATGTTTAAGGCACATGACAGGAGATAAGTCCCTGCTTATACAGTATGAAGAAAAAAATGGCCCTAAGGTAACCTTTGGAGATGAAAACAAAGGCCATACAAAGGGCTATGGCAATGTTGAGCATGGAGATGTCATCTTCACTAAAGTATCAGTAGTTGAAGGCTTAAAGCATAATCTCTTAAAAGTATGTCAACTATGTGATAGTGGATTATATGACTCCTTCAAAGAAGATCAATGGCAGGTGTATGACAAAGAATTTAGAAATAATGTGATATTGACAGGGAAAAGGAAAGGAAATTTGTATACTGCAAATCTGATATCTTCCATTGATCAAGTCACATGCCTATGTAGCAAAGCCTCAGCTAATGAGAGCTAGCTTTGACACAAGAAGCTCTCCCATTTAAACTTCAAAAACATCAAAAATTTAGTAAGGAAAGGCTTCGTAGCTAGCATTCCTCAATTGGAGTTTACACAAGAAGGTTTGTGTGATTCATGACAAAAAGGAAAACAAAGAAGTGTGTCATTTAAGAGCAAACCAACAACATCAATCACCGACCCTTTACATTTGTTACATATGGACTTATTTGGTCAAGTGAATGTGATGTCAATATCAAGGAACAAATATGCCTTAGTTATAGTGGATGATCACACAAGGTATACTTCTGTAAAATACATTCACTCAAAGAATGAAGCTGCTAAATTGATTATTGATCATATCAAGAAAATAGAAACTGAGTCAGGGAAGATAGTAAGGGTTATAAGGAGTGATAGAGGAAAAAAGTTCAAAAATTCCCAAGTAATTGAATTATGTACTGAAAAAAGAATAACTCATCAATTCTCAGCTCTAAGAACTCCTTAACAAAATGGAGTTGTTGAGAGGAAAAATAGAACCCTTATTGAAGCAGCAAGGACAATGCTAGAAGAGTCAAAGCTTTTAACCTATTTCTGGGAGGAAGTAATTAGCACTGCTTGCTTCATACAGAACAGGTCCTTGATCAACAAGACTTACAACAAAACACCTTATGAGTTGATGACTGGGAGAAAACCAACTCTCAGATTTCTACACGTGTTTGGTTGTAAGTGCTTTGTACTGAGAGATTCATCAGAAACAAGAGGAAAATTTGATAATAAGTCTGATGAGACAATTTTCTTAGGGTACTTTCTATCAAGAAAGACATATATAGTGTATAACCTAAGAGCAAAGGTCATTATGGAATCCATTCAAGTAGTATTTGATGATAGCAAGATTCCAAGAATGATTGGTCAAGGACTGCATGAGACTTTGAGATTTGAGAATGAATTGGATGCATGGATGGATCCATCGGAGACTGAAGAATTACCCCTAGATGACTATGTTCCTTCAATTAATGAAAGGGAGTTAACGGTTATGCATGAAGTACTAATGACTAATACTACATCAGAGACTATAATATTAGCATCTAATGAAACACAAGAGACTGGTAATACAAGTGCACAATCAAAGGCTAATGAGACACCAGAGACTACTCAAGTCAACAGTCAAGATGAGACTAATAGCTCAAGGGGAGCTAACAATGAAGAAGTTACTGGTTTAGGGGGAGCAGTCTCTGATCCAACAACTAGATTGCACAATGTTAATCTAGAAAATGAAGCCTCATCTTCCAGATTAAATCTGCCACCTGCAAGACCATGGTTGAGAGACCACACACCAGATTTAATTATTGGAGATTTAGAGGAAGGAGTCAAGACAAGAAGTGCAACACAAAATGAGTGTCTTTATCTCAGTTTTTTGTCAAAAATTGAACAAAAGAAAATTGAAGAAGCACTTCAAGATCCTGACTGGGTAATAGCCATGCAACAAGAATTAAACCAATTAACAACAAATAAAGTCTGGAGATTGGTGTCCAAACCAAGGAATAGATCAATAGTTGGTGCCAAGTGGGTCTTCAGAAATAAATTAGATGAAGCTTGTATAATCACAAGGAATAAAGCAAGACTGGTAGCAAAGGGCTATTCTCAAGAAGAAGGAATTGATTATGAAGAAACCTTTGCACCAGTTGCAAGGCTTGAAACAATAAGGATTTTCTTGGCATATGCAGCCTATAAGAACTTCAAGGTGTACCGGATGGATGTCAAGAATGCTTTCTTGAATGGAAAATTGGAAGAAAAGGTCCATGTTAAACAACCACCAGGTTTTGTAGACCCCAAGTTTCCAAATTATGTCTACAGGTTAGATAAAGCACTTTATGGCTTGAAACAAGCACACAGGGCCTGGTATAATACAGTCTCTCAGTTTCTAATTGAAAATAAATTTGTTAGAGGTATCATAGATAAAACATTTTTTTTTATAGAAAACTAGGTTCTGATTTAATACTTGTGCAAATATATGTGGATGATATTATATTTGGGTCTACAAATGAAAACCTATGTAAAAAAATTTCAAAATTAATGCAGTCTAGTTATGAAATAAGTATGATGGGTGAGTTAACATTTTTCTTAGGATTATAGATAAAACAATCAACTGATGGAATCTTCATTAGTCAGTCCAAGTACATAAAGGACTTACTAAGAAAATATGATCTGGTTGATTGTGCATCTGCCAAAACACCCATGGCTATAGCCACTGGGCTAGATAAGGATACTAAAGGAAAGAATGTTGATATAACTAGTTATAGGGGCATAATAGGTTCACTTTTATATCTAACTGCAAGTAGACCTGATATAATGTTTGCCACATGCCTATGTGCAAGATTTCAAGCTGATCCTAAAGAGTCACATTTAATTGTTGTTAAAAGAATACTCACTAGGTTAGTCTATGAATTAGGTATGTTGAATTATGCTTCTAAAAATTGAGTAAAACCTTAGAAAACAAGTTTTTAAAGTAGTAAAAAGCTAGAAGTTAATTTATTGGTTGAAGTTGTTCTTGATGGAATGTAGCTGTTATGAAGGAACAGATCTTCTGAGCTAATAGTCATTGTATTGATCATTGGATAACCTTGGAAACAAAGTTGCAGCAGAGATTAGTTTAAATTTAATCTCTGAAGGAATTTGAGTGAGAGACTAAATATAGTCTTTGAGAGTTGTTTTTAGTAGTCTCTGACTAGTTAAAAATGAACTGTTGGAGACTAGTTAAAATTAGCCTCTAAGAGTTGTTTTTAATTAGTCTTTCACTAGTTAAAAATGAACTGTCGGAGACTAGTTAAAATTAGTCTCTGAGAGTTATTTTTAATTAGTCTTTGACTAGTTAAAAATGAACTGTCAGAGACTAGTTAAAATTAGTCTCTGAAAGTTGTTTTAAATTAGTTTCCAACTAAACAAAAATAAACTATCGGAGACTAACTTACTGTAGTCTCTGATGAGTGAATGTGGCAAAGACTAAAGCAATCTCTAATGACTCATATCGAAGAGGGGTACATTGGTAGTTACACATTTACCCACAATTGAAAATCGTTCACTGTCTTTTGAATTGCAAACATTTTTTTTATACTCTGTTAAAAGAAAAATCAAGCACAACTGCAATTTCATTCACTCAAAGGACCTTTTCTCTCATATTTGTGCGATTTAACCTTTTGCAAAGAATCTTTTCAAGCTTTTCACATATATCATCAATGACATCCAAAATTGTTTGCTTCAAATTCGGTGACTTTGACTTCATCAAGACCAACCATGATGGAGTCT
The DNA here is from genome assembly GCA_014636745.2 of Centella asiatica. NCBI lineage: Eukaryota > Viridiplantae > Streptophyta > Magnoliopsida > Apiales > Apiaceae > Centella > Centella asiatica. The sequence continues at coordinate 8,807,576 of CM025784.1, read as the reverse complement.
CGAACAAGAATGAGTTTGAAGCACAATACCATCTTGTTGTAGATATTCTACAAACATCTACACTCTCGTATGCCATATACGACGCTCCCACACAGGCTGTCGAAGTCATCACTACAATATGGTCCATTGCTGAAATTCAGGATGAGAGTGATGACTCTCATGTGGTAAACTTTACATATGATAATATTAATTATACTATTGATCATGTAGTAGTTAATACTGCATTGCATTTACCTATTCATGATGCATATGACCTACCTACCTCTGATGAGGAATTACTGGATATGTCAAAAAACTTACATTATGATGAAGAAATTGCATCAGTAGGATCCATAACTAGACCCCATCTTAGGTAGGAGTGGTCTTTATTTTTTGATATTATCACTAAATCATTCACATCTAAATACAGTGGCTATGATGCCATCATTACATTTACATAACATATTGCATATAATGTATTGTATGATAGGCACATACATTTAAAGCTGTTAATTTTGCATAACTTAATGGCTAAATTGAAAACTGGTGATCAAAATAAAATCTATTATGCTAGGTTTTTTATGATGATTGCAAACTATCTAATTCCTAACCTAAATATCACGAGTATGGAAGTTGTGCCTATAGTTTTGCAGAGTAAACGCATATTCACTGATGTGAAGAGAAGCAGCAAAGGTAAAGGTTCTTCTTTCCTTCCCTCCTATCATGAGATCAACTCTCATAGATAGGTTTCCAAACCTTTATTATTTGTCTTATTTTGAGGATCTTTAGCAAAAAACTAGAAACCCTGTCGATCCTCCAACAACATCTTCACAACAACAATCTACAGCCCCCTCTATAGTCTCTCAAAAGACTGTGGTTGTAAAAACAAAAAAAGCCACAAAGTTACCCATTAAGAGAAAAACAAAAGAGGGTGACAGTGAGGCTGAGGGAGTAAATGAAGTTGAGTTGGCTCCTCAGAGAAAGCAAAGATTAATAACCTTAAGCCAAAAGAAATCCACTATCTCTCAAACGATAGTGGAGGTTAAAAGGAAAAGCAACACTCTGTTAACATCCTCCGAAAAGGATGCTAACATTGAAGAAAGTTCCCAACCAAGAACAACAGGTATAGAGTCTACACAAACCCCTGTACATACACAGGGCCCAACCTAAATCGAGAAAAGAACAAAAAGAAAGAGTGTCACAAGGAGTGCACACACAGAGTCTATACAAATTGATGCTCCTCAGATTTCTATTCTTGAGGAGCAACCAACACTCAAATCTGTAGATTCCCCTATCTCTTCTCCTATTCTTGATTCTTTAGAACTTGATAGTCAAATCTTCTTGATTTTTTCCAAGAAAATCCAACACTCCAGGTGGTTCAAGCTAAACCATTAGAGACTAGTTCTCCCTTGGACTAGTCGGAGGCTAGTCAACCACCAGAGACTAGCTCTCTACCAGAGACTTTTTTCTTGTAACCCACTAGAGACTGGCACACAAGATCCACTTGTTCAAAGTACAAGTGCAGTCAATTCTCAAGAATTTCCCATGGAGAGATCCCTAACCACTTCCATACAAAGGGAACCCCCTTTCCTTGGTATTACAACTATTTTTTCTTTACCTCCTCCTTCTGTAGGACAGAGAGACACTATCCAAATGAGTGAGGCATTGAGAATAGTTAGTAAGAGTCAGGCTCCTGACCTGGAAAAAGGAGTGATATAACCAACACAAGAGAGTCAAGCTTTAGATAGCTTGGAAAAAAGAGAGATAGAGAAGCTGGGTATCCAACTCTAGGAAGAAGGAGAGGGAGTGAGCAAGGATGAGATCCTTGGACAAAATAACAGAGAGAAAACTTCATTCTCCGCAGGTGAGTTTCTCAAACCTGTTGAGCCCTCCACCTCTACCGCAACTCAAATTTCCTCTGCTCCAACAATAACTGAACAACTAGAGGAACCTGAGAACAACTCATAGCTAGGGGATGTAGTTCTTCAATTGCTGGCTGATATGTCCAATGCAGATTTGAAGTCTTATATGGACTGCAATAACATCAAGATCAAATATCAACCATGAAGACAAGGCTTGCACATGAACCTGTGTCTGTTAAGGTAGTAGAAGAAAATGTGGATGCTTGGTTGGATGCAAGTTACACAAACACGCTAGATGAAGCAGCTACTTAACTTTGACAAGATTACTTGACCATTTTAGGATCTGGAGCAGCTGACCTAACACATAGTGCAGTCTATGAGGAATTAATCAAAACTGATAAGAAACACATGAAGTTCCAGCACTTCTTGATCAATGGTCTCAAGGTTGCACTCCAAAATGTTGAGATCCGAATGGAACTGGAGACAAAAAAGATCAGACAGTGGTACGAAGGTCATCTTCCCAGGAGGATGCTAAATTCAATTGATATGCGACTACGAGAGTAGTCCACTACTGAGAAGAGACGTCAAGTATTGGAATCCAATGTCCAGACCATTCTGTACAAACAAGATCAATTATCCACTGACATTCAAAACCTTATACAACTTCTACATATAGCCATTCCTACACTGGCAACTGTTTCTCCTAAAGCTGTCGATTCTGATGTCAAAAAGGGGGAGAGTAGTCAGAGGCCTGCAAGGCCTGCAATCCAAGTTACACTAATAGAAGTTGTCCCTAAGGATACACAAGTGGCTAGGTTAATGGCTGAACTAACGAGAATTCAAGATGAGAACAGAGAACTTGATGCAGCCATCAAGTCTAGTCTTGCAATGACAACAACAACAACAACAATAGCAGCAGTTCCTCCTCCTTCCAGTGCGGTGGCCCCAAGCACTAAAATAGACAAGGGCAAGGACATCCTGATTGAAGAACCAAAAAAGAAAAAATCTACTCAACGTCAATCAAGATAGTCAAAGCTACTAGGGGATGCCATAAAGACTGCTCACTTTCCCACTCCAGTGGAGGTGATAATGGATGGGAAAGTAGAGTTAGTTTTTCCTCAGGAGCAGAAATTGATTGAAGCTGATGCATTGTATGCTTAGAAATTGCAAGAGGAAAAGGAAATGACAACAACACGAGATGAGGAAGAAGCAAAGAAGAAGTCTTTGGCAACTCGAAAGTCCAAAGCTCAAAAGTCTACAGAGAAATAAAGAGATGGAACAGGTTGAGAGAAGTGCCAGGAGGAAGCCAGTGATGAGTGAACCTCAGGAAAAACCTAAAACTGCTCTGGTGACTTTATTTAAACCTCGACAATCTACATCAGTCTCGAGTATTAAAATCTCCAGGATTGGGATGACTAACACTTTTGAGTTAAAGGAAGCATTCAAGAAGAGTGTTGAGTCCATCAGTCTTAAAAAGAATAAAAAGGACAAGGAGTATCTCAAAGTCATTCAAAAAGATGGAGAGACTCTGCATCTAGTTAAACCAATCCCGGAGATGAGGTCATTCAAAGATCTAGAATGGCTGCTGACTGTTGTACCTGAAAATTCTGTGCCCAATTTGGAATTCATGAGGCAAATTCAGAAGGATCTTATAGTCTTGCTTTGTTCCTTGTGATTGTACCAGTTTCATCCAGCTTTTTTTTAAAGACTCACTTGGCACCAACTATTGATCTATTCCTTGGTTTGGGCACCAGTCTCCAGACTTTGTTCCTTGAGAATTGGTTTAATTCTTCTTGCATGGCTATTACCAATTTAGGATCTTGAAGTGTTTCTTCAATCTTCTTTGACTTAATTTTTGAAAGAAAACTGAGATAAAGACAGTCATTTTGTGTTGCACTTCTTGTCTTGACTCCTTCTTCTAAATCTCCAATTATCAAATTTGGTGTGTGGTCTCTCAACCATGGTCTTGTAGGTGGTAGATCCAAACTTGAAGATGAGGCTTCAATGTTTAGGAGAATATTGTCCAGTCTAGTTGTTGGATCAGAGATTGCTCCCCCTAAACCAGTGACTTCTTCATTGTTAGTCTCTTCTTAATTGTTAACTTCAGTAGTCTCTGGTGTTTCATTAGTGTCTGATTGTGCACTTGTATTACCAATCTCTTGTTATTCATTTGATGTTAATATTCTAGTCTCTGATGGAGTATTAGTCTTTGGTACTTCATGCGCAACCATTAATTCCCCCTCACTAATTGAAGGGACAAAGTCATCTAGGGGTTGTTCATTAGACTCTGATGGGTCCTTCCATGCATCCAATTCATTTTTAAATTTGAGAGTTTCATGTAGTCCTTAACCAATCATTCATGGAATCTTGCTATCATCAAATACTAATTGAATAGATTCCACAATGACCTTTTTTCTTAGGTTATACGCTCCATATGCTTTACTTGGTAGAGAGTAACCTAAGAAAATTGTCTTATTAGACTTATTGTCAAATTTCTCTCTTGTCTCTGATGAGTCTCTTAGAACATAACACTCATAACCAAACACATGAATAAACTTAAGAGTTGGTTTTCTCTTAGTCATTAACTCATAGGGTGTTTTGTTGTAAGTCTTGTTGATCAAGGACCTATTTTGAATGAAGCATGCAGTGCCTATTGCTTCTTCGCAGAAGTAGGTTGGAAGCTTAGACTCTTCTAGCATTGTTCTTTTTGCTTCAATGAGGGTTCTCTTTTTCCTCTCAACAACTCCATTTTGTTAAGGGGTTCTAGGAGCTAAGAATTGATGAGTTATTCCTTTTTCAGTGCAAAATTCATTAACTTGAGAATTCTTGAATTTTTTACCTTTATGTGACGGCCCCAAAAATCCCTTACTGGACTTCGGGCACCGTCAAATTACAAAAGGACAGAAATAACATCCAAGCATACATATCATTAAATAAGAGAAATAAATTGTATTCTCTATTACATTCATCCATAAATAAGATTCTAACAGCGGAAGTCTTTGAGAGCCCACACAGGCTGTGAAGACCCGGATTTGTAAATAAATTCCGTTATGAAATTAATTATTTTAGCTTATTTTCTTCATGAAAATTATTTTCTTATGAGTTGTGAATATCGAAATTATATTTTTATGAAAAATTTATCTGCAATGTGATGTCCAAGAGTTTTTTTTTTATTTATTTTGTTTAGCTCATGAGGTTATGAGTTGTTCTACCCTTAAAAGAGTGTTTCGCGGGTAGCTACAGTACCCTTCTTCTTTTAAATTACTGCACTGCTGGGGGGGGGAACAGCAGCATTAAATGCTCATCATCCCTATCATACCTTAGAGTCAGCTATGAAAGATGACCGATGGACAGCAGCCGTTCTTTCCTTCTTCAGTCATTTCCTTTCTTTTCATAGCCAACGGCTGAGATCAAGTTGATCCGACAGTCCTTGTTGTTCAATCAAATGATATATATATACACACCACACTGTTGTAACCCTGATCCTACCTTTCCAAACCTCTATCAAACATCAATTTAATTTTCGAGACAGCAGTTCTTCTTGAAGGATAAACCGGAGCATTTATTTTCTTCCTACAGTAAGGAGGTAAGAGCATCTTATTTAAGTCTTGCTAAATTTCTTGCGTCTCTGCTCTACCTACCACCTTTAATACCATGTTCATTTATTCTCAAAAGTATGACTTAATGCATATTCTAACGATCGGAGTAAATGTCATTTATTTCAAGTTGTCTAGTTGGGTGTAGTGTTGTTGACAACCACCTGATGGACAAACCTTTAACTACCAAACATTCTGTTGACAGTAGTCGCAACCCCATGCTTGAATATTCTTTAACCTGATTTTCTTTACCCTAAACCGTGTTTAGGATGGCATGCAGACCAAAAGAAATGTTATGTATCACTGAGAGAATGATGAGTTTTGACCTAAGTGTGGTTATGGTTGAGGGCACCACACATGGAGGAATAAGGAAGACGACCCTGTATCTGAGGCAGACTTTAACTTAGTCTCTGACGAGTATGGGTTAATCCCTGATGAGTTAATCCCCGATTAATCCCCGATGAGTTATTAATCCCTGATGCGTATAATCCCCGATGAGTTATTAATCCCCGATTAATCCCCGATGAGTTATTAATCCCTGATGCGTATAATCCCCGATGAGTTATTAATCCCTGATGCGTATAATCCCCGATGAGTTATTAATCCCCGATGTGTATAATCCCCGATGGGTTGATAATCCCCGATGGGTTGATAATCCCCGATGGGTTGATAATCCCCGATGGGTTGATAATCCCCGATGGGTTGTTAATCCCCGATGGGTTGATAATCCCCGATGGGTTAATAATCCCCGAAGGACTGATAATCCCCGATGGGTTGATAATCCCCGATGGGTTGATAATCCCCGATGGGTTGATAATCCCCGATGGGTTGATAATCCCCGATGGGTTACTAGTCTCCAGTGAGTTAAAGCATAGTACTTCCCTGATGCGCAGTTTGTTTTAAAAACTATAAAATGCTATTTTCTTAAATTATTTTAAGATGTTTGAATTGATTTCTTAACCTCAATAGTTTTATATCAGATTGAGACGTTAAAAGTTAAGGACATCACATGTGCATTTCTCCCTCATATTTTAACCCAGATAATAAATTCATCTTGTGATATGTATATTCCTACAGAACTTTCCACTCACGAGTAAATTAAAATTGGTCGTAAGCAAAGGACTGAGGCAAGTATATTCACAATCTCATGCTTATTTCAGTTTAACGCATTATCATTTGTTTCGATATGCGTAGAAGGTTGGATTTATACTTTCATTGTTCTGATGCATGAGCATGCTATGCTTTTGATTCTGCTAAGCATGGATATAAATGAGCTTTGAATTTCAGCTATGTTTTCAATCTTATGTCTATGCAACGAGAATGTGAATGATGCCCCTTATGGGGGTTATGCCACATGGTTGGCAAGAGGAAAGGAAAGGTGCTGATGTGTTCTTCACCTGACCAAGAGGAAATGTTATTTGACTACGTAGTCACTCAGAGGGATCATGCGGTCCAGCCTGGCCAGCTGTGTACTGTATGGTTAGCAGATCCACGGGTGTAGCCCCCGTTGGATATTTGAGAATGTTATGATCAGGTGTATACCTGACTTTCTTCAAGGGGGGATCACAAGTTGTATATCATCAGTGAATCCTCAAAGATTTTGAAGGTTTCCGAGGACTTGGTACTGCTTCACCAAGCCTCACAAACAAAATTTGAATTTCTCTCCTTTGATTCCAGATGAAATTCGTTGAATTATTCATATTTGCCTCTACGTGTATATACTTGCTGGGCGTAAAACGCTCACCCATGTTGAATGTTAATGATTTGCAGGACAGAAAGCTAAAGCTGAACCCTCTGACAAGGGGAAAGCAAAGATGATAAGCTGCTAAGTGTTTATCTTTTTGATAGAACTGATGAAGGAAAGAAAGGAATGAATGAAGGAAAGAAGGAAGACGTTTGAAGAGTCGATGAGATTTATTTTGTTATTAGGAAATGATGTAATAGCTTCCGCTGTAATTACTTAATTCTTGGGTTGTAATAACTCTTAAATGCTGTTTTTATTCAGTGTTTATTTGGGAATGGATGAATGGTTATCTTTACCTTCTTATGATGATGCCCTAGTCCGGTATGGGATTATGGGGTCGTCACAGTTGGTATCAGAGCCATTTACGGCCAGAAGTGTTTCATAGGGAACACTGCCCGTAAACTGCATCCAGTAATAAGGAATACTGAGGCAGTCCCAAGAATTTCCTCAAAAAAAAAAAAAAAAGGAAGGAATTTGGGAGGTTGACGATAGAATGGAAGTACAAAGGCTTGTAAAGGAGTTCAAGTTTGAGGATATTTATTTTAGAATGGAGTGATTTAAAATCCTTAAGGATAGGATTGCTTAGTAATGAATTGGGCAAGTGAAGGCACTATTCTTTTGATTTATAGATATGTTTGTCTTATTGGGAAATTGAAATTGCTAACGTGGATTGTTTTATGTAGATGGCTAGAGATCGCTCTAGATCCCCCGCACCCGTCCGTAGACTGAATAGCCCAGTTTTTGATGTATCATCTGATGAGGAAGAGGAGCCTAGTGTAGAGTCTCCGCTGCTTATTCCTGCACCACCAAGCAGGCACCAGTCACCTCCAACGCAAAAGGGGCCTAGTCTTGCCCCAACACCGGTTCATGAAGTCGGACCCTCCACCATTCGTCGAAGACTGCGCATTCGCCGCACAGCACGAAAGAGTGTACGATGCCCTCCTTTCAACCGTAACCAAGACTTGGCTCAGAATGCCCCTACAGTAGGACAGGATATTTTGAGACTCACCCCACCTTCACCTTGGTTATCTCACGACAGAATAGTACGTGAGTACGAGACGGACGTGCACCATCGTTTAGCAGATTGCGCCACAACAGTTCGAAGGCAGGCTGCCACTATTGCTAGGTTTCGCACAGCAGCATCAGCTTGGCAGTCTTCTTTCTGGTTGACCCAGAGCCTGTACCATCGACTAGCATTGGAAATGCATGCGCAGATGGTAGCAGCAGCAGCAGCTAACCCTACAGTGGCGTGCTTAGAGCAGGTGAGCAACCACTGTTCACGCCGCATTGAGGAGACACGTGTTCAGTCTCAACAGTGGGAAAGAGAGGCTGAACGTGAAGGACCCCTGGACACGGATGATGAGGAGGTTTAGCTGTAGAAGCTAGTGTAAAAAAAAAAAAAAAAAAAAAAAATTAAGTGAAAGATATTTTGTACTTGTTTTAAACTTAGCTGGGTAGTAGCGTTTATCGCAAAGGTACGTTGCCCAGATGATGTATTTTGGCTTAAGTCAAGCACACGAAATGTTTGAGGACAATGCTTATGGTAGCCTCCTATGTACATGAATGATAATGTTTTGAGATATCCAAATGATTATGTGATGCTTATGTTCTCCATTTTGTCAAGTTTTAAATTGTTAAACCATATGAGGAATGGAATGTTTTGAGGAGGATGTTTAACTCTTTATGTATATTTTTTTAGATTATGGCCAGAGGAAGGAGACCAGGAAGGGCTGGGAGAAGAAATCTCCATAATAACGTGTCAAGGTCTGAAAATGTGGCGCGTTTAGAAAGAGAAAACCAAGCTGAAAATCTTGATGATGTTGTCATTGAGGACGACAGCTCGGAGGAAGTGATGGGGATGAACCGCAATCCCCCACGCGTTACACCACCACTCACCCCAGTTAATGACAATATTTCCGCTAACAACGATGCTGCGGGAAATGCGAATGATAATCCCCTGGCTCAATTTCTTCAGATCATTCGTGAGGCCGTGACTGCAAACCAACCAGCACCACCACCACCTCAACCACCAAAACCTACTGCTCGTGGTTCGTGTATTCGAGAGTTCATTGGCATCAACCCTCCAACCTTTGACGGAAAGGGAGGACCTACAGCAGCGCAATATTGGTTGGAAGAGATTGAGAAAGCCTTTGATTTAGTAGATGTGCCAGAAGATTGTAAGACAAAGTATGCCGCTTTCATGTTAAAAGAGGAAGCCAACAATTGGTGGAAAGGTGCAAAGAGAATGGAGCTTACAAAAAGGGAAACTGCAAGGAACCCTGACGCAGTGATAACCTGGGAACTGTTTACCCAGAAGTTCAGGGAGAAATTTTACCCTCCTAGTGTCTCTAATGCTATGGAACTAAGGTTCCTAAATTTGAAGCAAGGGTCCATGACGGTGGACGAATATGAAGCAAAGTTTACTGAACTGATGAGATATGCTCCTCATCAGGTGAGCGATGAAGGAAGGAAAGCTCGAAGGTTCGAGCAAGGATTGAATCCCTGGATTCTGAGACAGGTGGCAATTTTCCAGCTGGAAACTTTTGATGCGGTTGTAGAGAAAGCAAGAATAGCAGAATGGAGTAATAAGGCAGTACATGAGTACAGCCGAGAAAATAAGAAGGAAGAGAAGAGAAGAAGAAACGATAAGGGAGTCCACCAAAACCTTGGTGGTGTGATTGTGAAGAAGGAAGAAGGGAGCGATGATATTAGCGGTCTGACTGCTAGTAGGAAGAGGAAGTGGAAGGAGCAACCATCTAGTATCATTGCAAGGACGGTTGTATGTACAAAGTGTGGGAAGAACCATGGCTCAACTCCATGCTTGAAGGGAAAGGACGTTTGCTTCAGATGTCACCAACCAGGACACTTCTCCTCAAACTGCCCAACATCGAATTCAGTTGCGGCTCCGCTTCAGAGAAGATCACAACAACAGCCTCAACAAATTAACAAACCACTTGCTATGGTACGGACATGTTTTACCTGTGGAGCAGAAGGGCATATTTCTCCTAATTGCCCTCAAAAGAATGGTGGTAGGCCAGTGCTGACAGGAGCCAACACCGTGCCCATCCGGCCACAAGCAAGGACTTACAATATGACGGTGCAAGATGCTGTGGCTTCTGATGATGTTGTGTCAGGTACACTTCTAGTGAACTCCATACCTGCACATGTGTTATTTGATTCGGGTGCTACCCGTAGTTTTGTTTCTGAACGGTTAACTAAAAGCATGCCAGTCTTGCCTGAGCTTCTACCTAATCCTTTGGAGGTAGTCGTTGCTAATCGCGAAATAGTGAATATTTCTCATGTTTACCGCAACTGTACCTTAAAAATAGATCAACAAGAATTTCTTGCTGACCTTATTCCCTTTCCTTTGGGAGAATTTGACGTAATTTTGGGAATGGACTGGTTGTTTAAGTATCAAGCCAACATTGACTGTAAGAAGAAGAGAGTAGCTGTATGCTCTCCCCAGAAGGCAAAGGTTTGGTTTCATGGCACTAAGATGGTGAAGTCATCGCCATTCTTGACCATGATGCAAGCGCAGAAGCTGGTTCGCAAAGGTTGCGAAGCATTCTTGGGTTATGTGTATGAGACCGAGGGAAATGAAATTAAGATTGAGGATGTCCCTGTTGTAAGGGAATTTGCGGAAGTATTTCCAGAAGAATTGCCGGGGTTACCCCCAGATAGAGAAATGGATTTTGAAATCAACCTAATCCCCGGTACCGTGCCAATTTCCAAGGCCCCTTACCGTATGGCACCATCTGAACTAAAAGAACTAATGAAGCAGTTGCAAGAACTTTTGGACCGAGGGTTGATCAGATCGAGTGTTTCGCCTTGGGGAGCACCAGTGCTATTTGTTCGCAAGAAAGATGGGTCAATGAGACTCTACATTGACTACCGGGAACTGAATAAGGTCACGATTAAGAATAAATATCCTTTGCCAAGGATAGATGACCTTTTCGATCAGCTCAAAGGAGGGAGGTATTTCTCAAAGATTGATCTTCGTTCAGGGTACCACCAATTAAAGATCAAAGAAGAAGATATACCAAAGACGGCATTTCGGACTCGTTACGGCCACTATGAATTTTTAGTGATGCCTTTTGGATTAACGAATGCGCCAGCAGCTTTCATGGATTTAATGAATCGCGTCTTCAAGCCATTTCTAGATAAGTTTATCATTGTTTTCATCGATGACATTCTTATCTATTCGAAGACAGCAAAGGAGCACGAGGAGCATTTGAGGATGGCACTGGGAATTCTAAGAAGAGAGCAACTATACGCCAAGTTTTCTAAGTGTGAGTTTTGGCTAAGGGAAGTGAAGTTCCTTGGTCATGTAATTAACGAATCTGGTATTGCAGTGGACCCCAGTAAGATTGAAGCAATCACGAGATGGCCTCAGCCGACAAACCCATCAGAGGTCAGGAGTTTCCTAGGTTTGGCCGGCTACTACAGGAGGTTTGTTAAAGATTTTTCAAAAGTAGCTGTACCTTTGACAAACTTGACAAGAAAAGTTGTGAAGTTTGATTGGAATTCTAATTGCGAGAAGAGCTTCCAAGAATTGAAGACAAGATTAACTACAGCCCCTACCCTGACGCTACCAGATGATAAGGGAAAGTTTGTCATTTTCAGTGATGCGTCAAAACAAGGGCTTGGAGCAGTTTTAATGCAGCATGGCAAAGTAATTGCTTATGCCTCAAGGCAGCTGAAGGATTGTGAAAAACGATATCCTACGCATGACTTGGAGCTAGCAGCAATCGTTTTTGCCTTAAAGATTTGGAGGCATTACCTCTATGGTGAGAAGTGCGAAATATATACTGACCACAAAAGTTTAAAGTATATATTTACGCAAAAAGAACTCAACATGCGACAAAGGCGTTGGTTGGAGTTGATTCAGGATTATGATTGCTCCATCAACTACCACCCTGGGAAGGCAAATGTAGTTGCTGATGCGCTCAGCCGTCGCGAAAGACTAAATGTGAGTACCACTCAGGAAGAAATTATAAAGGACTTTGAACGCCTGCAGCTGTATGTGTTAGAGTGTATGCCCTAGTGGCCAATTATGTAATGATTGTGACACTATGTTTATGTTATGTTTTTTGGTTAAATGATAATTACTTTTATTATGTTTTATTTACTGCGTAATATAAATGTTAACATAATAAATGTCCTTAGAAGAATGATACTAATTATATGGATTCAAGTATGTGACTTGAATATGAGACCATATAAATATGTAAAGTATCATTATTCTTAAATGTCCCTAGTCGAGTATCATTGTCAGTGGGACAACAATAATACATTGAGACTAGTATGTGGATTAACTGATGGCTATATCTCATTGGTCATAAATATATACGAGATATATTAAGTTGATTCATAGGTACATGTTAGAGAACATAGTACTGGACAGACCCACCATGAGAATTCTACATGGAGCGTTATGCTATGTGTCATAAGTAATTCTCATAGTGACAATGATGTAATGGTCCTTCGACCTGAAGTCATGACATTTCTACATAAGGAGTTATGCGTTTTGACATTATCAAAAGTCACCTTTAACCGGGTGGACGATAAAGGTGATTGTTGGATGCATAATGAGTTATGTGAGAAATGGGAATGATGTAGATGGAATTTAACCCTCCTATAAATTAGGGGCGATATCTATAGGCCTCTTGATTGAGTGAAACTATGAAATGCATGGCCATGCTCAAATAGAGATTTGTTTCATATAGTTTACTCATTGATCAAGAAAACTGAGATTAAATTATAAAGAGGATGACACATCCATGCCTTGAATTTAATCTTAGATATCATGGTTAAAAGGATTAAATTACATTGAAACATTGGTCACAAAAGGTAACGTCGAATCTATGACTTTATTATTACTTGGGTAACAGTGATGTATTACTAGATGCCGCTCACTGTTTATAATTTTATAATATGATTTAAAATTATTGCCAACGTAATAATAACCTACAGGGTCACACACATAGAACATTCGTCAAGGAGATATAATTTAAATGTCAATGATTTTAATATATCAATAAGATTGATTTAATTAAATCATGACTTTAAATTATATATATATATATATATATATATATGTAATCTGTATGAAGAAGAGTCCTTTAGAAGGAAATACGAATATATATTTATTTGTACATATATTAATTAAGTGAGACTTGATTAAATATATATCTAATGAATATAGGATTCGGATTCTAATCTCCTAATTAGATTAGGTTTTGGAATCTACTCTATAGAAGGCTATATATACATGATATATCAGCTATTCTAGTAGAGATAGAGAGATAGATATAGAATTTTTCTCTTAAAAACCAACGTTTTGACGTAGCCACTCATAAGAGAGGTTAAGAGAGATAAAAGAGATACAGATTATTTACAGCTAGTACTGTTATCCTCTTTGCTCGAATCGTAAGACGGTTCGCGGGTGTTCGTGTGGATACCGTAGAGACGCTGTCCAGTTGGGTTGCGTTAAAGATTTGGAGACGATCAACACCTTCACCAAAGTTTCAGATTCGCACTTTTAATCGGTAAAATCTTGAACTATCTGTATTAAACTGTTTCGCATAGATCCTCGGGTTTGGGTTTCGTTTTTGTTTTATTTTAAATCCATATTTTTCCGCTGCGTTTGCTGGTACGAAACCCAACAGTGGTATCAGAGCTATATGCGAAACGTTAATATGGATTTATGTGTTTAATTGTATTCGATATACCTGATATATGCAGTTAATACAAGTTTACCGATTTTAAGTTGAATATATATGATATTCTGCATGTATGGATATTCTGGAATTACGTATTCTGATTATCGATGATACATGCTTATGGGGTATTCTGCATATTTGATATGTAAGTCTGGAGATGGGATGCAGGGATGATGAAGGGTTATACGATTCTGGACATATAAGATATGTTTCGAATTCTGGAATTGTTTCAGAATTTCGTATGTTAAAATTCGTAGTCTCTGATGAAGGAATCCTTAATCTCTGATGAAGGAATCCTTAGTCTCTGATGAAGGAATCCTTAGTCTCTGATGAAAGAATCCTTAATCTCTGATGAAGGAATCATTAATCCCTGATGAGAGATTAATCCCCGATGACATCACGTTTAATCTCCGATAGGCTAAATGTTAGTCTCTGATGACGTCACGTTTAATCCCCGACAGGCTAAATGTTAGTCTCTGATGACGTCACATTTAATCCCCGACAGGCTAAATGTTAGTCTCTGATGACGTCACATTTAATCTCCGATAGGTTAAATGTTAGTCTCTGATGACGTCATTTTTAGTCTCCGACAGACTTAATAATTAGTCTCCGACGAGCTAATACGATTAGTCTCCGACAGGCTTAATTTTTAGTCTCCGACAGACTTAATAATTAGTCTCCGACGAGCTAATACGATTAGTCTCCGACAGGCATAATTTTTAGTCTCCGACAGACTTAATATTTAGTCTCCGACGAGCTAATACGATTAGTCTCCGACAGGCATAATATTTAGTCTCCGACAGGCTTAAT
>CM025784.1:8742767-8772574 GCA_014636745.2 Centella asiatica | reverse complement strand
CCCGATGGGTTGATAATCCCCGATGGGTTGATAATCCCCGATGGGTTACTAGTCTCCAGTGAGTTAAAGCATAGTACTTCCCTGATGCGCAGTTTGTTTTAAAAACTATAAAATGCTATTTTCTTAAATTATTTTAAGATGTTTGAATTGATTTCTTAACCTCAATAGTTTTATATCAGATTGAGACGTTAAAAGTTAAGGACATCACATGTGCATTTCTCCCTCATATTTTAACCCAGATAATAAATTCATCTTGTGATATGTATATTCCTACAGAACTTTCCACTCACGAGTAAATTAAAATTGGTCGTAAGCAAAGGACTGAGGCAAGTATATTCACAATCTCATGCTTATTTCAGTTTAACGCATTATCATTTGTTTCGATATGCGTAGAAGGTTGGATTTATACTTTCATTGTTCTGATGCATGAGCATGCTATGCTTTTGATTCTGCTAAGCATGGATATAAATGAGCTTTGAATTTTAGCTATGTTTTCAATCTTATGTCTATGCAACGAGAATGTGAATGATGCCCCTTATGGGGGTTATGCCACATGGTTGGCAAGAGGAAAGGAAAGGTGCTGATGTGTTCTTCACCTGACCAAGAGGAAATGTTATTTGACTACGTAGTCACTCAGAGGGATCATGCGGTCCAGCCTGGCCAGCTGTGTACTGTATGGTTAGCAGATCCACGGGTGTAGCCCCCGTTGGATATTTGAGAATGTTATGATCAGGTGTATACCTGACTTTCTTCAAGGGGGGATCACAAGTTGTATATCATCAGTGAATCCTCAAAGATTTTGAAGGTTTCCGAGGACTTGGTACTGCTTCACCAAGCCTCACAAACAAAATTTGAATTTCTCTCCTTTGATTCCAGATGAAATTCGTTGAATTATTCATATTTGCCTCTACGTGTATATACTTGCTGGGCGTAAAACGCTCACCCATGTTGAATGTTAATGATTTGCAGGACAGAAAGCTAAAGCTGAACCCTCTGACAAGGGGAAAGCAAAGATGATAAGCTGCTAAGTGTTTATCTTTTTGATAGAACTGATGAAGGAAAGAAAGGAATGAATGAAGGAAAGAAGGAAGACGTTTGAAGAGTCGATGAGATTTATTTTGTTATTAGGAAATGATGTAATAGCTTCCGCTGTAATTACTTAATTCTTGGGTTGTAATAACTCTTAAATGCTGTTTTTATTCAGTGTTTATTTGGGAATGGATGAATGGTTATCTTTACCTTCTTATGATGATGCCCTAGTCCGGTATGGGATTATGGGGTCGTCACACAGGCCCTACAACCTAAATAATTCAATAATCGTCTCACGCTTCACTTTTCCTTGGAATACCATCCATAAGAGGACAATGGGAAAGCATTCACTATGCCATCCTTTCTTTGCCTTTAGCAGACGGCTCAACGATTTACATTGTATAATAGCAACATGAGTGATTTACACCCGCAAGTATATAATCAAGTATTGGTGGCTTTGAAAAGAGAGAAATTTTCTTGGCTTAAGTGTTTATGCGGTTGGACGGAAACAATGTACTCACCTCTGAATAACTTTAAAGAAGAATGTGTATATATATATATAGCTTCCAGGGTCCCCGAATGATAACGAGAGATTTGACCCTTTACTTGAAAGAAATTCTTGAATCATTCATATGCCCTCTCTTCATCAGATAGTGCATCACCTGGCCAGCCTGACCACTACCTTACTTCATCTCTTCATCAAACGACATATCAGCCGGCCAGCTTGATCGTTTGACTTCATAATAATGACATACATAGTCAAAGTAGAAATCTTTCATCTGCGAGGGTTCGGTTACCGATGCCTCAGTCCCATTCCCTATCATCTTTAGGCCTAGGGTGCCAGGCAGACGCAGCCCGTTAGCCTTTAGTTACCCACACGGATATACTTTACGAGTTGGGGGGGGGGGGGGTTAAGAAGAATTAAGTTCTGTTCTATCCGTATAGGATTTACCTTGGCGCTTTAGCAAATTTGAATAACTAACATCTGCCTAAAAATGCTTGATTCTAGTACAACATTTTTCACGTACATCGGATCAAAAGATCGTATGTTACTTAACTTTTAAGAAATTTAATCATGACTGTAAACATAAGAATATCTTGGGTACATTACGCATATCGAAAGAATGATCATGCGTATTAATTGAAAGAATATAGAGTGAGTATATACTTGCCTTGATCCTTAGCTAAACAAAATCAAATTCAATTCACTTGTGAGTGGGACACTATGTAGAAACATGCATATAACATGAGAAATCTATATTTTTGATAAAAGTATGAGAAAAAAATGCATGTGTGATGTTCGTGAACTTTTAAATGTCAAAATGACCTTCTAAACCTTTGAGGTTTAATAAATAATCAATAATATCTTAAAATAATTTAAGAAAATAATATTTTATACTTTCAAAGAAAACTACTCATCAATGGAAAAACATCTAAGCATGAAAAGTGCTCATCAGGGGATGATTGCCCGTCAGGGGATGACTGCTCGTCAGGGGACAGTCTTCAACCATCAGGGGATGACTTTCGGTTATCAGGGAATGATCCTTGACCATCAGGGGATAGTCTTCGGCTATCAGGGGATGGCTTGATCATCGCCAAACTCCTCGATAGATTTGTTGTTCAATGCCAAACTCGGGAGGTCATTACTGAACTCATCAGTGGATACATTGTTCAATGCCAAACTCTATTGGCTACCGTCAAACTCTCTTGGTTGTCAGGGGATGATTTGATCATCGCCAAACTCAATAAGTCATCACTAAACTTCATCAGTGGATAATTTGTTCAGCGCCGAACTCACTAGGTCATTGCTGAACTCGTCGGGGACTAGGAATTTTCGTCATCAAAGACTAACAAAATTTGTCCATCAGAGACTAAGGAAATTCCTTCATCAGAGACTAACAAAATTTGTCCATTAGAGACTAAGGAAATTCCTTCATCAGAGACTAACAAAATTTGTCCATCAGAGATTAAGTTTCAATACTGTTGGAGACTAACTTGGAATCTCCCAGGGATTATTTCCACGGTCAGAGGCAAACTTCACGCTGACGGAGACTAAGCTAGGACTTGTCTCCGGTATAGGGGTGACTTCATCACTCCACAGAGGGTGGTGTTAACACCAGGTGACCACGACTAGGGCGACTCTCAACGTCTCTTCTGCAGTGTGACATTCTTATCGTCTACCAAAACTCATAGACACTGCTAAACCTCAAGGGCTCAGGTTGAAGAAAACTCAAGCATGGTGTTTTCATTACTAATAAAAAGAAATGTTCAATAGTTAAAGGTTGTCTACTAGGTGATCGTCAACCAATCTTACTCTCCTCTTGGGTAGATTTTGAAATAAAAGGCCTTAATACCAAATGTTAAAATCATGCATTAAGTTATACTTTTGGGAGTGAATGAACCTAGTATGTTTACAAACATGACATGCATAACAGAACAAAAAGTGCAAGAACAGAGTAGGACTTTAATGTAATGCCCTTACCTCTTTGGCTTTAAAGAAGAAGTTAAAGCTTGGATTGTTCTTCAAAAAGGACAGCTGCTCTGAAAGTAATCCTGGATTTCAGTGTTATACTGAATAGAAAATTTATGAAAGTGGGGCTAGGGTTGTAACCAGAAGATATATATATATATATCTCACTTGTAGAGCAACAAGAGTGGTTGGATTATTTGGAAATAGGTTTCAGCCGTTAGCTGTGAAAGGAAATAACAAGCTTTAGAAAGAAGTGATTGGTGAGAAAGGGTGGATACAACAGCTGCTAAAGTTGGTCAATCATCAATCATAGCCAACAATCCAATATACTGTTGGAGTAGATTAGCTAGTTTTCCTTGTTGTTTCGATTGTCGTTTGGGTTGATACTTCCTTGGTCGTCTTGACCATCTGCATTGCGGTTAACGCTAGTGTTCCTGACTCGGGTAGTTCGTGGTCTTCGTACTAGAGTCATTTTCTACAAGTGAGTAAGTAAATAATTAATGTCCATAGTTCTTTTTCCTTCTTTCATTCTCCCATCGTAAGTGAAAATTCATACAACACATAAACTCATATCATGATAATAAGATGCATTCATAAATAATTCTTGCACAACTCCCAGGAGTTTTAAAGATGAAAAAAAAATCCCATAATATTAATGATATCGGGAGGGGTACAAAAGAGGGATTTATAATCTCACTTCAACACTGACAGAGCTTTGATTGATAACTATGGGAGCCATGCCAAAATATATTTGTGGCTAGCGTAGCTATCATAACAAAAGAAAATCAGCTCTAAAGCCTATTTACAAGACATGGGGGCTTGAATAAACTAAAGGGAAATATGATAACAATAAAGTAATTATTAAAAGGTTTGAGTTCAAAAATATATTTAAAAACTTTTCGACATCACATTGCCATAAAATTTTCATTTAAGATATGAATTTATTATTCATGCTAAAAATAAAATAATAAAAGAAAATAATTTAAACTTTTATACGTAAAATTAATCATAAAGTGAAATAAGTCATACAACATAAATCATCTTATTTTTTGGGTTCTCACACTTTATCACTCCTTATAACCCTTACTATCTTTCCTGACTCAGTTTCTATTTTCTTGATATGATCAATAATCAACTGAGCAGCTTCATCCTTTGTGTGAAGGTATTTTAACCAAGAATACGTTGTGTGATCATCCACTATAACTAGTGCATATCTGTTCCTTAAGATTAATATCATATTCACTTGACCAAACAAATCCATATGTAATAATTATAAGGGATCAGTGATTGATGTTGCTCGTTTGCTCTTGAATGACACACTTTTTTGTTTTCCTTTCTGGCATGCATCACACAAACCATCTTGTGTAAAGTCCAATTGAGGAATGCCAGTTGTTATTCCTTTTCTCACCAAATTGTTGATGATTTTAAAATTTAAGTGGGAGAGCTTCTTATGCCAAAATCAGCTTTCACTAGCAGAGGCATTGCTATATTTGTAGTGTATATATTTCCTTTTTTCTTCCCTGTCAATATCACATCTCCAGTCTCCTTATCAAACACCTGACATTGATCTTCTTTGAAGGTGACATGGAATCCTCCATCACATAGTTGACTCACACTTAGTAGATTATGCTTTAAGTCATCAACTAGTGATACTTAAGTTAAGATGACATTTCCATGTTCAACATTGTCATAGCCCTTTGTATGGCCTTTGTTGTCATCTCCAAAGGTTACCTTGGGGCCACTCCTTTCTTCATACTATACAAGCAGGGACTTATCTCCAGTCATGTGCCTTGAACATCCACTGTCCAAGAACCATGATCTCTTCTTTTTGCCTTGCATTGTAAGAATAACTAGTTAGAACATTTTGGGACCCAGATTTTCTTGGGTCCTTTCTCACTAGTTTTGGATTCAAGACTTGACTCTGATGGAGTTGATTGTATTTTAGAAATTTTGACACTTAGAGGACAATCATTAGTCTTGCTTCTAGAAGGAGAGAGACTGCCAATATTAGAATTTCCACAATTATTATAAAGATGATTATTCCTAATTAAATTTTTCTTTAGCTATCTTTGTGGGCTTAGTCTCTTCTATAGGAAATCTATTTTTACTCCTACAGTGTATGACAATGTGGTAGAGGTTACCACATACATTACATGCTTTTCTAGGAGTATTAGACATTCTTGCATAATTAGTGTATTTATTAATTCCTATCTTTCCCTTCCTATTCCTTTTACCACTACTAGACTCCAATGATTTTTCTTCCTTAGACTCAGCCAATTTCTCCATTTCTTGTTTAATTGAGTATTTGTCGTGAAACCTATGTTCAATCTTTTGCTTGTACTCTTTTCATCAACATTCACTAATTTTTTATCATTCTTTATAACTGCAATGCCAGGTTGACTTTGAGTGTTGATGAAATTAGGTTCATTGACAAGTGAGAAAAAATTAATCATTTTAATAGGAATTGGTTTTTGAGTCATGAAGTTAGCAGTTCCTTCACTCTCTTCTATTTCTGGTTTCTTTCCTAGGTACTCATCATAACCCAGACCAAATTTTTGACCTACCATTTAACTTCCTACCAAGTCTGACAACTTTTTAGGGGATTGGATCCATTGTCTTATCTTAGCCTGTTCAAGTTCAAGTTGTTCGACTAAGTAGTATTCCCTCTTTTTCAAAGCATCATTCTTATAATGAACTTTATTCAATTCTAACATGATAGTGTCAAATTGTATTTGTCTCTCTTCAAGAAATTTATTTCTATTTAAGAGTTGGTCATGTGATTATTTAACTCTGGCATATTCAATTGTCAATGATCTAAAACTAACTTGCAAATCAGACATATCTTTTTGTATGCTCTCTATACTAGATGCATCAATTAGATTAAGCACATTAAAGTTCTGATTTGCATCACATACGTTTGAAGAATCACTTGGCTCATTAGTTTGAGCCATTAAGGCAAAGTTGACAATTTCTTCATCAGAATCACTATCAATCCAGTCTTTACCTTCAGTAATCAAGGCCTTGCTTTTTGATTTGTACTTTTTGTTAGCAAGGCCATTCCCTATTTTTTTTTTTTGTTCTTGTCATTCTTAGATCTCTCTGTTGATCTAGGCTTTTTTCACTCATTGACAAAGTACCTTAACCCATCACAGTTGTAGTTTCTTATCTTCTATTTGTCAAAGGTCACAATTTGACCTTCTTAGTTTGGGTTAGGTTTTCCTGACGATTTCCTTCCTTTTCTACTAGCTTTGAATTTATTGAACTACTTCACCATGAAGGCCATGAATTCCTCCATGTCATCACCAATGTCAGACTCAGACTCTTCTTTAGTAGACCTTGCAGTATAGGTTTCATCATTAAGCTCCTCATGAGACATCTTGGTCTCAACCATTAATGCAACTCATTTGTCCCTACCATGCATCTTTTGTCTTTTCTCTACTTCAAGTTCATAAGTCTTTAGATTTCCATAGAGCCTGTCCAATGTGAGGGTATCCAAATCATGAACTTTCCTTACTGTAGTTGTTTTTGGATCCCAACTTGGTGGGAGGGCCCTCATGAATTTGGTGTTGACATCTTCATTGTCATAGGACTTTCCAAGTATTTTCAGGTCATTCAGCAAAGCATTAAATCTATCATACGCTGATGTTATCGGTTCACCAGGCTTTACTTAAAAGAATTCATATTGTTGTGTCAACAATGACTTTTTGTTCTTTCTTACTTAGTCTGTCCCCTTACATAGGACTTTGATGGTGTCCCAAATCTGCTTTGATGTAGTGTAATTGATGAGGTTGTGAAGATATTTTTATCCAAACCATTGTAAGATATGTTAATCACTTTAGCATCTTTTAGCATGTATAACTTGTCTTAATTAGTATAATCACTCTTAGGTACAAGTTCAAAGTGCTTAACTATTATTGTTCCTTCCACAATTTTTGAAGGAACAAATTTCCTTGGTTGATATGCACCCTTCTCAATCCTATCAATGTAATCAAGGTCTATAGCTCTCAAGTGCATGTACATCTTTTACTTCCAGATTGTATATTCTTCACTTTTCAAAAGTGGAATCCTGGTTCCACCATTACAATTGCCAGCATAACTCATTATGTTAGAGTTGCTACCTTCGTCATAGGTCATCTTTGGATTTTTTGAATTGAATTAAATCAATTAAGCTCTGATACTGCTTGTTGTCCTAGTAAGACAACCTAGAACTTGTAGTTGGGGGAGGGGTGTTGAATACAAATTCTATGAATCTTTTGAATTCTTGTTCATTAAAATAATATAATTTGCGGAATAAAAAAAAACAAGACAAATTTATAAACAATTGCTTTTATTGATTGACAATTGATTACAAATTCTAATATATCATAAATTGATTGTTAATTTCAATTTTCTGTATTGTATATATACAAATCAATAGAATTGTATAGTTTCTTATAGTTCTATAAATTCAATTATAGTTTTTGATTCTGAATTGCAATTCAGTTTCTAATCCAATTCGAGAATACAAATTCTATGTACAATCCAAACAGTAACTCTAATTTAATAAGAAAAACAACTCTGGTATATTTCTTAACCAGCTTTATCTTCAACACAACTTCTTTGTCCATATCGAAGTCAACTTCTAATTGAATTAGAACTCTGTAGTACATCAGAGAGTAATCTTTACTTTAATCTCTTATGGCTTCAACAATAGTCTCTGGTCAAGTAAGCTTAGTCTCCGACAGACTTAGCTTAGTTTTCAATAGGCTTAGCCTTAGTCTCTAACAGGTTTTTCCCTTAAACTCTGACAGGCTTAATTTTGAACTTAGTCTCTGATAAAGCCTTTTAGTCCCTGATGAAGAACTATCCCCTGATTTTGTTGAATTCTCTAATGCAGTTCTGGTAGTCTCTTACAATACAAATTAACTTACTCTCTTATAAAACTATATAACAACAATCATAGAGTAAACTACCAGCTACAAAAACTCAATTGCTATAAACTAGTACTAACTGTACATTTGTATTTCTAAGTATTCTAAGTACAATCATTATCAAATGTTATAAAACCTAACATCAACCGCTTGTGTTAGTAGCATAAAGGTTTTTATTTGTATGTTATCATTATAATATTCAATATTATCACCACACAATAATTTTTATTATAATTAATTAATACAATAATATTAATTAAAATATTATGATTATAAAATTAAAAACTTCCGCTAGTACTAGTAGTGGAAGGATTTGCAGAATTTACATTATAATAGTATACTAATATTATTATTATTAGTAAAATATAATGATTATATTTTACTAATAATAATATATAGTATATTTACTACACAATAATATTATGATTATTAATACAATATAATGATTATTAGTAAAATATAATGATTATTATTAAAATATAATGATTATTAGAATAATATTGTGATTATTAATATAATATAATGATTATTAATAAACTACAATGATTATTACTAAAATATAATGATTATTAGAATAATATTTTTATTATAATATTATGATTATTAGTATAGTATAATAATTATTAGTATGATATTATGATTATTAGCCTAATATAATGATTATTAGTATAATATTATATCATTATATTATACTAATTATAGTATAATATTATATCATTATATTATAATTAGTATAATATACTGATATAATATCATTATATTATACTAATTATAGTATAATATAATAAGAATTAGTATAATATTATGATTATTAGTATAATATATACTTATAATAATTCCAATACATAATAAACCTAAATCCTAAATTATACATAGTATATAGTAAAACATTTAATATTTTTTAGTTTTTTAAAAAGTTGTTAATATTATAATAATACTAATTTAATATGTTAATTAATCACTATAATTATTTATTAACTAACATTATTAGAATATTTTAATATTATAATAATAATATTCTAATTAATATTATTTTTTATTAATTAAATATAATAAAAATTATTATGTAGTAATAATATTGTATATTATAATAATAATATACAAATAAAAACTCATCCACTACTAACATAAGCGGAAAACCCTTAAGTTATTCACTAAACCGTTATAATACCTTTGTGAGCCATCAGTTACCACTTATACTTGATACCTTACAATATCCCTTCTGCAAGTAATACTGACGAAAAGAATTTTTCCATGTTTTTTTCCCTTTCCACTAAAATAATATTTTAATAATTTAATATTTTTAGATTTTAATTATAATAAATATTATTGTGTAGTAATATTATTGTATATTATTATAATAATAATATTTTGTTGGTTTGGTGATTGTCTATTTGTATTTTAGGAGTAGATAATTTAACTAATTTAGTCTTGTCAAATTTAGAAGCACATCTATTTAATTACTGTGAAGTTGTTCTGACAATGTAATTAGAGACTAGGCTCAAAAAGGGTTAGAATTCTTCAGAGTGCTTCAAGTTGAACTGCACCAAAATCCTAATCAGCACCAAACTTGTGACAACAGCACTGAAGTAAAAAGTCAAGGGAGATACACGTTCATCATGAGAATAAAGTTGTGTAAGAGAAGTTTAATAAAATGTTCATGCCTTAGCAAACAAATAAATGGTGAAACTATTTCTAAGGCATTTTACACTGAAGAATGGAATCAAGTTTGTTCAACACCTAACTCAAGAAGTCAGCACCAAAGTATGAGTTCTACAAAGCGCCAAATTTAAATGAATAGTGCCGAAGTCATTTGACTATCGCCAAAGTCGATGTTAAATGCTTCAATGCTTAACTCTGAACAATAGTGCCAAAGTCTCCTAATCGCTAAATCCAAATGAAGCCAAGTTTATTCATCGCCACAGTTGTCAAAAAATCTTCATGAGCGTCAAAGTCTAAAATAGAGTTGTGATGCACCAAATTATACTTTATCAGTGGGTAAAAAGCTCAGCGCCAAAGTGTGTGTCATCAGTGGATAAAAAGCTCAGTGCCAAAGTGTGTGCTATCAGCAGATGAAGAGCTCAACACCAAAGTGTGTGTCATCAGTGGATAAAAAGCTCAGTGTCAAAGTGTGCACTATTAGTGGTTAAAGAACTTAGTGCCAAAGTTTGTTTTTGACCATCGCCAAAGTCCACAGATTTTATCCACCAAAGTTTAAGGAGAGGTAACCACACAAACAAGTTAGAGCAACAGTAACAGGAAAGAAAAGTGGTTAGACTTTTGTGTCTACTTTTTTGATTGTGGCAAGTCTACAACAAAAAGCAAGAGAGAAAAATGGAAAAGTTTTTAACTAATCTGGAGTGAGACCAAAAAGAAGAAAAAAAAAAGGTAAGCTCAGTCTCTAGAAAAGTAGGAATGGACAAAAAGCAATCTTTTTATATCTTTAATGTACCAGTTCCTGTTTATGTATAATAATATACACTTTCACATAAAGAGAGAGTGCTAAACAGGAAATATATATAGACAACCTTTCTCTCACATAAAAAAATGAAGAACGTATTAGAAAAAGCTTTATCTCTCTCTCTAAACAAAAGAAGCTGGAACTCTTGTTCCAGAAATGGAAACTAATTAAAAAATCATTGTAGTGAAAATCTTGAGATTAATAAACTCTATTAGTCTTGAAATTTATGTGTTGTTTTTAGTTTGCTGGTACATCATTTTAACACACAAAATCTACAACATAATACAATACTTGTTCCTTTATTTTGTTCATTGTTTGTAAAAAGTTTGAAAAGTTAAGAGTATTGTATTCAACCCCCCTTCTACATTACTCAGCCAGGAAAAATAATTGGTATTAGAGAAAGACAATATTCATTAACAGTAAAAGATCCATTGATGAACAAATTTGTGCTATCGGAGACTAAGAATTATCCATAGATAAACGCAATTATTGTTAGAACTAAATAAATTCAAGTGTTTATAGAAGGGGGTTGAATACAAGCACTACTAACTTTTCGCTCTTTAAAACTCAATGAATAAAAACTGGAATAGTTGTATAGATCAGAAAAACCGTACTAAAATTTAAAATGAACACATAAGCATTCAAGTTAAAATAGTTATATTATAACTTAGGGTTTTTTTAAGAATCTGTATAATCACAAAGTGATTAAACAGCTACAAATCTATAAGTAAATATAACAACTTGTTGTTCACACTTCTAGCTACAATCTCTCTATAATTTTTCTCTCAAGAACAATTACAAAACTTCTCTCTAGGGTGTGAAGATGATTTGGATATGTCTATGTGTTTTTGTTTTTATCATCTCTATACATTGTGTTTCAACCTTTACATAAATAAGAAAACATAAATGAAACTCATGTGCTTGTCATGCTTTTTTTTCAAAGTAGCCACAATAATTCTTGCCATTGTCCTTTCTGAGAGGCAAGTGTCAGACTACAGTTGGCTCCATGTCATTCTGGTGCAAAAGGTTGTTATTAGACCACCAAATCCTAAGGAATATCCTCCTAGATATACCCTTGCTTTTATGCCAAGAATCAGCGTATATAGCTTGTAATCTCTGATGAGGAATAGACTAGGACTTAACTATCCCTTGTTGACAAGCCCTGATGTAGACTTGATTAGTGCTTCTAGATCCCCTGACGACAAGCCCTGATGTACACTTGTTCAGTGCATCATTATCCACTGATGCTAATCCCTGATGTAGAATTAGATAAGTTCTTCTTGATACCCTAATGTTAAGTGCTAATGTTATCCATTGATGGCATCCCTCGATGTAGTAGTCAGGCTATCCCCTGATGGTATCCCCTGATAGCTTTATCCATTGATGTGATCCCCAGATGCAGTAGTCAGGCTATCCCCTAATCGTATCCCCTGATGGCTTTATCCATTGATGTCATCCCTTGATGCAGTATTCAGGCTGTCTCCTAACGGTATCCCCTGATGGGTTTATCTACTGATGCCTTCTTGAATACTAACATCTTTAACCACTGATACTTTGTTTGCCTTTCCATAAATGCCTGATGTGCAGAATACTTGAATGTTAAGTACAACCAGACATTCCCTGATGCTAACAAGTCCTTTGAGATATCCACTGATGACTTTTCTAGTGTCATATTGGCTATTTCCTGACAAACTATCCATCAATGAAAATGCTTATTTGTGTAAATATATTAAGGTTTGTAAAACACCTTGAGTATTTATAAGTGTACAATTATTGAATGAACACCAACATCATCATCATCAACATAATACCTAACAATCTTCCCCTATTTATGATTATCAATTGGATTATCCTAAATCTAATTTATTTATAGATGATGATGTCAAAACCAAAAGTATAAAGAATAAAGGATGCAATTGAATTTAGCTAAGTGTATTTCTACAAATAGAAAGAAAAAATATTTATAAATTTACAAAACTGAAATAAGTGTTTACCATTTAGATTTCAGGATCCTTGTGTTGTTGAGCTGTAACAAACGACAATGGTTGACTTGATTCGATCAGTTATGAGTCGCTTCCAAGGCCTTGTTTTCTTTGATTAGGATTTTGATCAGGAATTTTGAGTCTCTTGTCTTCTCCACCCTTAGCTATAATGTGATGCTCTATTTGTAGTTTCTCTCTAAAGTGAACAATATTGACATTTGTGTTGTTTTTCAGAGCTGCAATAATGTCCTCATTCTCCTTCAGGTTGGCTGTTGCCAGTTAAGAGCAATAGAATGTGATGATCTTTCCATAAGTGTTTTTGTACTTCACCCCCATATGACAGGTGAACATTATTGGATATTCTTTAAAGGCTTTCACTGATGGAACATCCCTCACTTGAATTCTGTTTTTAGGCTTTGTCTCATCAACCTCTTTTAGCAGTTTGTCCACCAGCATGTTTTCGATCTTGATGAGGTTTTCACTTTTTGAGTATTTGATTTAAGTCAGGATATACATTAATTCATCATAAGAACTTTATTCAATCTCCTTCATCCTCAAACTTTTGTGGCTCCTAGCAGTAGATGTGTAGAAAAGCCTTATTGGATCACTTAGGGCAGTTGGAATAGCTCTGTCATTATTGATTCTGTTTCTTACTCTTCCAACTCACCCCTTAGCTCCCTGTTGATCTTGAAAATGTTTGGTACTAGGCTTATTGAGTATGCTAGTTGCTCAACATTCATCCTTTCGAACCAACTTAACTCAACCTTATGTTCTGATCAATTTTTGAAGAGGACAACAATGCTTTTCTTCATTCCACTATTTATTCTTGCATTGATACTGTGGATGGAGTGCATGAAGTCTTGCTCCTTTCTTCTATTTTCTCTTAGATATTCAGGAAGAGTTAAGGGTCTAGCTGATTTCTGATATATATCAACATCTTCAGAAACAATGATTGGCTTCGTCTTGGCTACATGTGTTTTCACCACTATGGTTTGAGTAGTAGATGCATCAGTGGTTGTTTTGACTGTTGGCCACTCAGGTTTTGTTTTTAAGCTTCCACTTTTCTTTGATGCACCTTTTGATTTATGAGTTTGCTTTGTGGTTCTTGACATGTTTATTTTTCTTCTTTCTTTTGCTTCCTTTACTGCCTTCTCCTTTTCTTTTTAGAGTTGGTGTGCATAAAGTGCATCGGCTTCCACTAGCTTTTTATCTTAAGGATAGACAAGCTCCACTTTCCTATCAACTAGCACTTTAACAGGTGTTGAAAAGTGGGATGTCTTCATGGCATCTCCCAGTAGCTTGGGTTGTCCTGATTTAATGGATTTCTTCTTTTTAGGCTCTTCAATTATGATACCCTTACCTTTGTCTGTTTTGTCCATTGGTACTTTAGTGGTAGCAAGAGCAGTTATAGTCATTGTACCCTATGATGATAGTCCTTTAGATTACTCAACAACAACCCTGATGAAGTGTTTGAAGATTTCTCCCCCTTTTTGGCAGCATCGCCAATAGAAGTTGAGAGAAGGGTAATGACTTGAAGAAGTTGTCGAAGGTTGTCAGCTATTTGTAGTTGTAGAGTTTCCATATTAGTTAGTCTGGTTTTGAAGGAGGAAAGTTGTTGATCAACACTATCAGTTAGGCACTTGAACTTCAGGAGGGAATGACTGGTGGTGAAGGTATCAACTACTTTCTGTACATTGTTGATTTTCTCACTTACTGTGGTTTTCATTTTGTGGAGCTTGACTTCAATAGCTTTGCTTATCATGATCTAAGATTTCAAGACCTTAAGTAAGACTGGATCAGTAGTTCGAGTCAGCTCCCAAGTGAGAAGTTTTATTGTATCCGTCATTTGGTTCTTTTGATAGTAATAATAAACTCCTATGGTTTGTAAAAATTCACCCATTGAAGTAACATCTTTAGCACTAGATAAAGAACTTATAGTATGTACATCAACAATATTTTCTCTCTGTTATTTATTTTCAAGGATCTCATCCTTGCTATCCACAATCTCTCCTTTTTCTGGGCCTTCTAAGGCATCACTCTTTTCCTCTACTTTTTATTTGCCATCTACAACAAAAATCTCATGGGTTTGACCTTGCCTCTCTTCATTATGTATTCTCACATCTTCACTCACTATTTTCCTAATAGGGTTCCTATAGGCTATGTTCTCATCAAATGTGGACAATGTTAGTAATGCATCTATAAGAAGAGTGTCCACAAATGATAGTTGAGTATAGGAAGAAGTTGAAGTATGTACAATTGGAAGAGTATAGGTACTTTGAGAAGAAATATTTACAGTGTTACCTATATCCCTTGTTTGATCATCAGCGATTGGATCATTAAGGAACGTGTTAGAACTAAATAAGCTCAAGTGTTTGTATAAGCGGGGCGGGGGGGGGGGGGGGGGGGGGGAAAAAAAAACAACAAACTTTTTGCTCTTTTAAAACTTACGTTGCACAGGCTGGAATAGCTACCATAACCAGAAAACCTTTAACGAAATTAAGATGAATACACAGGCATTTAAGTTAAAATAGTTGTATTATAACCTTGGTATTTTTCTGGAAATCTGTTAAATCACAAAGTGATTAATAGCTACAACACTATAATAAAATACAACTTCTTTTCTCAAACACACTAGCTACAAATTTTTTTTGAATATCTCTCTCAAGATCTATTACAAAGCTTCCTTCTAGTGTATATGTGTTGTGGCTTGATTGGTTTTTCATGTAACAACTCTTTCTATATATGTAGCAGATCAGTTGGTGAACCTACGTGCTAGACATGATACTTTTTCAACATAGCCGCAGTATGTCACATCAAGGTCCTTTCAGAGTGGTGTGTCAGACTGCTGTTTGCTTTTGTTGCTTCTTTTTCATCCCTTGATCTGCATGCATTTAATGCTCGAGAGTTGTTATTGGATAACTAAACTTCAAGGAATATCTTTCTAGTTATACCCCTTGCTTCCGTGCCAAGTATCAATGATTTGCTTGTAAGTCCTGATGACGAGTGGATTAGGTCATAATGATCCACTGAAGACAAGCCCTAATGTTGACTTGATAAGTGCTTCTGGATCCCCTGATGGCAACTTGATTAGTCCTTCATTATCCACGGATGTCAAGCCTTGATGGAGACTTGATCAATGCTTCATTATCCACCGATGTCAAGCCCTGATGGAGACTTGATTAGTGCATCATTATCCACCGATGTTATGACCTTCTTGTATCCACTAATGGGTTCCCCTGATGAGTTGATCCTTTATCGTCGCCAAACTTGTCGGGCAATCCAAGTCATCGCCAAACTCGTCGGCAATCCACGTCATCACCAAACTCGTTGCGAGATATGTTGTCGCCAAAGTGACTTTTAACCATCGCCAAACTCATCGGGAGATATGTTGTCACCAAACTCTAGACATCAGGGGGGTTCCCCTGACGAGGTCATCCCCTAATAAGTTCCCTTGAGGGGTTCATCCTCTGATAAGTTCCCCTGATGGGTTCCCCCGACGGGTTCATCCCCTGATAAATTCCCCTAACGGGTTCCCTTGATAGGTTCATCCCCTGATGGGTTCCCCTGACGAGTTCCCCTGATGAAGTCATCCCCTAACACAATATTTTTAGGCTTCCCTTGATGGGTTCTTTTCACTGATGCCCTTAAAAAATACTTGTTCTTTTGATCATTGATACTTTGTTGACTTTTCCTGGAATGTCTGTTGTGCGGAATTCTCATATTCTTTTAAGTAACAACAACTATTCCTTGACACTGTCGAGTCCGTTCAAGTTATCACTGATGACTCGCCCAATGTAGTGTAGTCCATCCCCTGATGACTAAGTCATCTATTAGTGGATGCAAAACTTATGCAAATATATTAAGGTTTATAGAATACTTTGAGTATTTATAGATGCACAATTATCCCCTAAACATCATCATCATCATTTATATCTAACAATCTCCCCCTATTTATGTTTATTAGTTTGATAACCATAAACATATCTATTGTATTGATGATGATGTTAAAACCCAAAACTATAGACATTAAATAATAAATGTATTTGTATAGTTACAAAGAATAATTATGTACAAGTGTATCATTTTCTGCACAAGCAAGGTTCTGAACTTGATGACAAGTTCATTTTTGTGGTATGCAATTTGTCTTAGAACATGCATCGATTCCACTCTTCTTCTTGTTGCTCTTCCTCCATAGCCTTCTCCTCCTCCTGTTGAGGTTGTTGTGCATAGAGTGCATCAGCTTCCACCAATTTCTAATCTTGAGGAAAAACAAGCTCCACCTTCCCATCTAATAGTGCTTCAATTGGTGTTGGAAAGTGAGCTGCATTCATTACATCTCCAAGTAGCTTTGTTCCTGATTGATTAAAATTCTTCTTTTTGGGTTCTTTATTCAGGATATCTTGCCCTTTGTCCTTGGCTTTTGGAGTAGGATCAGTAGTCACATCGTTTGAAGGCTGATTTGCAGATGTCTCAACAACAACCCCTGATAATGACTTTGAGGATTTCTCCCCCTTTTTGGCAATATCGTCAGTGGAAGTTGAAAGTTGGGATGTGACTTGAATAACCTGTTGGAGAGTGTCATCTTTATTACTCTTAGAAGAATTAGAAGTATTTACAAATTCTATATTTTCTCTATTTTCTTTATTTACGAGGATCTCATCCT
Organism: Centella asiatica; assembly: GCA_014636745.2. Taxonomy (NCBI): domain Eukaryota; kingdom Viridiplantae; phylum Streptophyta; class Magnoliopsida; order Apiales; family Apiaceae; genus Centella; species Centella asiatica. The sequence continues at coordinate 8,755,059 of CM025784.1, read as the reverse complement.
TATTTCCCTCAAACTCTCCTTTTTCTATGCCTTCTAAGGCATCGCTCTTTTCCTTTCCTTTTTCGTTGCCTTCTAAGGCAGTACTCTCATTCTCTCCTTGTGCCAAGGTCCTCTAAATGGGTTGACCTTGCCTCTTTTCACTAAGTATTTTCTCAGCCTTACTCAAAATTGTCCTAATTGGGCTATTATGGGCCGTGTTATCAACAATTGTGTCCACGGAAGTGATTTGAGTAGAAGTGAAGGATATAGGTGTATCTTTAATAGGAGAAGTATAGGTATGTATAGAAGTAGGATTTACAATGTGGGGGGTAGGGGGGTGGGGGAGTATAAATACTTAGAGTATTAGTATATACAATTGTATTTATGTCCCCTGTATGATCATTAGTGATTGAATCATTTAAGAAGGAATCAATCATTTTTGAATTTTGATTGTCAATCACTGTGTCATTGATTATTGGCCCCTCCAAGAAGTGAGAAATTGGAGAATCTGATTTCATAACACTTAGAGTTTGTGTCATGATGTCTGAAGAAATTTGAGGCAAAGAAAAAGAGGATAGAGGTGTAGAAGGGAGTGTTGGTTGAATCACAGAGTAAGGAGGTGATTCATCAAGTGAAGTTGTGTGTGCACTCACCATGTAAGATATCTGCAAGTGGCTTTTAGAGACCCGTATGTTAGTTTCATCAGGGGCTATGGTTAGTGTATTTTCCTCACTCAACTGTGTCCTTGATTGTGGACTTTGTTCAATAATTGAAACTTTTTGGGAGGAGACAATTAGTGCTGTGTTTAATTCCTTTTCAAGGTCAATATCCTTTTGGGAGGATACTGCTTGGTTTGTTTTAGGATCAACACTCATGGTTGTCCTCTTCTTCTTTATTCTCTTCAAGCCAATCACTCTCTCACCTTGCTCCCCCTAGATAGATGAAGTTACTTTAGAGGGTTTTCTTTTAGTACCCTGAGTCTTTTGGGAGACCGAGGGTTGGGCTATTAAGAGTGGTTGTGTAGAAATTGATAATACTACTTGGGTAGGCAGAGAAGTGGTAGTTGTCTCTGCCATCGTAGTTGAAATAGAAGAAATAAGAGATTGAGAAAAAGAAGAGTGTGTAAGGAATACCTGTTTCATATGGGATGGAAGTACAAATGGTTCTGCTGTGTAATCTTGACCCTGATGTACAACCTTTAATACATACCCTGACCCAAAAAAAAATATTAATATATATATATATATATATATATATATATAATAATTTTTTTAATTTATTTATTATAAACATATAACCATGTATCAGTAACATTATCAGGAAATTATGAGATGAGTTAGAAATACCAGTACTTAAGCACTTGATAGTTTGAACTCCCCAACAATTTTTCTAGCATGACTTCAACAAGTTGATCAAGCTTTATCTTGCATAATTCACCATTCCCAACTGTCCCACCAGATTGATAAAAGTGGCTTCATCGAGAGCTTTGGTGAAGATGTCTGTCAGTTGCTTGTTTGTTGGTATGAAGTGTAGTTCAACGATTCCATTCATAACATGTTCCATGATAAAGTGATACCTGATCTCTATATGTTTAGTTCTGGAATGTTGCACAGAGTTTTCAGCAATTGCAATGACACTTGTATTATCACACAAAATTGGAATTTTGTTGAAATTTAGACCATAGTCCAATAATTGATTTTTCATCCATAAGATTTGTGCACAACAACTTCCAACTGCAATGTATTCAGCTCCAACAGTAGATGTTGATATTGAGTGTTGCTTTTTGCTGAACCAAGATACAAGCCTTCCTCCTGGAAATTGACAGCTTCCTGTTGTACTCATTCTGTCAATTCTGATCCTCCAAAGTCAGCATCAGAATATCCAAGTAATTCAAATCCAAACTCCTTTGGATACCAAAGTCCCAACTCTGTAGTGCCCTTGATGTACCTCAAGATTATTTTCACTGCAATTAGACGAGACTCCCCTGGATCAGCTTGGTATCTTGCACAAATATATGTTGCAAACATAATATTAGGCCTACTTTCTGTCAGATACAACAGAGAACCAATCATTCTCCTATAAGTCTTTAGATCAACTTTCTTTCCATTCTTATCAGGTTCATTCTTGATTATTGTGGCCATATGTGTCTTTGCTACCTTTGAGTCTGTTGATGCACCCCTGCTTATATTACTATTACTTAAAGAAGTATATTTACTGATATAAGAATTAATGATGTAATATAGTCCTTGCTTATATGATGTAAAAGGACTTAGAAAAATATCCAACTTGTTAGGTGGATATATTCTACTAGTTAAACAAGGATTTTGATCACAAGTGAAGACTCTGCTCATCGATCAAGAAGGATGCTGAAAATGTAAAGAAAATTCCAAGGACTGACATAGCAAGATCTCTTACCTTGATCCAAGCAAGATTGTCAGAAAAAGACTCCATCTCTTGCCTTACTTAGTCAACTCCTAGAAGGCTATTTCAAAAGGCACTAGAAGACAAAATAACGGCTATCTTTTTGAACTAAGCACAATTGTAAAAGTACAAGTCACTATCAAGAAGTACAAATCCCAACGGATCTATTTCAAACTCTCAACTAATAGATTTTTGGAGTAATATGAACATGAGTAATAAATTTCATTTATGATATCTGAACAACCAAGAAATTGCTCTGACATTCTGACATCTTAAAAGTACAGCAAGACACAAATTTAAGCCTGAACAAGTGTTATCTAATCTGCTCAACAAGGAGCTTGCTGCTTAGAGATAGCAAGCAAGATACAACATCTGCTATTAATCTGTGTGACTATCTGGTCTAAGTGACCTATTGTAATTTTGGACTAAGTGTCTTGCTGCCTATTGTTCTGTGCGAACATTTTTAGTGAGTATCTTGTCAAGTAAAGAGAAGAGGAGTGGAGTAGGTTTAGACCGAACCACTATAAAAATTCTCCTACTTACTTTACTTTGCTGCTTATCCTTTACATTGTTTATTCCCTTTAGCCTTGCTTTGCTCAGTCTCTACTAAACTCATTTAGCAAAGACTTACTGACATAGCTCCTTTAAGCCATTGATTGAAAAACTAAGAGGTTTTTTGCTATAATTTCTGCTGCTAACTCTTTTCAAAATATAAGAAAACTTTTTAATAAGCAAGAAGCTTTTTAAACTGCAAATTTTATAAGCAAGACTTAAATTTTGAAAAACACTATTCAACCCCCCTTCTAGTATTTTTCCCTTTGGGACCTAACAAGTGGTATCAGAGCTTAACACTCTTTGCTAAGCCCTACAACTTGAGAGGATCCTAATTTAAATGGCTTTAAGAAGTGATTTTGGTGGCAAACCCCCTATGTGCACCAGAGATAGATTTGATAATTGGAAATTGAGAATACAGGTGTATATGGATGTTATTGATGAAGAATTATTTGAAGCAATAAAGGTTGGGCCTTACATACCAAAGAAGATAAACCCTGTTGATCCCAACAAGCTTATACCAAAGCTAAGAAAGGAATGGATAGATGAAGAAAAGAAATTAGTAGGATTCAACAAGAAGGCAATGAACATTCTCTTCATGGCTCTTGAGGAAGAAATGTTCGAAAGTGTTTCTAACTGCACATCTACTAAGAAGTATGGGATGCCCTACTGGTTCTCAATGAAGGAACAACAGAAGTTAGAGAAAATAAGCAATCCTTGTTTATACAACAATATGAAATGTTCAGTATGCAGCAAGGAGAAAACTTTACTTCCATGTATGAGAGATTCACTATCCTGCTTAACAATCTATGTGCTCTAGGGAAAACCTATGACACAAAGGATATCAATCTCAAGTTTATGAGATCTTTGCCAAGACAGTGGGATCCTAAAACCACTGTAGTAAAAGAATTGAGGAACTTACATGCTACTGATCTTCAACAACTATATTGAAACCTACTCACCTATGAAATGGAACTAACTCAAAGAGATGCTACTACTGAACCACGAAGGAAAGACAGAGGAGTGGCTTTAAAGGCTGCTGAGCCTAAGTATGTAGCAGACTCAGACTCAGAATCTGGAGACAGCGAGGAAGACATGGCCATGTTAGCAAGGAAGTTCAGAAGATTCTTAAGGAAAGATAGAGGAAACTTCAGAAGAAATGGAAGCAGCAGCAAGAGAGACTCTTCAAAAGATCTTTGCTATAACTGCAAGAAACCATGACATTATGCTGTTGATTGCCGAAACACAGCAAGGGAGGAGAAGAAATATCCTGCTAATGATAAGAGCAAGAGAAAATAGTACTATAAGAAGTACCAGAAAAAGAATAACTCTTCAAAAAAAGAGAAAGGACTCCTTGCTGAAAAATCTTGGAGCGATTGTGAGAGTGAATCAGAAGATTCAGGACCAGAAATTGCCAACCTCTGCTTAATGGCATAAGAATCGGAACCCAGCAAGGAAGTAGATCTCACTGAGGTATTCGATTTTGACTCTAGTGACATTACTGAAGCTGAGTTGTGCTCTTTGCTTTAGGATGTTGCATCTTAGTGGCATCGATATAGAAGATTGCTGAGAACTTCTTTAGTAGAGTCTGATCAACTAAGGAGCAAGAACTCCAAAATCCTGCTTACACTTGAAAAAGTGAGAGTTGAGAATTTGGAGTTAGTTGTTGCTGATGATGAAAGGACCCTGATCAGACAACATCTTAGAGACTCTCAAGAGAGAGAGAGTCTAAGTTAACCTCCCAAGTTGAGAAATTAACAACAACAATCTCCACATGGAACAAATCATCCTCTAATGCGTGTGCTTTGCTGAAAAGTCAAAGAAGCTTGCTAGATCAAGGAGGAATTGGATTTGGAACTTGCGAAGTTCCTGCTAAAGAAAGTGGAGAAAGTGAAGCTGAATCTATCAATAGAGCAATCTCCACTCATTCAGTAGAGTGTGAACCTCCTGCTAAAACCAAGGGTAACAGAAATGATACCTTGCTAAAGCACAAACTCTCTGCTGACCGTAACCATAAGCAAAAACATGGTGCTAAATGGACCAAAGGTGGAAAGTTTAGCAAACACCATGTTCATCCTACTCATCGTTACAACAAAGTAAGGAATTTGGAATTTAGCAAAGGTTGGGTAGGTGCAAACACTAGAAACCACCTCAGCCAAAGAGAAGAGGTAAGCAACACACACAACACAACATGCTTCATTTGAGATGTTACTGCTGCCATAGGTTTGGTCACATTGCTTCTCTTTGCCTTGCGGATCCTTACTATACTGTTGGGTCTCTAAGACCAAAAATGAGACAAATATGGGTCGTCAAGGGTACTAACCTAAATGGACCTAAGTCTTGCTGGGTACCAAAGTGACTCTGCTTATGAATTGTAGGTTGTGAGCAAGGAACAAATTTGGTACTTGGACAATGGATGTTCAAGACATATGACAGGAGATAAGGCCTTGCTCACCAATTTTAAGGAGAAAGATGGACCTCAAGTAATGTTTGGAGATAATAGTTCTAGAAATACTAAGGGATATGGTTCAGCAGGAAATGAAATAGTCTACTTCAACAAGGTTGCTTATGTGGAAGGTCTCAAGCACAACTTGCTTAGCATAAGTCAGTTGTGTGACAAAGGGCATAAGGTCACCATTTTAGACAATCAATGTCAAGTAAGAGATCTTCAAACAAATTCTCTGAAGCTTTCTAGTTCAAGAAACGGTAATGTTTATGTAGTAGATTTAACTAAGCTAAGTCTTGTTGAAATAACTTGCTTTCTTGTTAAAGCTTCAGCAGATGCTAGTTGGCTATGGCATAAAAGACTTTCACACTTAAATTTCAAAATTTGATGCTAAAGAACTAGTAAAAGGTTTACCTAAATTTTCCTTTGAAAAAGAAAAACCATGTAAAGCTTGCCAATTTGGTAAGCAAAAAAAAAAATCTTTCTTAAGCAAACCTAAAAAATCAAAGTCTATGCCTCTCCAACTATTACATCTTGATTTGTTTGGTCCTACATGAACTAGTCTTGGTGGAATGAAATACGCATTCACTATTGTGGATGATTTCACAAGATTTACATGGGCTTTATTTCGTGCTCAAAAGAATGATGCACTAGTAGAGTTTGAGAAGTTCAGCAGACAAGTGAAAAATGAGAAGAAAGTTAGACTCAAGTCAGTAAGGAGTGATCATGGGAAATAATTTGACTTTGGAGGCTTTCCTGAATGATTATTATTACCACAGTTCCTGTTTTCCCAGTGAGACGACCAAGAACTTGTAGAACGGGGGGTTGAATACAAGTTCTTTGAAAATTCTTTTCGATTGACTGTTCTTTAAGAAATTTAAACTTTTTTGCAGAATATAAAGAACACAATCAAAACTCTATAAACAATTGCCTTTATTTGATTTAACAATTGATTACAAGTTTTCTAACAATCAAGACAAGCTTTGATCGTCAGCTTCTATTCTGTATATTAAGAGAATACAACTCTTTCAATTCTATACAGCTTCGTATTGTTATTCTGTAATATTTTAATTACAGCTTCTAAAACTAAGTTATCAAAAACCTAGTTTCCTAATTCAAATCAAATACAATCTTTCCAATTGAAAGATTTCTAACAAGTTTCCTTGTCAGCTACGTCTTCAATAAAGTCTACGTGTGCATGGAAGACTTTCCTTCTTTAATTTGAACTCTAACTCCACCAGTGATTAAGTCCTCGACTAATCTCCGATGGCTTCTTTCATTAGTCCCCGATCACTTCGAGTAATCTCCGATGCTTTGGCTTTAGTCGTTGATGACGTCAGCTTTTAATCTCCGAGGTATTGTGTTACTCTCTGATGACGTCAGCTTTAGTCTCTGACTCTTTAGTTCCAATCCCCGATGATGTAAGCTTTAATCTCCGATGACCAATCCTTCAATCTCTGATGAACAAAACTTTAATCTCCGATGAAGGATTCTTCAATCTCCGATGGGCAAAGTCCAATCTCTGATGAACAAAAACTTAGTCTCTAGTGGACTTTTCCCTTAGTCACCGACAAGCCAAATTCAATCTCCGAAGGACTAATAAATTTAAAACAACTTGTTGAACAAACTCAACAAGTATTCCAGCAGTACATACAAATGAAATGAATCTATCTCTTTATTATAATGACTAATTTACAACCAAGAGATACTACTGCTAGCTACAATACTAAAGTGTTACAAACCAACACTTTTCTGTACATTTGTATTCCTAAGTATTCTAAGAACAATCATCATCAAATGTTTATAAAACCTAACAATCTCCCCCTAATTATGAATATCAGAATGATAAGCATAATTTCAAGGTTGATGATGATGTCAAAACTAATCTATTACAAATACTTAGTAAAAGAATAAAGAATTATAAAAATTACAAATGTACCTGAACTTTAGATCTTTGATCTATCATTCAGCTTCTCTCCCTGGATAATTTACCCAGCTTCTCCAAGGTTTAAACAACCCTAGCTACCCTGAATAATACATTCAGCTACTCCAAGACTATGTCTGGCTTTAAAAATTTTCACCTCAACTTTCTTTTACACATCAGCCCCTGTTTTTCTCAATTCTTCCTTTCTCCTCCTATTATCCATTATCTTATTCCACCTTCTTGTCAGTAATTTCTTTACTACAACCTCTGAAGGTTTTTCAGTATCTTTCAAGTATTGAATATAACCTTCAAGAGTTTCTACACTTGTGCTGTTTATATCCCTGTTGTAGTTAAAAAAATTTCTCACTCCATGAAAAGTTTCATACCAAAATCCAAGAGGTTCTGGAGCTTCCCTGAATTCTGTAGCTTCTGGTTTGACATGCAAGGCATGAAGAATTTGTACTTTAAAGTCCTTGTTCAAATCAGAAGTACTAGGCACCACACTCATCAACCACTCCAAATCTTCTCTTCTCTGCACTTCCAAGACTGGCTTTGTAATCTTGACAGAATCTCCATCTTCAAAGAAGATATGAAGCAATTCACTGTCACTTTGACCCTTAATCAAATCAATATGTCTTGTCAGCTTCTTCAACACCTTGATGATTTCCTCTATGCTAGCCATTCCAACTTTACCAGTTTTTTCTTTTGAAGTTTGTGGTTTGGAAGATCCACTTGTAGATACTAGTTCAGTTGAAACAGGTGTTGAAAATTTTGGTGCAGTAGGCTTCCTTGAAGAAATGGGTTGTGGCTTAAGAATTTCAGGTACAGGTATTAAGGCAGTTTTCTTGACTTGAGACTTCTTTGCAGCTTTCTTAGCCTCAGCCTCTGCTATCTCCTTATTTCTCCTTCTTGTATCTGCTGCTTTTTGCTGTGGAGGCTTTTTCTTATTTTTAGGAGTTTTTCTTTCTCTTGCTTTCTCCTCCTCTCTCTCCTTGGCTAGGATCTCTTGCTCCTCCTTGTCAAATTTTTCTTGAAGTGCTTGAGCAGCCAAGAAATCAGATTCTTCAATCCTTGGATCTTGAGGAGCAACTAGAATGACTCCCCCTTCAACTTCCAATTCAACAGGCTTGAAGATTCTCCCAGCTCTTATTGCATCCCCCATAAGTCTAGGCTATTCAGGCTGTGATGGTTCTTCAATCATAATGCCTTTGCCTTTATCTCTGGATGTGCTTGGGGCTGTTTCAGGTTGTTTTGTAGAGGAAGGAGTTTGCTCTGTTGGAGTTTGGCTTTGTGTTTTGGTGGAAGAGATTTGTTTTGGAGTTGTTTGAATTTCAGGAATTTGAGGAAGGCTCTGGCTTGAGCTCTGGCTTGATGGCTTGGATGATATTGGCAGTTTTTGGACTTTGGATTCAAGCCTTGACAGTTTTGCCTGGATTTCTTCATCAATGTTAGCATATGTTGGTTGTGGTAATGAAGGTAATGAAGATGGTGTAGGTGTTGATGTAGGTAATGGACCACTCTCCCCCTTTTTGACATCAGCATCCTTAGAGGGGACAGAGATGGGTAGTTGGGCAGCAATGTCATTCAGGAGTTTATGCATTTGATCCATTTTGACTTCAAGAAGGCACATTTTACTGTCAGATTTAGCCTTATCCTTGATCAAGGTTTGAATCTGCATCACAGTTTGCCTTGAGAAGTGACCTTCATAGTGCCTCCTGATGTTGTCAGTCTCCAACTCCAGTTGCTTTCTCATGTCCTCCATTGCTGTCTTCACGCCAGTGGCCAAGTAGTGAGTGAATTTTGCATTAAGCTTCACTGACTTAGTCACTTCATCTGCAACATCTTGAAAGGATTTTGCAGCTGCAAGGGACCCCACATTGGTCAAGTATTCCTGCCTGTATAGGGCAGCTGCATCCTCCAGGGTGTTGGTAAATTCTGAATCCAGCCATGCATCTACATTCTCTGGCTCTGGAGCTTCTTCATGCACAGGTTCATCTGCAAGCCTTGTCTTCATTGCAGAAATATGATCTTGTCTTTGTTGTAGACCATATAACTCTTCAAAATCAGCATTTGTCATTTTAGCTATGACATGTAAGGCTGCATCCCCTGTGCTTGGGCTGTTCTCAGGTACTGCTGTTTGGATATTGGTGGAGGGAGCAGCAGAAACTTGAGCTTCTTGTGAGGTATATGGCTCAACAGGTTTCAAAAAGGCACCTGCTGAGAATTTCTCTCTTTTATTTTGTTCAAGGATCTCATCCTTGCTCACACCCTTTCCTTTTGCCTGGGGTTGGGCACCCAGCTTCTCAATCTCTCCTTTTTCCAAGCTCTCTAAGGCTTGACTCTCTGTTTGCATTTCCTCTCCTTTTTCCAGGTCAGGAGCCTGACTCTCACGAATTATTCTCACTTCCTCACTCATATGGATTAGTGCACTCTGTCCTACAGAAGGAAGGGTTTGAGAAGTAGTATCTTTATGGAGGGGGGTTACCCTTAAAATGGAAATTGGTTGGGTGTCCTCCATGGAAGTGGTAGGAGAACTAGCTGCACTTGTACTTTGAACAAGTGGTTCTTGTGGGCTAGTGTCTGAAGAATGAATTTGGACAATTTGAAGTGTTGTTCTAGTCTATTGAGATTGACTAGTTTCTGTCCAAGCCATTAAGAGTGTTGGCTCCTCTTAATAAAGTTCAAGAGGATCAGAGAATATATGTTCAGAAGAATCAAGTGGAGGGGAAATAGGAGAATAATGGACAGTTGGGAGTGTTGGCTGTTCCTCAAGGGCAAAAGTTTGAGGAACATCAATAGATGACCTTGTGTGTGCACTCCTTGTGTCACTCTTTTCTTGTATTTGATCTCTCTCAGTGTTTTCTTGTGTAGACTCTGTAACAGATGTCCCTGGTTGAGGACTTTCTTCAATGTCAATGTCCTTTTGGGAGGACATTGACAGTTTACTGTCTTTCCTTATAACCTCCATGGCCTTTTGGGAAGCCATGGATTCTCTTTGTCTAAGGGTGACAAGTCTCTTCTTTCTCTGAGGTGCCACCTCAACTTCTTGTTCTCCCTCAGCCTCACTAGCACCCTCTGTTGTTTTTCTCTTTATTGGAAGCTTTTTGGCTGTTCTGGTATATGCAACCACAGTCTTTTGGGAGACAGTGGAGGGGGCTTTGGATTGTGATTGAGAAGTTGTTGGGGGATTAGTTGGTGTTTGTGTGGTATCCCCAAAGAATTGCAAAGAATATGTGGTTTGAAGAGTGTCACTGAGAAAGTTTCTCATGACAGTAGGATAGAATAGAGGTACATTTACCTTTGCCTCATACTTCTTCAAATCCCTAACCACTCTTTTAGTTTGCAAAACTGTAGGCACAACTTGCATACTAGCAATATTAAGGTTAGGTATTAAGTGATTTGCAATCATCATTAAAAACCTAGCATAATAAATTTTAGTTTTGTTGCTAGTTTTAAGTTTTTCAATCAAATTATGCAAAATCAAAAGCCCTAAATTAATATGCCTATCATACAACACACTATATGCAATTTGTTGTGAAATAGTGGTGATGGCATCATATCCACTGCATTTTGAAGTAAAGGATTTGGTTATAATGTCAAAGAACAATGACCACTCTGGCCTAAGATGGGGACGTGTGATGGTCCCAACAGAACTTATATCAGTATTATAGTTTAAGTCTTTAAACATACCTATAAGTTCTTCATCAGAGGCAAGGGGGTCATAGTTTTCCCTTATGGGTAAGTGAAGTGCATTATTAACCGTGGTATGAGTAATGGTATAGTCTGTGTTTTCATACCTGAAACTTACCTGTGGAAAGTCATCACTTTCATCAGTGATTGTTGCAGTGCTCCACATGGTTGATATTACTTCTGCAGCTTGGATGGGAGCTTCATAAATGGCGTATTGTAGTGGAGAGTTCTTGAGGAAATCCACAAAGGGGTAGTATTTTGCTTCGAAATCATATTTATCAGCCACCCCTGCATGGTTAGTCTTGATAAAATCGAACTCAACAAACTTGAAGCACACTGTTTTTGCCGCCATTGAAGAGATCTGTAAACTTGTGAAGAAAGCTCAAAGAGAGATTAAATTACAGAGTATTTGAGAGAGAAATCAAATTGCAGAGTTTGATACTTGTGATTACAAACGTGTTTGGAATTACTTTTATTAAAGTAAAAGAGACGCTTGCTATTCAAGGATCATGGGTAACTACCAATTTACCCTTTTTCAGAGATTGCCCTAATCTCTGATTTACCCATGTGATAAGAGATTGACCCGATTAGTCTCCGATGAAGTAATTACTCATTGGGGACTAAGGTAATCTCCGATGAAGTAACTCATCGGGGACTAATGTAATCTCCGATGATGTAAATGTATTCATCGGGGATTAGTGTAATCTCCGATGAAATAACTCATCGGGGACTAATGTAATCTCCGATGATGTAAATGTACTCATCGGGGATTAATGTAATCTCCGATGATGTAAATGTACTCATCGGTGATTAGGGTCAATCTCCGATGTTGTAATTTTGATTAGTCAGAGATTAACCATTTTACTTATCAGAGATCACATAACCATTTTCCAACAACCATATTGGTGATTATTAGCTACATTTTTCTGTTTTATCAAATTTAAAACAGCTTCTTGCAACTGTTAAACGACTTGAAAGTTTAAAACTTAATTTTTAGAACCATAATTTAACATTCCTAGTTCAGAAACTAGTCTGTTAAATGTAGATTCATCCAAAGGTTTTGTAAAAATATTTGCAAGTTGTTTATTAGTTGCAACCCAGTGCAATTCAATATTCCCTTCACTAACATGTTCCCTAATGAAGTGATATCTTATATCTATATGTTTAGTCCTTGAATGTTGCACTGGATTTTCAGTTATGGCTATGACACTAGTGTTATCACAATAAATTGAGATTTTGGATAGTGTCATACCATAGTCTAGGAGTTGATTTTTGATCCA
>CM025784.1:8705039-8733336 GCA_014636745.2 Centella asiatica | reverse complement strand
AAGAACTTATAGGTATGTTTAAAGACTTAAACTATAATACTGAGATACGTTCTGTTGGGACCATCACACGTCCCCATCTTAGACCAGAGTGGTCATTGTTCTTTGACATTATAACCAAATCCTTTACTTCAAAATGCAGTGGATATGATGCCATCACCACTATTTCTCAACAAATTGCATATAGTGTGTTGTATGATAGGCATATTAATTTAGGGCTTTTGATTTTGCATAATCTGATTGAAAAACTTAAAACTGGCAACAAAACTAAAATTTATTATGCTAGGTTTTTAATGATGATTGCAAATCATTTAATACCTAACCTTAATATTGCTAGTATGCAAGTTGTGCCTACAGTTTTGTAGACTAAAAGAGTGGTTAGGGATTTGAAGAAGTATGAGGCAAAGGTAAATGTACCTCTATTCTATCCTACTGTCATGAGAAACTTTCTCATTGACACTCTTCCAACCACATATTCTTTGGAATTCTTTGGGGATACCACACAAACACCAACTAATCCCCCAACAACTTCTCAATCACAATCCAAAGCCCCCTCCACAGTCTCCCAACAGACTGTGGTTGCATATACCAGAACAGCCAAAAAGCTCCCAATAAAGAGAAAAACAACAGAGGGTGCTAGTGAGGCTGAGGGAGAACAAGAAGCTGAGGTGGCACCTCAGAGAAAGAAGAGACTTGTCACCCTTAGACAAAGACAATCCATGGCCTCCCAAAAGGCCATGGAGATTATAAGGAAAGACAGTAAACTGTCAATGTCCTCCCAAAAGGACATTGACATTGAAGATAGTCCTCAACCAGGGACACCTGTTACAGAGTCTGCACAAACTCTTGGTCACAACCAAGAGGAACCAAATAGAGAGAATACAAAAGAAAAGAGTGACACAAGGAGTGCACACACAGAGTTATCTTTTGATGTTCCTCAATTTTTGTCATCTGAGGAACAGCCAACACTCCCTACTGTACATTTTTCTCCTTTTTCTCCCATTCTTGATTCTTTTGATACACAAATAATTGATTCTCTTGATTTTTCCCAAGAGGAGCCAATAATCGAGACTAGCTCTCACATATCTTCCATGGATAGATCCCTAGCCCAAGATAAACAAAGGGAACCCCCCTATCCATGTTGTCACAAGTACTTCTCAACCCCCCATTTCTGTAGGAATGAGTGCACTTTCCCAAAAGAGTGAGGATGAGAGAATAATTAGTGAGAGTCAGGCTCCTGACCTGGAAAAAGGAGAGGAAATACAAATAGAGAGTCAAGCCTTAGAGAGCTTGGAAAAAGGAGAGACTGAGAAGCTGGGTGCCCAACCCCAGGAAAAAGGAGAGGGTGTGAGCAAGGATGAGATCCTTGGAGAAAAGAACATAGAGAAATTTTCTACAGGTGAGTTTTTCAAACCTGTGGCTCCCTCCACTCAAATCCAAACAGAAGCTCCAACTGGAGAGGAAGTTGGAGCTAGCTCCAGTGTAGTGGCTGCAAATTTGCAAGTCATTTCAGAGATGTCAAATGCAGCCTATGAAGAACTTCTAAATCTTCAACAAAGAGAAGATCATATTTCTGCTTTGAAGACTAGACTTGTATTTGAATCTACTGCTGCTGAGGAGACTCCAGAACCAGAGAATGTAGATGCATGGCTAGATTCAGAATTTACAAACACCCTGGAGGATGCAGCTGCCCTATACAGGCAGGAATACTTGACCAATGTGGGGTCCCTTGCAGCTGCAAAATCCTTTCAAGATGTTGCAGATGAAGTGACTAAGGCAGTGAAGCTTAATGCAAAATTCACTCACTACTTGGCCACTGACATGAAGACAGCAATGGAGAAAATGAAACAGCAACTGGAGTTGGCGACTGACAACATCAGGAGGCACTATGAAGGTCACTTCTCAAGGCAAACTGTCATGCAGATTCAAACCCTGATCAAGGATAAGGCTAAATCTGACAGTAAAATATGCCTTCTTGAAGTCAAAATGGATCAAATACATAACCTCCTGAAAGACATTGCTGCCCGACTACCCAACTCTGCCCCCTCTAAGGATGCTGATGTCAAAAAGGGGGAGAGTGGTCCTTTACCTACACCATCTTCATTACCATTTTCATTACCACAGCCAACATATGCTAACATTGATGAAGAAATTCAGGCAAAACTGTCAAGGCTTGAATCCAAAGTTCAAAAATTGCCAATATCATCCAAGCCATCGCCATCAAGCCAGAGTCTTCCTCAAACTCCAACAGAGCAAACTCCTTCCTCTACAAAACAAAATGAAGCAGGCCCAAGCACTTCCAGAGACAAAGGCAAAGGTGTTATGGTCACAGAACCAGAAATTCAACAACCAGCATAGCCTAGGTTAATGGGGGATGCAATAAGAGCTGGGAGGATCTTCAAGCCTGTTGAATTGGAAGTTGAAGGGGGAGTCATTCTAGTTGCTCCTCAAGATCCAAGGATTGAAGAATCTGATTTCTTGGTTGCCCAACAACTTCAAGAACAGATTGACAAAGAGGAAAATGAGGCATTAGCTAAAGAGGAGGAAGAGGATGAGGCAAAGAAAAGGGCTGAAGTAAAGAAACCAACTGTCAAGTTGACTCCTGCAAAGAAGGCAGCATTGACAAGGAAGAGAAATAAGGAGATGGATAAGGATGAAAAATACTCGAGAAGGAAGCCCTTAGTCCAGAAACCTGCAAAGAAACCTGAGGCTAAGGAAACTGCCATAATTCCTGTACCGGAAATTCTTAAACCACAACCCATTTCTTCAAGGAAACCTCCTGCAAAGGACAATATGGTCAGTTCTTCAAGTCAAAAGTCTGCAGTGAGAGAGCCACCATTAAGTTTTAAGGGAAAACTCTACATGGTGGAATCTGAACCACTTGGAATATGGTATGAAAATATTCATGACCATAAGATTTTCTTTCAATATGACAGAGATCTAGACCGAATAACAGAGAAGAATGTTGAAGATTTTATAAGACTGTTAAGAAATGCAGAAGGACCAAGTGAGGTGGAATTGAAGAGGCTATTTGAGGAAAGGTTAAAGTATTTCAAGGAATTGAAAAGGAGAAAGTGAACAAATAAAAGTTGTTGTGTGAATGTTGAAGTAAATAATTGTTAAAGCCAGACATAGTCTTGGAGTAGCTGAATGTATTATTCAGTGTAGCCAGGGTTGTTTAAACCTTGGAGATGCTGGGTAAATTATCCAGGGAGAGAAGCTGAATGATAGATCAAAGATCTAAAGTTCAGGTACATTTGTAATTTTTATAATTCTTTATTCTTTTACTAAGTATTTGTAATAGATTAGTTTTGACATCATCATCAACCTTGAAATTATGCTTATCATTCTGATATTCATAATTAGGGGGAGATTGTTAGGTTTTATAAACATTTGATGATGATTGTTCTTAGAATACTTAGGAATACAAATGTACAGAAAAGTGTTGGTTTGTAACACTTTAGTATTGTAGCTAGCAGTAGTATCTCTTGTTTATAAATTAGTCATTATAATAAAGAGATAGATTTATTTCATTTGTATGTACTGTTGGAATACTTGTTGAGTTTGTTCAACAGGTTGTTTTAAATTTATTAGTCCTTCGGAGATTGAATTTGGCTTATCGGAGACTAAGGGAAAAGTTCATCAGAGACTAAGTTTTTGTTCATCAGAGATTGGACTTTGTTCATCGGAGATTAAAGTTTTGTTCATCAGAGATTGAAGGATTGGTCATCGGAAATTGAAGAATCCTTCATCGGAGATTAAAGTTTTGTTCATCAGAGATTGAAGGATTGTTCATCGGAGATTAAAGCTTATGTCATCGGGGATTAGAACTAAAGAGTCAGAGATTAATGCTGACGTCATCAGTGATTAACACAATACCTCGGAGATTAAAAGCTGACGTCATCAGCGACTAAAGCCAAAGCATCGGAGATTACTCTAAGTGATCGGAGACTAATGAAAGAAGCCATCGGAGATTAGTCGAGGACTTAATCACTGATGGAGTTAGAGTTCAAATCAAAGAAGGAAAGTCTTCCATGCACACGTAGACTTTATTGAAGACGTAGCTGACAAGGAAACTTGTTAGAAATCTTTCAATTGGAAAGTTTGTATTTGATTTGAATTAGGAAACTAGTTTTTTTGATAACTTAGTTTTAGAAGCTGTAATTAAAAATTACAGAATAGCAATACGAAGCTGTATAGTATTGAAAGAGTTGTATTCTCTTAATATACAGAATAGAAGCTGACGATCAAAGCTTGTTTTGATTGTTAGAAAACTTGTAATCAATTGTTAAATCAATAAAAACAATTGTTTATAGAGTTTTGATCTTGTTCTTTATATTCCGCAGAAAAGTTTAATTTCTTAAAGAACAAGAAATCGAAAAAGTTGAAAAAGTTGTAAGAACTTGTATTCAACCCCCCTTCTACAAGTTCTAGGTCATCTCACTGGGAAAACACCTTTAGATATCTGAGTATTCTTTTTACAGCAATCAAATGTGACTCTCTAGGGTCAGCTTGAAATCTAGCACATAGACATGTAGGAAACATTATATCAGGTCTACTTGCAGTTAGATACAAAAGTGAGCCTATCATGCCTCTATAGCTAGTAATGTCTACTTTCTTTCCTTTTAAATCCTTATCTAGCTTAGTGGCTGTGGGCATAGGTGTTTTTGCAGAAGTACAATCAACCAAATCATATTTTCTCAGTAAATCCTTAATGTACTTAGACTGACAGATGAAAATTCCCTCAGTTGACTGTTTAATTTGCAATCCTAAGAAAAATGTTAATTCACCCATCATGCTCATTTCATATCTAGACTGCATAAGTTTTGAAAATTTTGCACACAGTTTTTCATTAGTAGACCCAAAAATAATATCATCAACATATATTTGTACAAGTATAACATCAGAGCCTTGAATTCTATAAAACAATGTTTTATCTATGATACCTCTTACAAATTTATTTTTAATTAAAAACTGAGAAAGAGTATCATACCAAGCTCTTGGTGCTTGTTTTAAGCCATAGAGTGCTTTGTCTAACCTGTAAACATGATTAGGGAATTTGGAGTCTACAAAACCTGGGGGTTGTTGAACATAGACTTCTTCTTCCAATTTTCCATTAAGGAAAGCACTTTTGACATCCATCTGGTACACTTTGAAGTTCTTGTAGGATGCAAAAGCAAGAAAAATTCTGATTGCTTCAAGTCTAGCCACTGGTGCAAAGGTCTCATCATAGTCAATTCCTTCCTCTTGAGAGTATCCCTTTGCAACCAGTCTTGCCTTATTCCTTGTAATTGTACCAGTTTCATCCAATTTGTTTCTGAAGACCCACTTGGCACCTATTATAGATCTGTTCCTTGGTTTGGGTACCAGTCTCCAGACTTTGTTTCTAACAAATTGGTTTAATTCTTCTTGCATGGCAATAATCCAATCAGGATCTTGAATTGCTTCCTCAATTTTCTTTGGTTCAATCTTTGATAGAAAACTGAGATACAAACATTCATTTTGTGTTGCACTTCTAGCCCTAACTCCATCCTCAATATTTCCAATGATCAAATCTGTTGTGTGGTCTCTCAACCATGGTCTGGTTTTTGGCAGATTTGATCTTGGACTAGAGGCTTCATTTTCTAGATTGATAAAATTCAATCCAGCTTTATTAGTAGAGTTTGCTCCCCCTAAACTATTGATCTCTTCTTCATTAACTCCCCCTGAGTTAGATATCTCAATAGTCTCTGTGTGTGCATCAGGGATACTAGTCTCTGATGTATCATTAGTCTCCGATGGAGAATTAATGTCATTAGTGACTTGTGTTCCATTTTGTTCCAGTACTCTAGTCTCTGATAATACATCAGTCCTTGGTACTTCATGCACAACAGTCAACTCCCCCTCAATTAAAGAGGAATCACTGTTATTTTGGGGATTTTCAGCATTCTCTGTTGGATATTCCCATGCATCCAATTCATTCTCAAAACTGAGAGGTTCATGCAATCCTTGACCAAGCATTCCTGGAATCTTTCTATCATCAAATGCAACTTGAATGGATTCCACAATGACCTTGGTTCTTAAGTTATAAACTCTGTATGCTTTGCTTGACAGAGAATAACCTAAGAAGATTGCTTCATCAGACTTATTGTCAAATTTTCCTCTTGTCTCTGATGAATCTCTCAGTACAAAGCACTTACAACCAAACACATGTAAAAACTTGAGAGTTGGTTTTCTCCCAGTCATTAACTCATATGGTGTTTTGTTGTAGGCTTTGTTTATCAAAGACCTGTTTTGTGTAAAACATGCAGTGCTTATAGCTTCCTCCCAAAAGTACGTGGGAAGTTTAGCCTCTTGCAACATGGTCCTTGCTGCTTCAATGAGGGTTCTATTTTTCCTCTCAACAACTCCATTTTGTTGAGGAGTTCTAGGTGCAGAGAATTGATGAGTAATTCCTTTCTCAGTGCAGAATTCAATTACTTGGGAATTTTTGAATTCTGTTCCTCTGTCACTTCGTATTACCCTCACTGTTTTACCTGACTCAGTTTCTATTTTCTTGACATGATCAATAATTAACTAAGCAGCTTCATTCTTTGCAAAGAGGTATTTTACTCAAGTATACCTTGTGTGATCATCAACAATTACCAGTGCATATCTATTCCTTAAGATAGACATCACATTCACTTGACCAAACAAATCCATATGGAGAAGTTGTAAAGGGTCAGTGATTGATGTTGCTGGTTTGTTTTTGAATGATACACTTCTTTGCTTTCCTTTCTGGCATGCATCACACAATCCATCTTGTGTAAATTCCAATTGTGGAATGCCAGCTACCAATCCTTTCCTCACAAGACTATTGATATTCTTGAAATTCAAGTGGGAAAGCTTCTTATGCCAAAGCCAACTCTCATCAGTTTAAGCTTTGCTATAAAGACATGTGATTTGATCAGTTGAATAAATGAGATTTGCAATGTACAAATTTCCTTTTCTTTTTCCTGTCAAAATCACAGTCCCTGATTCTTTGTCACTTACTAAACATTGATCTTCTTTAAAAGTGACATTGAATCCCTTATCACACAGTTGACTCACACTAAGTAAATTGTGCTTTAAGCCATCAACTAGTGATACCTCAGTGAAAATGACATCTCCATGTTCAACAGATCCATATCCTCTAGTATGGCCTTTGCTGTCATCTCCAAAAGTGACTCTTGGGCCACTTCTCTCTTCATACTATTTTAGCAGGGACTTATCTCCAGTCATGTGCCTTGAACAACCACTGTCCAAGTACCATGATTTCTTCTTTTTGCCCTGCACAGTAGAGAGAACTAGTTTGAGATTTTTGGGACCCAAATCTTCTTGAGTTCTTTCTTACTAGCTGCAGATTCAAGACTTGACTCAGAATAAGTCGATTGCCTCTTTTCATGTTTGATTTTAATTGGGCAATTTACAGTCTTGCTTCCATTGTTTGTGAGACTAATTAACTTTGATTTATTATTTTCAATGCAAATACTACTTGACCTTTTTACAGGTGATTTATCTTTTGTTGTCTTTGAGTTACTAGTCTCAAGCATAGGAATTTTATTTTTGCTCCTACAGTGCATAGCTATGTGGTTTGGATTACCACATACATGACATGTTTTTCTAGGAGCATCAGGCATTGAAACATAGTTGGTGTATTTGTTAATGCCTAACTTGCCATTCCTATTTTTCTTGCTTCTGTTTAATTCCACAACTTTTTCAGCCTTTTGTATTGGAACAGTTTCCAATTTCTTTATTAACTGTTTCTTTGTCATAAACCCAATGTTTAAATGTTTGTTTTCATTCTTCTCAACAATACTCACTGTCTTTTGATTGAAACTTGTTTTTTCAGTGTTTTGTTGATCTTGAATGTTAATAAATCTGGGTTCATGAACAAGAGATACAAAGTTAATTTTCCTAGCAACTTTTGGCTTTTCAGTTGTGGACTCAACAACTTCAATTAGGTCATCTAATTCTGAATTTTTATTTATCCACGCATCATAGCCTAATCTAGATTGGTGACCCATTGTTTGACTATTTACCAAGTCTTTTAGCTTTTTAGAGGAAGTATTCCACAGTTTGATCTTAGCTTGAGCAATTTCAAGTTGCTCTACTAAGTAATATTCCCTCTTTTTCAAAGCATCAATCATATGATGTGTTTTGTTTAAATCAGACTTGATAGTATCAAACTATGTCAATCTCTCTTCAAGAAAATTGTTTCTTTTTAAGAGAATGTCACGTGATTCTTTTACATTGGTATGCTCTATAGTTAAAGACCTAAAATTGACATGCAAATCAGATATGTCTTTTTGCATGCTTTCAATGCTAGATGTATCAAGTAAATTAAGCACGTTAAAATTCTGATTTGCACCACATACCTTTGTAGAATCACTTGACTCGTCACTACGAGCCATTAGAGCAAAGTTGACAACTTCTTCATCAGAGTCACTGTCAATCCAATCTTTTCCCTCAGTAATCAAGGCTTTGCTTTTTGATTTGGCTTTCTTGTCAGCAAAGTCCTTCCTTGATTTTTCATCCTTAGATCTATCATTAGATCTAGGCTTCTTGCACTCATTGGCAAAGTGCCCTAACCCATCACAATTGTAGCATCTTATTTTCTTTAAGTCAAAGGTGACTTTTTGACCTTCTCGTTTAGGGTTAGGTTTTCTCGATGATTTTCTTCCTTTTCTGCTAGCCCTAAATTGCTTAAACTGTTTAACCATGAACGCCATGAATTCCTCCATGTCATCATCAGTATCCAGTTCATCTTCATTATCAGTTGAGCTAGCGTCAGAAAATTCCTCATCAAGCTTCTCTTGAGACTTGTTTGTCTCAACCATCAACGCAGCTCCTTTGTCCCTGCCATGCATGCGCTGTCTTTGCTCTACTTCAAGTTCATAGGTCTTTAAATTTCCGTAGAGCCTATCCAATGTGAGAAGATCCAAGTCATGAGCCTCTCTTATTGCTGTTGTCTTTGGATCCCAACTTGGTGGGAGAGATCTCATGAACTTGGTGTTTATATCCTCATTATCATAAGACTTCCCAAGTATTTTCAAGTCATTGAGCAAAGTGTTGAACCTGTCATATACTGATGTTATAGGTTCACCAGGCTTTGCTTGAAAGAACTCATATTGTTGTGTCAACAATGATCTCTTGTTCTTTCGGACTTGGTCAGTCCCCTCACACAGGACTTTGACGGTGTCCCAGATTTGTTTAGATGTAGTGCAGTTTATGATGCTTGTGAACATATTTTTATCAATCCCATTATAGAGTATGTTCATCACTTTAGCATCCTTTAACACTTGTAACTTGTCTTCGTTTGTGTAATCACTTTCTGGAGCAAGTACAAAGTGTTTTGCAACAATAGATCCTTCAACAGTTTTTGCAGGAACAAATTTCCTAGGTAGATAAGGACCCTTCTCAATCCTATCTATGTAATCTGGATCTGTTGCTCTCAAGTGCATATACATCTTTTGTTTCCACATTGGATATTCTTCTCTTTTAAGAATAGGAATTCTGGTACCACCATCTCTACTTCCTGCATACGCCATGATGTTAGAGCTGCTTGCTTCGTCGTTGTTGGTCATCTCAGAATCTTATTAATTGAGTATTTTCAATTAGTGGCTCTGATACCAATTGTTTTCCCAGTGAGACGACCTAGAACTTATAGAAGGGGGGGGGGGGGGGGGGTTTAATACAAGTTCTTTGAAAATTCTTTTCGATTGATTGTTCTTTAAGAAATTTAAACTTTTCTGCGGAATATAAAGAACACAATCAAAACTCTATAAACAATTGTTTTTATTTGATTTAACAATTGATTACAAGTTTTCTAACAATCAAGACAAGCTTTGATTGTCAGCTTCTATTCTGTATATTAAGAGAATACAACTCTTTCAATTCTATACAGCTTCGTATTGTTATTCTGTAATGTTTTAGTTACAGCTTCTAAAACTAAGTTATCAAAAACCTAGTTTCCTAATTCAAATCAAATACAATCTTTCTAATTGAAAGATTTCTAACAAGTTTCCTTGTCAGCTACGTCTTCAATAAAGTCTACGTGTGCATGGAAGACTTTCCTTCTTTGATTTGAACTCTAACTCCACCAGTGATTAAGTCCTCGACTAATCTCCGATGGCTTCTTTTATTAGTCCCCGATCACTTCGAGTAATCTCCGATGCTTTGGCTTTAGTCGTTGATGACGTCAGCTTTTAATCTCCGAGGTATTGTGTTAATCTCTGATGACGTCAGCTTTAGTCTCTGACTCTTTAGTTCCAATCCCCAATGACGTAAGCTTTAATCTCCGATGACCAATCCTTCAATCTCTGATGAACAAAACTTTAATCTCCGATGAAGGATTCTTCAATCTCCGATGGGCAAAGTCCAATCTCTGATGAACAAAAACTTAGTCTCTGGTGGACTTTTCCCTTAGTCTCCGACAAGCCAAATTCAATCTCCGAAGGACTAATAAATTTAAAACAACTTGTTGAACAAACTCAACAAGTATTCCAGCAGTACATACAAATGAAATGAATCTATCTCTTTATTATAATGACTAATTTACAACCAAGAGATACTACTGCTAGCTACAATACTAAAGTGTTACAAACCAACACTTTTCTGTACATTTGTATTCCTAAGTATTCTAAGAACAATCATCATCAAATGTTTATAAAACCTAACAGTTCCAGCACACTTTCTTAGGGGCTTCTTGAATAGGGATGTAGTTACTGGCTTTGTTTACACCAAATTTGTCCTTCCTATTCTTTTTGTTATCCCCTGACAAGCCTTTATCCCTTGAAGGGCTTCAACGGCCTGATGCACTCTTATCCCCTGATGACTGTGTATCCACTGATGCACAGTCTTGTTCCTTCTTGAAAGGGGGTTTGACTGCTTTGGCAAGAACAGGTTTCTTGCCACTCCCATCACTTGTGGAAACTTCACTCATCGGGAAAACATTCCATTTTTCTAGCTTTGTTACAGCCGTTATAAACTTGATAGGTTGTATTGGCCTTTTTCAAAGCTAGCTGCATTTTCAACCTCAATAGAAGGTTGCTTCACTAGAGTCTCCTCATAGCCTAAACCAGATTTATGATCAGATTTCTAACTTTTTAATTGATCATCTAGTTTCTTGCTCGACTCATTCCATCTCTTTATGACCTCCCTTTCTTCTCTTAAAAGCTTGGAGGTCCATTCTTCTCTCTTTATGGCACAGTCAAGAAGGTTCCCAGTCTTAGAGAGTTCTTTTTCAAGATTCTCAAATCTAGACAGTTCTAATTCTAATAGAGTATTTCTAGTAGTCAAATGTTCATTGATTTTCTGTACTCTCTCAGTCTTAGCTACAACACTTCTTAAAGTGACATAAAGGTCTCTTATCTCACAAGTCATTTCCTTAACAGTTTTGAAACAATCAGTTTTTGACATGTTAGAGAAAATTTCGAGACTTACTTGTGAGTTGCTGCTGTCTATGGATGAGGCCATCAGGGCTAGGTTGACATATTCCTCAGTGTCTTCTTCATCTAAGTCAGCCCAATCTTTTCCCTCTACAATATAAGTTTTTCCCTTTTAGTTGGCATTAAGAGGGTCAAAGTATTTCTTCTTGTAATCCACTTCAGCTTCCTTCCCTTTGCAATCACTTTCACTCTTGGCCTTTCAACACTCATTGACAAAGTGACCTAACTCATTGCATTTGTAGCACTTTATTTTTGATTTATCAATAAAGTTGCTTGTGCTACTGGGTTTCCTTGTTGAAGATCTCTTTATTCCAGTTGTCTTTTGGTATTTTAGTTTGGAAAACCTTTTTGGAAGGAATGTCATGGTTTCATCCATCTCTTCTAACTTTTCAGGAGTGTACTCAGTCCCCTTTCAGTCAGCTTCATTTTCCTCATCTTCTTTAGCATCTCTTGACTGTTGCTTTATCAAGACACTTGGTCTTGCTTCATCTTTATTCTTCTTAGCAGCCATCAGAGCTACAAATTTAAGCTTTCTAGTATCCTCTGACATTTCAGATCTCTGTTGAACATCCAGTTCATATGTCTTTAGGGTAGCATAGAGCCTATCCAAGTCTAGGAGATTCATGTCCTTAGATTCTCTGATGGTTGTTGTCTTCGGATCCCATGATATGGGAATTGCCCTCATGAACTTTCTGTTCACATCTTTGTTGGCATAGATCTTCCCATACATCTTCAGGTCATTTACCAACCTGTTGAATCTATCAAACATTTCAATGAGTGATTCACCATTTTTCATTGTGAACAACTCATACTGTTGTGTTAACAACTACAGTTTGTTTTCACTCACATCTTCAGTGCCATCACATAAGATCTGGATGGTATCCCATATTGACTTAGATGTTGTTAGATTCATGATACTATTTAGCATATCATCATCTAGTCCGTTATATAGGATAATTGTTACCTTTAGATCCTTCTTAACCTTTTTTCTTTCCTCGGGAGTGATCTCATCAGTAGTCTTTGGGACTAATCTTTCTAGAACATTGACTCCATTAACAACCTCCTAAGGAATAAGCTTTTTTGGCACGTGAGGGCCTTCTTCTAGAATTTGTAAATAGTCATCATCGATTGCTCTTAGATGAACTATCATGTGTTGTCTCCAAAAGAAGTACTTTCCCCTTTCCAACATGGGGACCTTACTATTTCCAACTTTGTTGGCCATTAATAAGGATCTTCTAGCAAGTGTAGTTCGCTAGTTGGCTCTGATACCAATTGTTAGAACTAAATAAGTTCAAGTGTTTGTAGAAGGGGGGGGGGGGGGGGGGGGTTGAATACAAACACTACAAACTTTTTGCTCTTTTAAAACTTACGTTGCAGAAGTTGGAATAGCTATCACAACCAGAAAAACTTTAACGAAATTAAGATGAAGGCATTCAAGTTAAAATAGTTGTATTATAACTTGGTTTTTTTTGGAAATCTATTAAATCACAAAGTGATTAATAGCTACAACTCTTTAATAAATTACAGCTTCTTTTCTTCCACACACTAGCTACAAATTTTCTTTGAATATCTCTCTCAAGATCTATTACAAAGCTTCCTTCTAGTGTATATGTTTTATGGCTTGCTTGGTTTTTCGTGTAACAACTCTTTCTATATATGTAGCAGATCAGTTGGTGAACCTACGTGCTAGACATGCTACTTTTTCAACATAGCCGCAGTATGTCACATTAAGGTCCTTTCGGAGTGGTGTGTCAGACTGCTGTTTGTTTTTGTTGCTTCTTTTTCATCCTTTGATCTAGATGCATTAAATGCTTGAGAGTTGTTATTGGATAACCAAACTTCAAGGAACATCTTTCCAGTTATACCCCTTGCTTCCGTGCCAAGTATCAATGATATGCATTTGCTTGTCATTCTTGATGACGAGTGGATTATGTCATAACGATGCATTGAAGACAAGTCGTGATGTTGACATAATCAGTGCTTCTGGATCCTCTGATGGCAAGTTACTGATGACAACTTGATCAGTGCTTCATTATCCACCGATGTCAAGCCTTGATGGAGACTTGATCAGTGCTTCATTATCCACCGATGTTATGACCTTCTTGTATCCGTTGAGGGGTTCATCCCCTGATGAGTTCCCCTGACAGGTTCATCCCTTGATAGGTTCCCCTGATGGGTTCCCCTGATGAAGTCATCCCCTGACGGGTTCCCCTGATGGGTTCCCCTGATGAAGTCATCCCTTGACATAGTATTTTTAGGCTTCCCGTGATGGATTCTTTTCACTGATGCCCTTAAAAAATACTTGTTCTTTTGATCATTGATACTTTGTTGGCTTTGCCTATAATGTCTGTCGTGGGAAATTCTCATCTATTTTTAAGTATCAACAACCATTCTTTGACACTGTCGAGTCCGTTCAAGTTATCACTGATGACTCGCCAAGTGCAGTGTAGTCCATCCCCTGATGACTAAGTCGTCCATCAGTGGATGCAAAACTTGTGTAAATATACTAAGGTTTATAGAATACCTTGAGTATTTACAGATGCACAATTATCCCCTAAACATTATCATCATTATTTATATCTAATAGAAAGAATCACACATTAATAAATCATGATGCTTAATCACTGAATCATTTCGAATTATCTCCTCCATGATGTGAGAAGTGGAGGATTTGATGTCATGACATTTAGAGTTTGTGTCATGACATCTGAAAAAATTTGAGGTAGAGAGAAAGAAGGAAGAGGTGTCGAGGGGAGTGTTGGTTGGATCACAGAATGTGGAGGTGATCCATCAAAGAATTGAGATATAGAACTAATGTGTTCATTCACTGTGTTAATTATTTGCAAGTGGCTCTTAGAGACCCTAATAAGAGTTTCATCAGGGCTTAAGGTCAATGTATGTGCCTCATTCACTTCTGTCCTTGGTTGAGGACTATATTCAATAATTGAATTCTTTTGGGAGGAAACAATTAGAGATTTGTGTCGGGGTCATCTCGCTTGGGTTTTTTCTTCTTCTCTCCTTAAGGCCAACCATTCTTTCTTTTATCTCTCTTTCAATAGTTGTCGTTTCTTCTATGGATTTTCTGTTAGTACCCTAAATCTTTTAAGAGACTAAGGGCTGGGATATAGAGTTTTGATGCACAGAAGGTTGTACTACTTGGGTAGGCTGAGAAGTGGTAATTGTGTCAGCTATTGTAGTAGAAAGTGAAGAAATAAGAAGTTGAGAAGAGGATTGTGATGCTAAGATTACTTGTGCCATGTGTTGTGGAAGCACAAATGGCTCGTTTGTGTAAGCCGAGTTCTTGCTGATTTCAATAAACAATCTTTTGGTCTGCTTGAAGCACTGGATTATCATATCATTATTCTCAATAGAAATGTTAGGTAATTGGGCATTAACGAGCATAGTAAGAAATCTAACATAATAAACCTTGGGTTTCCTCGAGGTTTTCTCACCTAACTTTACAACTAAGTCATCAAAAATAAGCTTGCCTATATTTATGTTCACATTTTTGATTATGACATAAGCTATCTTAAGTGTAAGTGATGTGATGACCTCCAAATTACTAGATTTATGAGAGAAAACTTTTGTTATAGTGTCAAAGAGATAAGATAGTTCTCTATTGACATTAATCCTTTTTAATTCCTTGAACTTAAGGGCCTGACGGTTTTCAATTTTATAGCCTAGTTCTATTACAAAGTTTAATAACTCTGAGTCTGAGGGAATTTTCACAAACTTTGAGTTAGGAAAATCTAGTGTTGTATTTAGATGAGAAGGAGAAATCTTACCCTTGTGTCCTTACACAGTGAAGGAAACGGACTTGACCTTACCAGGGTTGAAAAAAGAGTGTATGAGTTTAGTGCTGCTCCATAAGTCTAAGATCACTTACTCTATACTATTGGCTCTGAGAATATGGCTTTGCTATATGTAGAGTTCAACATATACTACATCATTAGCTTGTAGCACACATCCATTTCTTCAATCGCAGAGAAATCAAAGAAGTTGGTTTGAGGAACAATGAGTCCACTTGATAATTCTTGAGTTGATAATTTAGGGGCCATTGTTCTTGGAGAGAAGTTAGGGTTTCTGAGAATGAGAAAAAAGATATTAGGAACAGTTGTTAGAATGAGCAAATAAATGTTTAGTATGTCATCAGAGAATATGATATCGCATATAACTAGGTTTATAATAAGCCCTGATGCCACGTAATCAGAGATTAGTTATTATCCCCCTAATGCCACATCATCAGGGATTAGTAATTATTCCCTGATGACGTGTTATCAAAGATTAGTGACTATCTCCTAATGCTGTATCATTAGGGATTAATAAATATCCCCTGACGAGCTCAAGTGTTAACACAACCCCTGATGCCTTTTTTTTTCAAAAAAAAAAAAACATAACAACATTCTGAGATTTAACTATTAGGGAATAATTTAAGCAACTAAGGGTTTTAGTACATAAGTACTTAATTGAAGAAACCACTCCAACAGCTTGTCTCGCACAACTTCATCAACATGAATAAGACATTTTACATAATTCACCATACCCAATTCTCTCACCAAATTGTTGAAGGTATTTTCATCGAGAGCCTTGGTGAAGATGTCTGTCAGCTGCTTGTGTTTTGGCACAAAGTGTAGTTCAATTGTCCCATTAGTGATATGTTCCTTGATAAAATGATATTTGATTTCTATATGCTTAGTTCTTGAATGTTGCATAGGATTCTCAGTAATGGCTATTGCACTGTGTTCTCACAAAGGATTGGAATTTTGTTGTATGTCAGGCCATATTCCATTAACTGATTTCTCATCCACAATATTTGGGCACAACAACTTCCAGCTGCAATATATTCAACCTCAGCAATAGATGTTGAAATGGAATATGACTTTTTGCTGAACCAAGACACAAGCCTTCCACCCAAGAATTGACAGCTCCCTATAATATTTTTTCTGTCAATTTTGCATCCTCCAAAGTCAACTTTAGAACATCCAATTAATTCAAAACTAGACTCCTTTGGATACCAAAGCCCCAACTCTGTAGTGCCCTTGATGTATCCTCAAGATTCTCTTCACAACAATGAGATGAGACTCCCTTGAATAAACTTGATATGTTGCACAAAGACATGTTGCAAACATGATGTCAGGCTTGCTAGCTGTCACGTACAATAGTGAACCAATCATTCCCTTATAATTTTTCATATCAACTTTCTTTCCATTCTTATCAGGTTCAATCTTGGTTGTTGTGGCCATTAGTGTCTTTGCTACTTTGGAGTCCTCCATGTCAAATTTTATGAGAAGTTCTTTGGCATATTTTGATTGACGAATAAATATGACATCAGCGGTTTTTTTAAGTTGTAGCCCTAAGAACTAAGACAGCTCCCCCATCATGCTCATTTCATATTTACTTTGTTTGAGTTTGGAGAACTTCTGACACAACTTAGTATCAGTTGATCAAAAAATGATATCATCAACATAAATTTCTAGAAAGATAAGATGACCTTGGTGTTGTCTAAAGAACAAGATTTTGTCAATGATACGTCTTGTGAACTTATTTTCCACCAAAAACTTAGTCAATATGTCATACCAAACCCTAGGAGCTTGCTTCAGTCCATAAAGTGCTTTCTCTAGCTTGAAAATATGATTTGAGAATTTAAAATTTTCAAATCCTAGAGTTTGTTGGACATACACCTCCTGTTCTAATTTCCCATTTAGAAAAGCAGTTTTCATATCCATTTGATAAACCTTGAAGTTTGAATGTGTAGTATAAGCTAAGAAGATTCTGATACCCTTAAGCATGGCTAAGAAGATTTTGGCAATGGAAAAAGTTTCATCGAAGTCAATGCCTTCCTTTTGTAGATAACCCTTTGCCACTAACCTTACCTTGTTCCTTATGACAATGCTAACTTCATCCATTTTTTTCCTGAATACCCGCTTAGTGCCAATAATTATTCTGTGTTTAGGCTTGGGCACCAGCTTCCATACTTCATTTCTTTCAAACTGATTTAATTCTTCCTGCATTTTTATAATCCAATAAACATCTTTCAAGGCTTCTTTAATTTTCTTTGGTTCAGTTTGTAAGAGAAAACAAGCATATAGGCATTAATTTGATGTAACTCTTTTGTTTTGCACTCTTTGATTTTGTTCATCAATAATCAATTCTACTGGATGATTCCTTGACTATTTGTTATGAGGAGGAAATCTAGATGAACTTGCATGATCTTCATTTCCTCCCTTAAGTATGTGCTACCGGCTTCTGAGGAAACTCCCCCTAAATTATTGCTTAAATCAGGGTTTAAGTTATCCCCTGGTGGTGCTCTCCTTAATGGACTATATGTTAGAACTGAATAAGCTCAAGTGTTTGTAGTAGGGGGATTGAATATAAACACTACAAACTTTTCTCCCTTTAAAACTTAATACATAAAAAATTGAAATAGCTGCAAAGATCAGAAAAAAATACTGAAATTAAAATGAATACACATGCATTATAACTTGGTGTTTTTATGGGAATCTGTATAATCACAAAGTGATTAAACAGATACAAATCTGTAAATGAATACAACTTTTTTATTCACACTTCTAGCTGCAATTTCTCTCTATAATATTTCTCTCAATAGCTATTACAAAGCTTCTCTCTAGTGTATGAAAACGATATTGATTTTTGAGTGTTTAATATTCTCTCTTATAGTTTTGGTGGTGTGTAACAACCATTACATATATAGGAAAATAGAGATGGAACCCTTATGCTTGCCATGCTTCTTTTTTAATGTAGCTGCAGTATGTCCTATCATTATCTTTTCGGAGATACAAGTGTCAGACTACTAGTGGCTACAGTTGCTTCTATTTTTGTCCCTGTTCTCCATGCATTTCTTGTGTAAAGGTTGTTATTGGACCACCAGATTTCAAGAAATATCTTCCTAGATATACCCCTTGCTTTTATACCAAGTATCAGTGTATAGCTCATAATCCTTGATGACGTGTAGACTAGGTCTTAACTATCCCGTGATGACAAGCCCCGATGTAAACTTCATCAATGCTTCCCCATCCACTACTGCTAATCCCTGATTTAGAATTAGATCAGTGCTTCTTGATCCCCTAATGTTAAGTCCTAATGCTATCCACTAATATCATCCATTGCTGTAGTGTTCAGGCTATCTCTTGATGATATCCCATGGTAGTCAAGTTATCCACTGATGGTATCCTCTGACGGTCAAGCCGTTCCCTGATGTTATCCCCTGACAGTCAATTTATCCATTGATGGTATCCCCTAATAGTCAAGCTGTCCCCTGATAGTCAAGTTATCCCCTAGTGGTATCCCATGACAGTCAAGTTATTCACTAATGTCTTTTTGAAAGCTAACATCTTTGATCATTGATACTTTGTTGGCTTTTCCATGAATGTCTGATGTGGGGAATACTTGAACATTAAGTACAAGTAGACATTCCTTGACTCTAACAAGTCCTTTGAAATAACCACTGATGACTTGCTTAGTGCAGTATTGGCTATCCCCTGACAGACTTAGTTGTCCATCAATGAATGCTTAATTGTGCAAATATACTAAAGTTTATAGAACACCTTGAGTATTTACAGGTGCACATTTATTAAATGAACAAAAGAATACTTACGTCATCATCATCAACATAATACCTAACAATCTTCACCTATTTATGATTCTCAGTTGGATAACCATAAATCTAATTTATTTACTGATGATGATGTCAAAACCAAAAGTATAAAGAATGAAGACTAAGGAATAAGGAATGAGGCATGCAATTGCATTTAGCTAAGTGTATTTGTACAAATAGAAAGAAAAACTATTTACAAGTGTAAAATACTAAAACAAGTGTTTACTACTTAGATTTCAGGATCATTTTGTTGCTGAGCTTTAACAAAGGGTAATGGATGGCTTGATTCTATCGGTTTTGAGTCACTTCCAAGCCCTTGTCTTCTTTGGTTAGGAATCCTGAGTCTCTTGTCTTCTCTACCAACCTTTAATGAATTAAACTCCTTCTCAAGCAGTTTTCTGAAGTTGACAATGTTGAAATTTGTGCTTTTCTCCAAGGCTTCAAGGATAGATCCAATCTCTTCCAAGTTGGTTGTAGCAAGTTGTGATCAGTAAAAGGTGATGATCTTCCCTTTGGAATTTTTGAATTCAACACCCATGGGACTAGTGATCTTCTTAGGATATTCTTTGAATCCTTTTACTAGGGGAACATCCCTTATAATTACTGAGATCCTATCATTAGCTTTGGTATCTTCAATCTCCTTCAATAACTTGTTGACAATCATGGCTCTGAACGTGATGAAATTTTTGTTCTTATGGCAAGCAATCTGGCCTAGAATATGCATAACCTCCTCAAAGTCTATCTCATAAACATCTTTTTCCCTTATGCTCTTCTCTTGCCCATCACCAACTTTATGAAATAGCTTCAAGGGTTTATCCGTAACTGTGGGCAAGTTTTTGATGTCATTGATGACTTTTCTCACTTTTTCAAGCTCTCCCTTCAAGTCTCTGTTTATTTATGAAGTGTTTGGCACAACTTTCTTGGCTAGGGCAAGTTATTTAGCATCCATTGATGTATTTGATCTGGGAGATCAAACATAGGTTGCGGAAAATAACTTTAGGAAGATTCCGTGAAGAAATTAATCACCAAGAATCAACACTAAAAGGTCAATTTGATTAGTTTGCTTAAAGAATTTAATCATCCGTAAGCTAAAACAAATCAGTTGTGAAAGTATAAAGGAATTAACCACCAACTTTCAGGATAATTGCAAGTAAAAACTCACGTAAGTTTATTAATCTCAGTCTCAAGTCCCTTTACATCGTACAACATAAGCAACTATTTATAAGTTGTGAATAAACCCTAATTCTACTTTGGTAAGAATTCTACAATGAAAAGAAATCTAATCTAACTATGGAAAGAACATTACAACGGAAAGGAATCTATTTCAATAAGGAAAGATAACAAACCTATTTTAAATAGGAAACAAATACAAAACAAACACCAAAAATAATAAAATTGTTAGAGTGTATGCCCTAGTGGCCAATTATGTAATGATTGTGACACTATGTTTATGTTATGTTTTTTGGTTAAATGATAATTACTTTTATTATGTTTTATTTACTGCGTAATATAAATGTTAACATAATAAATGTCCTTAGAAGAATGATACTAATTATATGGATTCAAGTATGTGACTTGAATATGAGACCATATAAATATGTAAAGTATCATTATTCTTAAATGTCCCTAGTCGAGTATCATTGTCAGTGGGACAACAATAATACATTGAGACTAGTATGTGGATTAACTGATGGCTATATCTCATTGGTCATAAATATATACGAGATATATTAAGTTGATTCATAGGTACATGTTAGAGAACATAGTACTGGACAGACCCACCATGAGAATTCTACATGGAGCGTTATGCTATGTGTCATAAGTAATTCTCATAGTGACAATGATGTAATGGTCCTTCGACCTGAAGTCATGACATTTCTACATAAGGAGTTATGCGTTTTGACATTATCAAAAGTCACCTTTAACTGGGTGGACGATAAAGGTGATTGTTGGATGCATAATGAGTTATGTGAGAAATGGGAATGATGTAGATGGAATTTAACCCTCCTATAAATTAGGGGCGATATCTATAGGCCTCTTGATTGAGTGAAACTATGAAATGCATGGCCATGCTCAAATAGAGATTTGTTTCATATAGTTTACTCATTGATCAAGAAAACTGAGATTAAATTATAAAGAGGATGACACATCCATGCCTTGAATTTAATCTTAGATATCATGGTTAAAAGGATTAAATTACATTGAAACATTGGTCACAAAAGGTAACGTCGAATCTATGACTTTATTATTACTTGGGTAACAGTGATGTATTACTAGATGCCGCTCACTGTTTATAATTTTATAATATGATTTAAAATTATTGCCAACGTAATAATAACCTACAGGGTCACACACATAGAACATTCGTCAAGGAGATATAATTTAAATGTCAATGATTTTAATATATCAATAAGATTGATTTAATTAAATCATGACTTTAAATTATATATATATATATATATATATATATATGTAATCTGTATGAAGAAGAGTCCTTTAGAAGGAAATACGAATATATATTTATTTGTACATATATTAATTAAGTGAGACTTGATTAAATATATATCTAATGAATATAGGATTCGGATTCTAATCTCCTAATTAGATTAGGTTTTGGAATCTACTCTATAGAAGGCTATATATACATGATATATCAGCTATTCTAGTAGAGATAGAGAGATAGATATAGAATTTTTCTCTTAAAAACTAACGTTTTGACGTAGCCGCTCATAAGAGAGGTTAAGAGAGATAAAAGAGATACAGATTATTTACAGCTAGTACTGTTATCCTCTTTGCTCGAATCGTAAGACGGTTCGCGGGTGTTCGTGTGGATACCGTAGAGACGCTGTCCAGTTGGGTTGCGTTAAAGATTTGGAGACGATCAACACCTTCACCAAAGTTTCAGATTCGCACTTTTAATCGGTAAAATCTTGAACTATCTGTATTAAACTGTTTCGCATAGATCCTCGGGTTTGGGTTTCGTTTTGTTTTATTTTAAACCGTATTTTTCCGCTGCGTTTGCTAGTACGAAACCCAACAGTGGTATCAGAGCTATATGCGAAACGTTAATATGGATTTATGTGTTTAATTGTATTCGATATACCTGATATATGCAGTTAATACAAGTTTACCGATTTTAAGTTGAATATATATGATATTCTGCATGTATGGATATTCTGGAATTACGTATTCTGATTATCGATGATACATGCTTATGGGGTATTCTGCATATTTGATATGTAAGTCTGGAGATGGGATGCAGGGATGATGCAGGGTTATACGATTCTGGACATATAAGATATGTTTCGAATTCTGGAATTGTTTCAGAATTTCGTATGTTAAAATTCGTAGTCTCTGATGACGTCACGTTTAATCTCCGATAGGCTAAATGTTAGTCTCTGATGACGTCACGTTTAATCTCCGATAGGCTAAATGTTAGTCTCTGATGACGTCACGTTTAATCTCCGATAGGCTAAATGTTAGTCTCTGATGACGTCACGTTTAATCCCCGACAGGCTAAATGTTAGTCTCTGATGACGTCACATTTAATCCCCGACAGGCTAAATGTTAGTCTCTGATGACGTCACATTTAATCTCCGATAGGTTAAATGTTAGTCTCTGATGACGTCATTTTTAGTCTCCGACAGACTTAATAATTAGTCTCCGACGAGCTAATACGATTAGTCTCCGACAGGCTTAATTTTTAGTCTCCGATAGACTTAATAATTAGTCTCCGACGAGCTAATACGATTAATCTCCGACAGACTTAATAATTAGTCTCCGACGAGCTAATACGATTAGTCTCCGACAGGCATAATTTTTAGTCTCCGACAGACTTAATATTTAGTCTCCGACGAGCTAATACGATTAGTCTCCGACAGGCATAATATTTAGTCTCCGATAGAGAAAAAAAAAAAAAAAAATTGCACAATACAGATTGTGACTTATAAAATTTTTCCAGGGGGCGCTGCCCCCTTAGACCCCAGCTCGCTGATCGGTCAGCGAGACCACCGCCAGGGGCCATGCCCCTTGGACCCCGCTAGGGGCCTCCCGACCCCTAGGACCCCGGCAAGGGGGGGTGCCCCCTTGACCCCCCGCCGTAGCGCACGATTGTCGTGTTCCCCAAATATGGTTTAATGATTTAAAAATTAATTAAAATATATATATTTAATTATTTTAATTGTTTAAATCATGTTATTATGTGCTTATGATGATATGCATGGTGCACAGTTATGGCCTTACGACCCATAGGTTAGTGGTTTTGGTTTTGAAATACGGCTTGCATGTCGTGCCTTCTCTTATATCTGGATGTAATATTCTTTTCTCATCTTACTCCCCTCGAATGTAACTCGAGGTTTCTTTCTATAAAGTAATGTACAACATAGAATATTTTAGTATAGGTTTCATTATTATGTAATCTATAAAGATGACCAATAGAAGATGGAGATGAAGAAAATGAAGCATGCAAACAGAGTTTCAAGTAAGCTGCCAAGTTTGAAGATCAATTACCACATTACACGGACCTTCAATCTTTTCATTAGCTTGGAAAGATTGGCATAGGATTTGGCCATAACTGTGTCACAATTAAATTTTGCACTTTATTTATGCTTATATATGATATAATGAATAAATGTGCATGCTTAAAAGTTATAGTTGGTGAGATCTAATTTAATTAATAAAATCCCTCATAAAATTATTAAGTCTTAAACAGATGCCTTCCAATGATTAACACTCATCAAGGCCTTGATCGATGGATGTAGGTTTGCCAAAGCAAAGTACCCCATTTATCTTGGCATGGTGCGATAGGATAATTGTGATATCCAAACTGTTAAAATTGGGCTCGACTTAACTAGGCTATCACAATAGGATTGTGGGTCTAGAGGCATAGAGTTTGTATAAGTTCATTAGTTGAGCTTGAACAAATGTTGTTCGACAAACTATCCAAGAGTTATATATGATATAATTGACAAAGTGTTGTCTACCTAAATAATTATGTTTTGAGCGATTAGCCAAAGCTAACTTAGGGCATAATGAAATATGGATCTTGGCTCACTAGAAGTATTTAAAAGAAATAATTCCGAATTAATGGTGAGGGCTATTAATTTGAATAAAATAGTGGGAGGTATATTTTGAATGTGCCATTATCAAAAACATAACATTAAAATTTCTGCAAATTTACTTATTTATTTTGCATTTATGAATTGTAGATATTAATGGCAAACAACAACAATAGTAGCCTTTCACTGCGATCAGTCCTTGAGAAGGAAAAATTGAATGGGATTAATTTCCTAGACTGGCATAGGAATTTGAGGATTGTCCTCAAGCAGGAGCGCAAGCTCTATGTCCTGGATGGACCAATTCCTGCTGCACTAGCTACCACTGCACCACGTACAGAGCAGAATGCTTACAAGAAGCATCAGGATGATGCTCTGGATGTGGGCTGCCTTATGTTAGCAACCATGAACCCTGAGCTTCAGAAGCAACATGAGTTAATGGATGCTTATGACATGATTGAACATCTTAAGAAGTTGTTCGAGGGGCATGCTCGGCAGGAGAGGTATGATACAAGCAAAGCATTGTATCATTGCAAGCAGGGAGAACGTGATCCAGTCGGTCCACATGTTCTTAAGATGATTGGGTATATTGAGTACCTAGATAGGTTGGGCTTTCCACTTACTCAGGAGGCTCAAACTGATCTTGTTTTACAATCATTGAACAATAGCTATTCTCAATTTGTCATGAATTACCTCATGAACGAGATTGAGAAACCACTTACTGAGTTATTGAGTATGTTAAGAACTGCTGAAAACAACATGAAAAAGGCAGGACCCTCTCCCATGTTGATGGTACAAAAGGGGAATGCCAAAGGAAATGGAAAAGGCAAAAAGAAGAAGATGGGATCTAAATCTGTTGCCAAATCCAAATCCAATAAGGCTTTGAAGCCTAAAGGTGGGATAGCTAAAGAAGGTAATTGTCACTTCTGTGGAAAGCCTGGACACTGGAAAAGGAATTGTCATGCTTACCTGGAAGATCTAAAGAAGAAGAAAGGAAGTGGGACTTCCAATTCAGGTATATATGTTATAGAAGTCAATTTATCTACTTCTACATCTTGGGTATTTGATACTGGATGTGGTTCTCACATTTGTGTAAATGTGCAGGAACTGCGAAGGAGTAGACCATTGGCTAAAGGCGAGGTGGACCTACGCGTTGGAAATGGAGCAAGAGTTGCTGCATTAGCTGTAGGAACTTACCATTTGTCTTTGCCCACTGGGCTTGTATTAGAACTTGAAGACTGTTATTATGTGCCTGCTATAAGTAGGAATATTATTTCTGTTTCTTGTTTAGACAAGAAAGGTTTTTCGTTTATAATAAAGAACAATAGTTGTTCCTTTTATTTAAATGAAATGTGTTATGGAGTAGCACAAATGTTTAATGGTCTTTATGTTCTTGATTTACAAATGCCTATCTATAATATAAATACTAAACGGCTAAAATCGAAAGATTCTAATCTGACTTATCTCTGGCATTGTCGTTTGGGCCATATAAGTGAGAAACGCATATCCAAACTCCATAAAGATGGGTATTTGGACTCATTTGATTTTGAATCATATGATGTATGCGAGTCTTGTTTGTTAGGCAAAATGACTAAGGCACCTTTCACTGGACATAGTGAACGGGCCAGCGATGTATTAGGCCTCATACATACTGATGTATGTGGACCCATGAGTTCGCTAGCTAGATCTGGATTTTGTTATTTTATTACATTTACTGATGATTTCAGTAGATATGGATATGTGTATCTTATGAAACACAAATCTGAATCTTTTGAAAAGTTCAAAGAATTCAAGAATGAAGTACAAAACCAATTTGGCAAAAGTATAAAAGCCATTCGATCAGATCGAGGTGGTGAATACTTAAGCCAGGAATTTGATAATCTTCTTAAAGAGTGTGGTATTATATCACAACTCACTCCACCTGGAACACCACAATGGAATGGTGTGTCTGAAAGGAGGAATCGAACCTTGTTAGACATGGTACGATCCATGATGAGTCATGCAAATCTTCCGATAAGCTTCTGGGGTCACGCCCTAGAAACTGCTGCCTTTACACTTAACCGTGTTCCTACAAAGACGGTTCAAAAGACACCATATGAGATGTGGACTGGGAAACGTCCTAGTATGTCTTTTATGAAGATTTGGGGATGCGAAGCGTATGTAAAACGTCTAGCTTCCGACAAGCTCGGACCTAAATCAGATAAGTGTAATTTTGTGGGATACCCAAAAGAAACAAAAGGGTATTATTTCTACAAACCTTCTGAGAACAAAGTGTTTGTTGCTCGCACTGGAGTTTTCCTAGAAAGAGAATTTGTCTCTAAAGAAAACAGTGGGAGGCATGTAGAACTCGAAGAAATTCGAGAACCACAAAATACCAATGAACCTGAGATGGAACATGAGCAGGAGCCACAAGGTGTTGTGGAAACTGAACCTGCTCAAGTAACACAAGATCATCGTAGATCTGGTAGGATACGCCATGAGCCTGAAAGATATTATGGATATCTTATCACTCAAAGTGGCGAAGTTATGCTCATAGATGATGATGAGCCTACTTCCTATCAAGAAGCTATGAACGGACCTCAGTCTGAGAAATGGCTTGAAGCCATGAAATCTGAGATGGACTCCATGTATGCCAACCAAGTATGGACTTTGGTTGACCCACCTGAAGGGGTAAAACCAATTGGGTGCAAGTGGGTTTTCAAGAAGAAAACTGACATGGATGGTAATGTACAAACCTATAAAGGGCGATTGGTAGCAAAAGGTTTCAAACAAGTTCAAGGTGTTGACTATGATGAAACTTTCTCTCCAGTAGCCATGGTTAAATCCATCAGGATCTTACTTGCTATTGCAGCTTTTCATGACTATGAAATTTGGCAGATGGATGTCAAAACAGCTTTCCTTAATGGAAATCTGCTTGAGGATGTGTATATGACACAACCTGAGGGTTTTGTCACTCCAAAGGATGCTGGAAAGGTATGTAAGCTACAAAGATCCATTTATGGATTAAAGCAAGCATCTCGGAGCTGGAATCTTCGTTTTGATGAAGCAATCAAAGAGTTTGGCTTTATCAAGAATGAAGATGAACCTTGTGTTTACAAAAGGTTTAGTGGGAGGCATATTGTATTCCTAGTATTATATGTCGATGACATATTACTTATTGGGAATGACATTCCTTCCTTGCAAGCAGTCAAGACATGGTTGGGAAAATGTTTCTCCATGAAAGACTTGGGTGAAGCAACCTATATTCTAGGTATCAAGATCTATAGAGATAGATCGAGAAAAATGCTTGGGTTAAGTCAAAGTACATACATTGATAAAGTGTTGAAACGGTTCAGCATGCATGATGCTAAGAGAGGTTACATACCCATGTCGCATGGAGTAACGCTCTCTAAAGCTCAATGTCCTAAATCACAAGATGATAAGGATCGCATGAGTAAGATTCCTTATGCTTCGGCAATTGGATCTATCATGTACGCAATGTTATGTACACGTCCTGATGTTTCGTATGCTTTGAGCATGACGAGCAGATACCAGTCAAATCCAGGTGAAGGTCACTGGACAGCAGTCAAGAACATCCTTAAATACCTCAAAAGGACTAAGGATACATTCTTGATATATGGAGGTGAAGAGGAACTAGCAGTAAAGGGTTACACTGATGCTAGTTTCCAAACTGACAACGATGACTATAAGTCACAGTCAGGCTACGTGTTTTGCCTTAATGGTGGAGCTGTGAGCTGGAAGAGTTCAAAGCAAGAGACAGTTGCCGATTCTACAACAGAGGCTGAGTATATTGCTGCTTCCAATGCATCAAAGGAGGCTGAATGGATAAAGAAGTTCATTACTGAACTTGGTGTTGTTCCTTCTATTGTTGATCCAATAGACCTCTACTGTGATAGTAATGGTGCCATTGCACAATCGAAGGAACCAAGATCTCACCAACGATCCAAGCATATACTTAGGCGTTTTCATCTCATTCGAGAAATTGTTGAGAGAGGTGATGTACATATTTGCAAAATACCGACAGAAGAAAATGTTGCAGACCCACTGACCAAGGCTTTGTCGCAGCAGAAGCATGAAGGTCACACTATTGCTATTGGTATTAGATACATGAGTGATTGGCTCTAGTGCAAGTGGGAGATTGTTAGAGTGTATGCCCTAGTGGCCAATTATGTAATGATTGTGAC
>CM025784.1:8689525-8704639 GCA_014636745.2 Centella asiatica | reverse complement strand
TTTTAAACCGTATTTTTCCGCTGCGTTTGCTAGTACGAAACCCAACAAAAATACCTAAGAATAAACTTCCTGTGGCCGTCAGTGGATAATTAACCACCAATGGGTTAATCGATCCCCTGACGATGACGTCATACTAAGCCCTGGTTACCCTCTGATGACATCATCCCCTGACGCGCATGAAGACATCGCTTGATGTGAGGCTCGGCATTCCCTGACGCGCAGGAACATCCCCTAACGTCCGACACGACATTCCCTGATCCATTCCTCGGCCACGACAGCTTTAGGACAATGTGGTTATTGATTGCAACACAATTGAGTAATTGCAACAATAATTGTGTTACAGTCAATTACCCCAACGCATCATCCATCCTCCTGGCAATCAAAAGAGACTGTGAACTCTGACCTATTCTTCATTTGGATGATAATGATTTTCTCTTAATTGCTTTTGACCCTGACATTTACGCAATTGATAGATTCCATGTATGTTAGGCTCTTTATTCTGTCATCCCTTAGAGCTTCTACCAGTGTGGGTGGTCCATATGTTACAGGATGATGTTTTCCCAGTGAGATAGCCGAGAACTTGTAGAAGGGGGGTTGAATATAAGTTCTTTGAATTCTTTTTGATGGCTTGTTCTTCAAGAAATTAATTATTACTTGCGGAAATAAAGAACAAGAACTCAAATCAATTTATAAACAATTTCTTTTATTGATTTTAACAATTGAATACAAATTCTAACAATCACAATAATATGATCGTCAACTTCTTTTCTTTCTGTATAGTAAAGATACAAACTATGAATTCTATACAGTTTCGAATTACAATTCTGTAAACCTAATTACAGCTTCTAAAACTGAATTACAATTAACTCAGTTTCCAATTCTAAATCAATAATGATTCAGCTTCCTTATTCGAATTAAACACAATATTTCCTTTTTGATTAGAAAGAGATTTCTGGCTTGTTTCCTTACCAGCTACGTCTTCAATAATATCTTGATTTACGTGGAAGACATTCCTTATTCAATTCAAACTCTGTATCTCATCAGGAAATAAGTCACGACTAGTCCCGGACGGCTTTAGCTTTAGTCCCTGATTACGTCATCATTTAGTCTCTGGTCTTTTAGTCTCTGATGACGTCAGGTTGTGTAATCTCTGATAGAGTTATTAATCTCCGATGCTTATAGGCTTAGTCTCTGATGACGTCAGCTTAGTCTCTGATGGATTTAGACTTAGTCTCTGATGACGTAAGCTTTAGTCTCCAATAGGCAAAACTCAGTCTCTGGTAGACAAAATCCTTAGTCTCTGACAAGTTTTCCCTAGTCTCCGATAAGCCATTTTGTAATCTTCGTTGGATCAAATACACACTTTGACTTGTTGAAGCTTTGATACACTTTCCAGCAGTTACTTACAATTAAAGAATGAATCTATCTCTTTACAAATAATAAACGAATTACAACCAAAGAGATAACTATTGGCTAATTAACTTCAGTGTTACTAATTAACACTTTCTGTACATTTGTATATCTAAGTAATCTACAAACAATCATCATCAAATGTTATAAAACCTAACAATCTCCCCCTAATTATGAATATCAGAATGATAAGCATAATTTCAAGGTTGATGATGATGTCAAAACTCAAAATTACAAGTATTACTTAGAAAAATAAAGAATTACTAACTACAAATGTATCTGAATTAAGATCTTTGATCTGTCATTCAGCTTCCACCAAGACTCAGGTTTAAATCCTTTAAGTTTGGCTTCAAAAATAAAAATTACAGCTTATTCAACAATCAACATACCTTCCA
Source organism: Centella asiatica (assembly GCA_014636745.2). Lineage (NCBI taxonomy): Eukaryota > Viridiplantae > Streptophyta > Magnoliopsida > Apiales > Apiaceae > Centella > Centella asiatica. The sequence goes on along the minus strand of CM025784.1, from coordinate 8,702,834 downwards.
ACACAACAGCTTTACCTTCTATTCTTCCTCAGCACTTCCAGCCTTTCTATCAACAGCTTTCTCAGATTAATCTCTATTTCTTCTTCTGCATCCTTGAGTAGACTGATAAATCCTTCAATGTGTCTCTCAGTGACACTGCTGATATCTCTGTTATAGTTGAAGAAAATTTTCTCTCCATGGAAAGTCTCATACCATAATCCAAGAGGCTTAGGATCAACTTCTGGCACTGTGTCCAATTTATGTTTCACCTTCATTACCTTCTGAATTTGGCTTTGAAATCCCTTGTTGAGATCAGATGTCTCAAGCACTACAGTCAGCAACCACTCCAAGTTCTTTTTAGTTTGTCCCTCCAAGGCTGGCCTCTCAAATTTCAAAGATTCTCCATCTTTTAGAAAGACATGGAGCAGTTCTTTGTTATTTTTATCCTTGATCAGATTTATATTATTCGTACTTTTTTTCAGGGCTTTGACAATTTCCTCTGTGCTAGCCATCTCAACCTTATAAGATTTCCTTGATGGAACAATTTGTGGCTTTGTTGGTCCACTCATAGCCACTAAGGTAGTCTCGGTTGGCCTTGGAGGTTCTTGAGATATAGGCTGCTTGATAGATGCTTTAATCACAGGTTTCTTTGTAGATTCTTGGACCAAAGATCTTCTTCTCGATTTCTTCTCTGCCTCTTCCATCTCCTTATTTTTCTTTTTGGTGATGGCTGCTTTCTGTGCATTTGATCTTCTTGCAGAGATTTTCTTTTTCTTTGATTCCTCTTCCTCCTCTTGTAGTTTCTAAGCTAGTAAAGCATTAGCTTCAATTAGTTTCTGCTCTTGAGGATAAACTAACTCTACTTTCCCATCCATTATCAATTCAACTGGAGTGGGAAAGTGAGCAGTCTTCATGGCGTCCCCCAATAACTTGGGCTGTCCTGGTTGAGAAGATATTTGTTTCTTTGATTCTACACCATGACTCCCTTGCCTTTGTCCTTTGTTGTTCCTGGGGCTTGTGTAGTGGAAGGAGAAGCTGCTACTGTTGCTGTTGTTGTTGGTATTTTTGTTGTTGTTGGTGGTGGTGGTTGTGTTGTTGTTATTGACTTTGTAGCTGCTTCAAGATCAGAATGCTTCTTCAAAATTCTGTCCATCTTTGCTTGCAATTCTGCATCAAGGACTGGAGCAGATTTTGGTTGCAATTTTAGTACAGGAACATGTTTGGAATGACCACTCTCCCCCTTTTTGACATCAGCATCTTTAGGTTGGTAGGAGGTGGCCAAGTGTGGAATTGCCTGTAGCAGGAGTTGCTCCATTATGTCATGTTTTTGAAGGAGGAGTTGGACATTGGCTTCAAGGGCTTGGAGTCGACTATCAATTTTGGACTTGTCTTTGATGATAGTATTAATTGAAGTGATAGTCCTCCGTGGTAAGTGTCCTTCATAGCACCTCCATATCTTTTCTGTTTCCAACTCCATCCTTTCCTCCATTCTTTTGACTGCACCATTGATCCCAGTAACCAAGAAGTGGTGAAACTTTGTATGTTTCTTATCCACCTTGGTTACTTCTTCTAGAATGTCTTTTATTGATGGTGCAACTGCATTTGACCCAATATTGGTCACATAATCCTGCCTTAATTGGGCAGCTGCATCCTCAAGAGAGTTTGTGTAGTTTGCATCAAGCCAAACATCCACATTCTCCTCTTCAGGTTCTTCAGGCACAGGGTCATTTGCAAGCCATGTCTTCAATGCAGAAATGTGGTCTTGTCTTTGTTGTAGACCATATAAGAGTTCAAATTTTGCATTGGACATTTCAGATAGAACATGTAATGTTGTATCCCCTGTGCTTGAACTGATCCCAATTTCTTCTGTTTGAATTGTAATGGAGGGAGTAGAAGAAACTTGAGCTTCTTGGGTGATGGTTTCAACAGGTTTTAAAAATGTACCTGCTGAAAATTTCTCTCTTTTATTTTCTTCAAGGATCTCATCCTTGCTTACACCCTCTCCTTTTACCTGGAGTTGGACACTCAGCTTCTCAATCTCTCCTTTTTCCAAGCTTACTAAAGCTTGACTCTCTTGTATGTGTATGTCCTCTCCTTTTTCCAGGTCAGGAGCCTGACTCTCACTAATTATTCTCACATCCTCACTTATATGGGTGTGCACACTCTGTCCTAAAGAAGTAGGGGTTGTAGAACTGCTTGAGACTGCATGGAGAATGGGTTCCCTTTGTTTTTTTGGGGCTAGGGATCTCTCCATGGAATGTGTGTGAGAGCTTGTCTCGAGTATTGGCTCCTCTTGGGAAAACTCAAGAAGATTTGAATTTGTAATATCAAAAGAATCAAGAATGGGAGAAAGAGGAGAAGAATGTACAATTTGGAGTGTTGGCTGTTCCTCAGACATTGAAAATTGAGGAACATCAATAGATGACTCTGTGTGTGCACTCCTAGTGTCACTCTTTTCTTGTATTGTCTCTCTTTGTGGTTCCTCTTGTTGGTGAACAAGAGGTTGTGCAGACTCTGCACAGGTTGTTTCTGGTTGGGAATTTTCTTCAATGTCAACATCCTTTTGGGAGGATGGTGACAGTTCACTGTTTGTCCTTATAACCTCCAATGCTTTTTGAGAAGCACTGGATTGGGCTTGGCTAAGGGTTATAACTCTCTTCTTTCTCTGAAGTGGAACTTCAGCTTCTGGTTCTCCCTCATCCTCACTTGCTCCCTCAATTATTTTTCTTTTAATTGGGAGTTTTGTGATGGTTGTTTGAGTCATTGCTACCACAGTCTTTTGGGAAACTGTGGAGGGGGCTATAGATTGTTGTTGTGAAGTGGTTGGAGGATTAATAGGGTTTTGGTTTTCAATATCCTCAAAAAATAACAAAGAATAAAGGTTTGGAAGCCTATCAATGAGAGTAGATCTCATGACAGGAGGAAACGTAAAGCATTATTAACAATGGTATGATCTATATTATAGACAAAATTATCATAACTGAAACTTACCACAGGAGAGTCAGTATTCTCATCCTGGACAGTAGTAGTGGACCACATAGCCGTGATAACTTCAGTGGCTTGTGTGGGAGCTTCGCATATGGTATAGGAAAGTGTGGAGTTTTGAGGAAAATCCATGAAAGGGTGGTACTGTGCTTCAAATTCATGCTTGTTAGCCACCCCTGCATGGTTAGTCTTGATGATATCAAAGTCTCCAAACTTAAAGCATACTGTTTTGGCCGCCATTGAAGAGATCTGTGTGAACTTGTGAAGAAATTCTTTGAAAAAGGGTTAAATTGTAGAATGTTTGTAGAGAGAAAATAATTTCAAAGCTTGAGAGTTTGTGATTTCAAAGGTGTTTGAATTTACTTTTATCAAAGTTTTAGAAACGTTTGCAATTCACAGGATAGTGAACCATTTTCGATGGTGGATATAAGTAACTACTAGATTGCCCTCGATCGGAGATTGCCCTAATCTCTGATATGTTCACTCATAAGAGACTAGACCCGATTAGTCTCCGATAGTTCATTTTTGATTGAGTCAGAGACTAATCAAAAACACTGTCGGGGACTAAGGTAGTCTCCGATAGTTCATTTTTGATTGAGTTGGGGACTAATCAAAAATACTGTCGGGGACTAAGATAGTTTCCGATAGTTCATTTTTGATTGAGTCGGGGACTAATCAAAAATACTGTCGGGGACTAAGATAGTCTCCGATAGTTCAATTTTTAATTAAGTCGGGGACTAATTAAAAACACTGTCAGGGACTAAGATAGTCTTCGATAGTTCAATTTTTAATTAAGTCGGGGACTAATTAAAAACACTATCAGGGACTAAGCTAGTCTCTGATAGTTCATTTTTTAATTAATTATCGGACACTAAGATAGTATCTTTCTCTTAAGCTTTCAGGGACTAAGAAAATGTAGTCCCTGTTACAATTTTGTTTTTCAAAATATTTCCAACAATCAAGTTAATGATTATTAGCTTCAAAAATTCTGTTTAATTATAACAGCTACATCAAGAAATTAAATTCTAGCTACTAAAGTTCTGTCCATTAAGAATAGCTGCAATCTAGAAATTAAATTCTAACTTCTTACAACTAAACAACTTGCTTTCAAAATATGAAATTAATTTTTAGAAGCATAATTCAACATTCCTAATTCAGAAACTAATCTAGAAAATGTAGATTCATCTAAAGGCTTTGTGAATATGTCTGCAAGTTGTTTATCAGTTGTAACCCAGTGCAATTCAATATTTCCTTCACTTACATGTTCTCTTATGAAGTGATATCTAATATCTATGTGTTTTGTTCTTGAATGTTGCACTGGATTTTCTGTTATAGCTATGGCACTTGTATTATCACAATAGATAGGAATTTTGGATAATGACATACCATAGTCTAGGAGTTGATTCTTGATCCACAGGATTTGAGCACAGCAACTCCCAGCTGCAATGTATTCAGCTTCTGCTGTTGAAGTAGAAATTGAATTTTGTTTCTTGCTAAACCAAGAAACAAGTCTGCCTCCAAGAAGTTGGCAGCTTCCACTTATGTTTTTCCTGTCAAGCTTGCAACCTGCATAGTCAGCATCTGAATAACCAATTAGTTTAAAATCAGATTCTTTGGGACACCATAACCCAAGGTTTGGGGTACCTTTTAGATATCTGAGTATTCTTTTTATAGCAATCAAATGTGACTCTCTAGGGTCAGCTTGAAATCTAGCACATAAACATGTAGTAAACATTATATCTGATCTACTTGCAGTTAGATATAAAAGAAAGCCTATCATGCCTCTATAGCTAGTAATATCAATTTTCTTTCCTTTTAAATCCTTATCTAGCTTAGTGGCAGTAGGCATGGGTGTTTTCATTTGTAGAACCAAATATAATATCATCTACATACATTTGCACAAGTATAATGTCAGAGTCTTACTTTCTATAAAATATAGTTTTATCTATGATACCTCTAACAAATTTGTTTTCAAGTAAAAATTGAGATAGAGTTTCATACCAGGCTCTTGGTGCTTGTTTTAAGTCATAAAGTGCTTTGTCTAACCTGTAGACATGATTTGGAAGTTTGGAGTCCACAAAACCATAGACTTCCTCTTCCAATTTTCTATTCAAGAAAGCACTTTTGACATCCATCTGGTACACCTTGAAATTCTTATAGGTTGCAAAAGCCAAGAAGATTCTGATTGCTTCAAGTCTTGCTACTGGTGCAAAAGTTTCATCATAACCTATTCCTTCTTCTTGAGAATATACTTTTGCAACCAGTCTTGCTTTATTTCTTGTGATTGTACCAGTTTCATCCAATTTATTTTTGAAGACCCATTTGGCACCTATAATTGATCTATTCCTTGGTTTGGGTACAAGTCTCCAGACTTTGTTTCTTGTGAATTGGTTTAACTCCTCTTGCATGGCTATTATCCAGTCAGGATCTTGAAGTGCTTCATCAATTTTCTTTGGCTCAACCTTTGAGAGAAAACAGAGATATAAACATTCATTTTGAGTTGCACTTTTAGTCTTGACTCCATCCTCTAGACTTCCAATAATCAAATCTGGTGTGTGGTCTCTCAACCATGGAATTGCACGTGGCAGATTTGACCTTGAAGTGGAGGCTTCATTTTCTAGATTGATGTTGTCTAATCTAGCTTCATGATCAGATACTGCTCCCCCTAAACCATTGACTTCTTCATTATTAGCTCCCCCTGAGCTGTTTATCTCTATAGTCCCTGGTGTCAAGATAGTCTCCAATTGTGCATCAGTGATACTAGTCCCTAGTGAACCATTAGTCTCCGATGGTATACTAATGTCACCAGTCTGTTGTGATTCATCTAATACTCTAGTCTCTGATAGAGTATTAGTCCTTGGTACTTCATGCACAACTGTTAACTCCCCCTCAATTATGTAGGGATCATTGCTATCTTGGGGTTTTTTCAGTAGTCTCTGATGGATATTCCCATGCATCTAATTCATTCTCAAAACTGAGAGGTTCATGCAATCCTTGTCCAATCATTCCTGGAACTTTTCTGTCATCAAATACAACTTGTATTGATTCCACAATGACCTTTGTTCTTAGATTATATACTCTGTATGCCTTGCTTGACAGAGAATAACCTAAAAAGATTGCTTCATCAGACTTGTTATCAAATTTTCCTCTTTTCTCTGATGAGTCTCTCAGTACAAAGCACTTACAACCAAACACATGTAAAAGCTTGAGAGTTGGTTTTCTCCCAGTCATCAATTCAAAAGGTGTTTTGTTGTATGCTTTGTTTATCAAGGATCTGTTCTGTATAAAGCAAGTTGTGTTAATAGCTTCTTCCCAAAAATATGTAGGAAGTTTTGCTTCTTGTAACATAGTCCTTGCTGCTTCAATAAGGGTCCTATTTTTCCTCTCAATAACTCCATTTTGTTGAGGGGTTCTTGGAGCAGAGAATTGGTGTTCCTTTTTCAGTGCAGAATTCAATAACTTGGGTATTCTTGAATTCTGTTTCTCTGTCACTCCTTATTACCCTTACTGATTTTCCTGATTCAGTTTCTATCTTCTTGACATGATCTATTATCAACTGAGCAGCTTCATCTTTTGTATGGAGGTATTTTACCCAAGTATACCTCGTGTGATCATCCACAATAACCAAAGCATATTTATTTCTTAAGATAGACATCACATTCACTTGACCAAATAAATCCATGTGTAGTAACTATAAAGGGTCAGTGATTGATGTTGCTGGTTTGCTTTTGAATGATACACTTCTTTGTTTCCCTTTCTGACATGAATCACACAATCCATTTTGTGTAAACTCCAATTGTGGAATGCCAGCTACCAATCCTTTCCTCACAAGCTTGTTGATATTCTTGAAATTCAAGTGGGAAAGCTTCTTGTGCCAAAGCCAACTTTCATCAGTTGAAGCTTTGCTATAGAGACATGTGATTTGATCAGAGGAAGAGATAAGGTTTGCAATATACAAATTTCCTTTTCTTTTCCTTGTCAATATCACATTATCAGATTCATTGTAACACACCAAGCATTGATCTTCTTTGAAAGTGACATTGAATCCTTTATCACATAGTTGACTCACACTCAGTAGATTGTGCTTTAAGCCATCAATTAGTGATACTTCTATGAAGATGACATTTCCATGCTCAACACTGCCATAACCCTTATTATGGCCTTTGCTGTCATCTCCAAAAGTGACTTTTGGGCCACTTTTCTCTTCATACTGTTTTAGCAGGGACTTGTCCCCGGTCATGTGCCTTGAACAGCCACTGTCGAAGTACCATGTTTTCTTCTTTTTGCCCTGCACAGTAAAGAGTAACTAGTTAGAAATTTTTGGGACCCAGACTTTCTTGGGTCCTTTCTCACTAGTTGTAGACTCAAGACTTGACTCAGATTGAGTTGATTGTCTTTTAGCATTTTTGACTTTAATTGGACAATCACTAGTCTTGCTACCTTTTTGTGCGAGACTGCCAAGCTTAGAATTTTCATAGTTAATGCAAAGATGATTTGACCTTTTTATAGGTGACTTATCTTTATTGTCTTTGAAGGTGCAATCTCTATTATAGGAATTTTATTTTTACTCCTACAGTGCATAACTATGTGATTAGGATTACCACATATATGACATGTCTTTCTAGGAGCATCAGGCATGCTAGCATAATTTGTATACTTGTTGATGCCTATTTTTCCATTCCTATTTTTCATATTTCTGCTAGACTCCACTAATGTTTCAGCCTTTTTCATAGGAATATTTTCCAATTTTTTGTTTAATTGAGTCTTTGTCATGAACCCAATGTTTAATCTTTTATTTTCACTTTTATCAACAATATTCACTGTCTTTTGATCAATCTTTGATTTTGCAGTGACTTGTTGATATTGAGTGTTAATAATTTTGGGTTCATTGACAGGAGAGACAAAATTAATTATTTTTAAAGCATTTGGCTTACTAATAGTGGAGTTAGCAGCTTCAATTAGATCATCTAAATCTGAACTCTTGTCTAGATATTCATCATAACCTAGTCCAGATTTTTGACCTATTGTTTGACATTCTACCAAGTCTGTCAACTTTTTAGAAGAAGTATTCCGCTGTTTAATCTTAGCTTGAGCATTTTCAAGTTGCTCTACTAAGTCATATTCCCTCTTTTTCAAAACATCGATCATATGATGAGCTTTGTTTAAGTCAGACTTGATAGTGTCAATTTGTACTAATCTCTCTTCAAGAAATTTGTTTCTTTTCAAGAGAAGGTCACGTGATTCTTTTACATTAGTATGTTCAATAGTTAATGATCTAAAACTAACATGCAAATCAGACATACCTTTTTGTATGCTTTCAATACTAGATGTATCAAGTAAGTTAAGCACATTAAAATTCTGAGTTGCATCACATACCTTTGTAGAATCACTTGACTCGTCACTTCGAGCCATTAGGGCATGACAACTTCTTCCTCAGAATCACTGTCAATCCAATCTTTACCCTCAGCAAAGTCATTCCCCATTTTCCTTGATTTTTCATCCTTAGATCTATCACTAGATCTAGGCTTCCTGCACTCATTGGCAAAGTGCCCTAACCCATCACAGTTATAACATCTTATTTTCTTTAAATCGAAGGTAACTTTTTGACCTTCACGTTTAGGGTTAGGCTTCCTTGACGATCTTCTTCCTTTTCTACTAGCCCTAAATTTCTTGAACTGTTTCACCATGAATGCCATGAATTCCTCAATGTCATCATCAGTACTCAATTCATCTTCCTCATTAGTCGAGCTAGTATTGGAAGTTTCATCATCAAGCTTCTCTTGAGACTTGCTTGTCTCAACCATTAACAGAGCTCCTTTGTCCCTGCCATATATGCGTTGTCGTTGCTCTACTTCAAGTTCATAGGTCTTTAAATTGCCGTAGAGTCTGTCCAGTGTGAGGGTGTCCAAGTCATGAGCCTCTCTTATAGCAGTAGTCTTTGGATCCCAGCTTGGTAGGAGAGATCTCATGAACTTGGTGTTGACATCCTCATTATCATAGGACTTTCCAAGTATTTTCAAGTCATTGAGCAAAGTATTGAACCTGTCATAAACTGACGTTATTGATTCACCAGGCTTTGCTTGAAAGAACTCATATTGTTGTGTCAACAATGACCTTTTGTTCTTTCGGACTTGGTTAGTTCCTTCACACAGGACTTTGATGGTGTCCCAGATTTGCTTAGATGTTGTGCAGTTGATAATGCTTGTGAACATATTTTTGTCAATACCATTGTAGAGTATGTTCATAACCTTAGCATCCTTTAACACTTGCAACTTGTCTTCGTTTGTATAATAACTTTCAGGAGCAAGTTCAAAGTGTTCGGCCACAACAGATCTTTCAACAGTTTTAGCAGGAATAAATTTCCTAGGTAGATACGGACCCTTCTCAATCCTATCAATATAATCTAGATCTGTAGCTCTCAAGTGCATGTACATCTTTTGCTTCCAAATAGGATATTCTTCTCGTTTCAGAATTGTAATCCTGGTTCCACCATCACGACTTCCTGCATAAGCCATTATGCTAGAGCTGCTTGCTACATTGTTGGCCATCTCTTGGAACGTGTTAATTGAATAAATTCAATTAAAGGCTCTGATACCAATTGTTGTCCCAGTGAGATAGCCGAGAACTTGTAGAACAAGGGGTTGAATACAAGTTCTTTGAATTCTTTTCGATTGCTTGTTCTTCAAGAAATTAATTATTACTTGCGAAAATAAAGAACAAGAACTCAAATCAATTTATAAACAATTACTTTTATTGATTTTAACAATTGAATACAAATTCTAACAATCACAATAATATGATCGTCAACTTCTTTTCTTTCTGTATAGTAAAGATACAAACTATGAATTCTATACAGTTTCGAATTACAATTTTGTAAACCTAATTACAGCTTCTAAAATTGAATTACAATTAACTCAGTTTCCAATTCTAAATCAATAATGATTCAGCTTCCTTATTCGAATTAAACACAATATTTCCTTTTTGATTAGAAAGAGATTTCTGGCTTGTTTCCTTACCAGCTACGTCTTCAATAATATCTTGATTTACGTGGAAGACATTCCTTATTCAATTCAAACTCTGTATCTCATCAGGAAATAAGTCACGACTAGTCCCGGACGGCTTTAGCTTTAGTCCCTGATTACGTCATCATTTAGTCTCTGGTCTTTTAGTCTCTGATGACGTCAGGTTGTGTAATCTCTGATAGAGTTATTAATCTCTGATGCTTATAGGCTTAGTCTCTGATGGTTTTAGACTTAGTCTCCGATGACGTAAGCTTTAGTCTCCGATAGGCAAAACTCAGTCTCTGGTAGACAAAATCCTTAGTCTTTGACAAGTTTTCCCTAGTTTCCGATAAGCCTTTTTGTAATCTCCGTTGGATCAAATACACACTTTGACTTGTTGAAGCTTTGATACACTTTCCAGAAGTTACTTACAATTAAAGAATGAATCTATCTCTTTACAAATAATAAACGAATTACAACCAAAGAGATAACTATTGGCTAATTAACTTCAGTGTTACTAATTAACACTTTCTATACATTTGTATATCTAAGTAATCTACAGACAATCATCATCAAATGTTATAAAACCTAACAGATGAGAAGTTTGAATTTTGACTTAAGAGGACTTAGGAGGTGATATACATTAATTACTGTTGTCTCACAGCAGTCTTGGTTCAAAAAGAGTATTATAGCCTTTACTTATTCACACTCGTATGATTCCATCCACGTGAAACATACACATATACTTGAATAAAATAATTTTTTAAATACTTGTGCTCAAAATACATTTAAAACCTTTTGGACATCACATTGCCATTGAACTTTCATTTTAAAAAAAAATATATGAATTCATCATTCATACCAAAAAGAGAAACTAAATCTTCATGCATAAAATAAATAAAACACAAAATAAATTAATCATATAGCAAAACCCATTTAAAATTTTTGGGTTCTCACAGTTTGTCAATTAGATGTTGAAGGAAGAGAGTTGTTGATCAACACTGTCTGTCAGCCTCTTGAACTTGAGGAGTGAATGACTAGTGGTAAAGGTATGAACTATATTCTTTACATTATTTATCTTCTCACTTAGTGTGGTTTACAACTTGTGGAACTCAACTTTTGTGGCAATGCCTATCATGATCTGTGATTTCAAGATCTTGACTACGACTGCATCTTTTGTTCGAGTGAGCTTTTGAGTGAGAATTTTGATGGTTTGAGCCATTTGATTCTTCTGATAGTAATAATTAACTCCCATAGGTTGTAAAAAACAATTATCTGTATATCACAAATACTCCTGAACTTTTATTAATCAATGAAAGATTACAAAAGTTCACTGGTGTAGATGACCAACTTCTAAGAACTCTATTCAAGGAAGAACAACTGCAATCTAGAAAATGATTTCCATCTTCTCAAGTTTTACAAACTTGCTACTCTCTTTGTAAATTTATTACAACTACTACACTCTATTTTTGATTTTTTCTCAAAATGTATAGAGATGTATTTGGGATTCTGAGATGTTGAGTTGAGATGTTGAGTTTATATTAGATATCTTTTGATGTTGGGAAGGCTAGTGATATAATTATATTATTTTAGAGTGGTGCACGTAACCTGTCTGTGACGACCTGGAAAAAAATTTGTTTATCTATAAATAATTTATTCACTCATTTTATTTTATTTTATTTTTAATATGAATATGGTTATTATATGATGTTTTTGGATGTATAAATATTTTTGGACCCATTAAAGGGGTTATAGTTGTTTGATTGTTGGTTGCAAGGTTAAGCAATGATGGTTATGTTTGGTGACCTCCGTAATTGCTTAAAGGAGCCCACTTTTCCGGTTTAGCAAGTTCCCTGAGGAATGCAATAGTTTACGTAAGGGAATGATATGATGAGTACGTATACTAATTAGATTAGTAAGCTGCTTGTGTGTCATCGGTGGATTAAACGTATGTGCATGAAGGACAACAAGCTTATTACACATGCTTAGCTGCTAAGAATCATGATGAGCAGTCGTTCTACCGTTCAGATTAACCAATCATTTTATTTCACAGCTTAATCTCAGCCTCCTATAAATACCTCATTCGGAGGAACATTTTAATCTCTTTTCTAAAAATTTCTCTTCCAAAGTTCTTCCTTAAACCAACCATCTCCATATAATTTCAAGTTCTCTTTTCTAGGTGATTACTTCCAAACCAGCTGTGATTTCTTTCGTTAAACCAAGAGGTAAGAATTTTAAGATCTCCTCAGCTATTCCTTTTTGCATAGTATCCGAGAGTAGTAGCCGTGCATATTAGGGTTTCAAGGAAAAGTTAAGCTTTAAAAGAAAGGTTACGTTCTGTTACATATTCATGAAGCATCCTAGGTTGAGTTTGTTCATGTAAGGCCTTCCATCGAAGCAGAGACAAGCTCTAATGTTAGTCTCTGATGAGTTAATGTTAGTCTCTGATGAGTTAATGTTAGTCTCTGATGAGTTAATGTTAGTCTCCGATGAGTTAATGTTAGTCTCCGATGAGTTAATGTTAGTCTCCGATGAGTTAATGTTAGTCTCTGATGAGTTAATGCTAGTCTCTAATGATGATGTCAGCCTTAGTCTCCGATGGGTTAAGATGACATCATCAGTCTCTGATGAGATATTTATTAGTCTCCGATAGACTAAGGTTAGTCTCTGACGAGGTAATGTTGTTAGTCTCTGGTGGACAAAGTATGATAGTCTCTAATGACTAAAGTTCTTAGTCCCCGATGAGTTCAGCGCTGAACAAGGGAGTTTGGCGTTGAACATTTTTCCATCGAGGAGTTTGGCGCTGAACAAATCATCCACTGATGAGTTCAGCGATGACTTGGGGAGTTCAGCGCTGAACAAGTTGTCACCCGACAAGTTTGGTGATGAACAAAATTATCCCCTGACGGGTAAGTCATCCCCTGATGATTATTTCCTGATGGATGGATTATCCCCTAACAAGCATGCATCCCCTGATGGGTAAGGTATCCCCTGACGGGTAAATTATCCCCTGACGGATAGATTATTCCCTGATGGGTAATGTATTCACTGACGGGTAAGTTATCCCCTGATGACTATCCCCTAACGGTCATCCCCTGACGGGTAAAATATGCCCTGATAACCATTTTCTAATCTAAATGGTCATCTTTTAAGTATGGATTTCTCATGTTATACCAACAATGATGTTTTACAGAATCGTTTTTGCAACCAATATAGTGATTTTAGCTAAGGACCAAGGCAAGTATATACTAATTCCACTTTCTTTCTTACTGATTACGTAGAATCATTATTTCGATTTACGTAAATGAATGATGTTAATGATGATGATCTCTTTGATGATTAAG
>CM025784.1:8606327-8689515 GCA_014636745.2 Centella asiatica | reverse complement strand
ATAGAAAAATCATCGGTAGTCAACTTTTATCTGTTGAGCACGCTGATGTGTTTGGCAATCGCTGCTTTTAATTGTTGATCGTGCCAATTTAAAATGAGAAAATGTTATCAAGAAGATATATCCATATGGAAAGCTGAAGGGCTGTTGAATGCTTTCGCCTGGTATTCAGGCCAATGATGATTAGGGTATGAGAGACCGAGGCATCGGTAATCAACCCTTTGCAGACCATATGCTTTCTGCAAGTGACTACGTATGTCAAATGATGGAATCAAACGACCAGGCTAACCAACTGGGATGAAATTTGATTGTTAAAGGAAGTCAGATAACGATCAGTCTGGTTAGGTGATGCATTATCTGATGAAGAGAGGGTGAATCAAGGTTTATTTGTTAAAGAGGGATAACCCATTGATATCACTCGGGAACCCTAAATGATGCATGTTTATTGATTTATGAGGAGGTTTTGGCATTGTTTCGTCCAACCTCAATGAATATTAAAGCTTTTGAAATATCTGATTCTTTTTGCTTATGATCATATAGTTGTTGAGCGTAAACGCTCATGTGGATTATTATGAAATGTTTTACAGGTTATGACATAAAGGCTGAGCTACCTAGTAAGGGAAAAGAGAAAATGGCACAGTGAGAGCTTCTTGATTTCTCTCCTATGGATGGTTTTAAAGGGAAAGTGTAGCGAGAGGCCATCATAGAATGTTTAGTTTGTAAGGCCAGATGGGCCATCTTAAGTAAGTTTTTCCACTATAGCTTGTTTATATTCAAGCATTGAGGTTTTGTAAGATGATGTATTTGAGAATATATTTCTCGCATGAGTGTTGTAAATGCTTGGCTGTGTCATTTTTCTTTGCGGTTGTGTTGATGTGTTGCAGTTTCCTGGAGTAGCCCGGGGTCCCAGCCTGGGGATCTTGGGGGCTGTCATCCAAATTGTTGACAGTGCCCGAGGCCTGGCTTTGGGGGATTTTCGGGGGCGCCACACCATCTGTTGTCAGAAGTTCATGCCCGCTAGCAGCATTGGTCAACTAATTGATATCCGATAACGGGTAGCAATCTTTGGGGCAAGCTTTATTGATATTGGTGTAGTCAACGTAGAGCAGCCATTTCCCATTAGCTTTCTTGACTATGACTACATTTGCTAGATAGGTCGGATAGTCAATCTTGTATATTATTTTGGCATTCCAAAGCTTTTGTATTTCCATGTCCATGGCCTGCTGTCTTTTTGGAGCGAAATTCCTCCATTTTTGGATCATTGGCCTCTAATCTATGTTGATATTCAACTTATGTGAAGTAGTTTATGGGTCAATGCCGAGTATATCCTCTGGTCTCTAGGAAAATATATCGGCATACTCGCGCGAGAGATTTATAATGAATTGGTAAGTCTTAAAATCTAGCTCAAGTCCAATCTTCACAAGCTTTTTTGGGTTACGGGTACTCAACTCTATCTCTTCACTTTTCACATTCTTTCGCCGATTTGGCCCGTTCTCCAAGGGTTTAGAAGACAAAGTTTCTTTTGTCATTCATTTCCCTTTAAGTTGTCTGACTATGTTGAAATAAACATTCCGTGAGACAAACTAATATCCCCAAGATTCTTCAATTTTCCCATTGTCAAATGATAACTTCATTTTCAAGTGAGGAATAGATGTCATTTCTTTTAGTGTTGTTGTTTGCCTCACAAGATGGTTTGTAAAAAGGGGGGTAAAATACAAGGAATGTCATCTTTATCACTAGAAGAGGAACTTATAGTATGTACATCAACATAATTTTCTCTCAGTTCTTTATTTACTAGGATCTCTTCTTTGCTTCCCTCAATCTCTCTTTTTTCTGGGCCTTCTAAGGCATCACTCTTTTTCTCTCCTTTTTCTTTGCCATCTAAGGCAGAATTGTCAGTCTCTCCTTGTGCCAAGGTCTTCTCATGGGTTTGACCTTGCCTCTCTTTACTATGTATTCTCTCATCCTCACTCATTATTGTCCTAATAGGGTTCCTATGTGCTAGGTTCTCATCAACTGTGGACAGTGTTAATAAGGCATCTACAACAAGAGTGTCCACATATGTGAGTTTAGTATAGGAGGAGAAAGGAGTTGTATGTACAATTGGGAGTATATATGTACTTTGAGAAGAAATATTTACATTGGTACCTATAGCTACTGTGTGATCATCAATGATTGGATTATTAAGTAAATAATCACACATTAACAAATCATGATGCTTAATTACTAAATCATCTCGAATTGGCTCCTCCATGATGTGAGAAATTAGAGGATTTGATGTCATGACACTTAGAGTTTATGTCATGACATCTGAAGAAATTTGAGGGAGAGAGAAAGAAGGATGAAGTGTAGAGGGAAGTGTTGGTTGGATCACTGAATAAGGAGGTGATCCATCAAAAGATTGAGATATGGAGTCGGTGTGTGCACTCACTATGTTAGTTATCTTCAAGTGGTTCTCAGAGACTCTGATAAGAGTTTCATCAGGGCCTATGGTCAATTTATGTGCCTCACTCACTGTTATGTCCCTAGTTGAGGACTATTTTCAATAACTATATCCTTTTGAGAGGAGACAATTAGAGATGTGTTTTGTTCCATATCAAGGTCAGTATCCTTTTAGGAGGACACTGCATGTCTTGGCTTGGGTGTGTCTCTCTAGGCTTTCTTCTTCTTCTTCTCCTTATTAATGCCAACTGGTGTGGTTTCTTCTGTAGATTTCCTTTTAGTACCTTTAGTCTTCTGAGAGACTAAGGGCTGAGATGTAGAGATTTGATGCAGAGAAGGTTGTACTACTTGGGTAGGCTAAGAAGTGGTAGTTGTCTCAGCTATTGTAGTAGAAGTTGAAGAAATAGGAGGTTGAAAAGAGGATTGTGTTGTAGAGATTACCTGTGCCATGTGTTGTGGAAGCAAAAATGGCTCATTTGTGTAGTCCTTCTTACTTATCTCATTAAATAGCCTCTTCATTTGCTTATAACTCTGTATTGTTATGGCATTGTCCTTAATAGATAGATTAGGAAATTGATCTTTAATAATCATGGACAAAAAACTGAAATAATATACTTTTGAGTTCCTAGAAGTATGACCACCCATTTTAATAACCAGATCATCAATGATTAATTTGCCTACATCTAATTTTTACATTTCTAATTACGACATAAGCAATTTTCAGAGTTAGAGAGGTAATTACCTCAAAGTTTGATGACTTAGCTGAGAATACCTTAGTAATGGTAACAAAAAGATAAGAGAGCTCTTTATTCACATGCACCCTCTTGAGATCCTTGAACTTCAATGCCTTAGGTTTGTGATATTGTAGCCCAGATCTCTCAAGATGTCTAGTAGTTTTGAATTAGTTGGCAGTTCAACAAAGTTACCTCATGGCAACCCAAGTGCAGAGTTAATTCTAGAGGGAGTGATTTTTCCCTTATCAGAAGAAATTCTGAATAAGATTGCCTTCACTTCATTTGGCCTTGTGGAGGAGTGGATAAACTTAGCGCTTGACTAGAGTTAAGAGATGGGTTCTCCTGACATCTCGTCATTGGTGAATATTGCCTTGCGATACTCAAAGTTGAGTAAGAAGTGCATCATTGTCTTGAAACACGCATCCACCTCGTCGATGTCAGAAAAACCAACAAGATTGGTTTGTTGAATCACTAGATCGCTAGGAATTCTTTGAGCAGTGCTTGGTGCCATTGATTATGTTAGTAGTTTTGTGAGAAAAAAGAGGAAGGGTTTCTATGAATAAGAGAGAAGTACTATAAATTAAAAAAGGTAGTCATTAAACCTTGATGCTGTGTCATCAGGGATTAATAACTATTCCCTGACGAGACCAAGTGCAAACACAACACTGGATGCCTTTTTTTTTTAAATTTAAAACAGAACATATAAACATTCAGAGATTATACTATAGGGAAAAATTTAAGTAACCGGGGATTACAGTACATAAGTACTTGATTGAAGAAAACACTCCAACAGCTTGTCTAGCACAATCATATCAAGTTGATCAATTCATTTTGCATAATTCACCATACCCAAATCTCCCACTAAATTGTTAAAGGTAGCTTCATCGAGAGCCTTGGTGAAGATGTATGTCAGCTGCTTTTTTGGTGGCACAAAGTGTAATTCAATTGTTCTATTAATGATATGTTACCTAATAAAATGATATCTGATTTTTATATGCTTAGTTCTGAAGTGTTGCATAGGATTCTCAACAACGGCTATGGCACTTATGTTGTCACACAGTATTGGAATTTTGTTGTAGGTCAGGCCATAGTCCATCAACTAATTTCTCATCCACAAAATTTGTGCGCAGCAACTTCCAACTATAATATATTCAGCCTCAGCAGTTGATGTTGAAATGGAGTGCTACTTTTTGCTGAAACAAGATACAAGCCTTCCACCCAGAAATTGATAGCTCCCTGTGGTACTTTTTCTGTCAATTTTGCATCCTCCAAAGTCAACATCAGAATATCCAATTAATTCAAAGTCATACTCCTTTGGATACCAAAGTCCCAACTCCGTAGTGTCCTTGATTTGCCTCAGGATTCTCTTCACTGGAATGAGATGGGACTCCCTTGGGTCAGCTTGTTATCTTGCATAAAGACTTTTTGCAAACATTATATCTGGCCTGCTTTCTATTAAGTACAACAGTGACCCAATCATTCCCCTATAAGTCTTCATATCAACTTTCTTTTCATTCTTATCAAGGACAATCTTGGTTGTTGTGGCCATTGGTGTCTTTGCTACTTTAGAGTCTTCCATGTCAAATATCTTGAGAAGTTCTTTAGCATATTTTGACTGATGAATGTATATCCCATCAATGGCTTGTTTAACTTGAAGTCCTAAGAAATAAGACAACTCTCCCATCATACTCATGTCATATATTACTTTGCATGAGCTTGGAGAACTTCTGACACAACTTAGTATCAGTGGATCAAAAAATGATATCATCAACATAAATTTGTACCAAGATTAGATGACCTTGGTGTTATCTGAAGAACAATGTTTTGTCAGTGATACCTTTTGTGAACTTGTTTTCCATCAAAAACTTAGTCAATGTGTCATACCAAGCCCTAGGAGCTTGCTTCAATCCATAAAGTGCCTTCTCTAGCTTGAAGACATGATTTGAGAATTTAGAATTTTCAAATCCTTGAGTTTGTTGAATATACACTTTATGTTCTAATTTCCCATTGAGAAAAGCAATTTTCACATCCATTTGGTAAACCTTAAAGTTTGAATGTGCTGCATAACTAAGAAAATTCTTATAGCCTCAAGTCTGGCCATTGGTTCAAAGGTCTCATCAAAGTCAATGCCTTCCTCTTGAAACTATCCCTTTGCCACCAGCCTTGCCTTGTTTCTTGTAAGAATGCCAACTTCATCCATCTTGTTCCTGAATACCCACTTGGTGCCAATAATTATTCTGTCTTTAGGCTTGGGTACTAGCTTCCATAGTTGATTTCTTTTAAACTAATTTAATTCTTCATGCATTTCTATAATCCGATCAGCATCTTTCAAGGCTTCTTCAATTTTCTTTGGTTCAGTTTGAGACAGAAAACAGACATATATGCATTCATTAGATGTAGCTCTCCTGGTTTGCACTCTTTCACTTGGATCACCAGTAATCAATTATGTTGTGTGACTCCTTAGACCATTTAGGCTTAGGGGGGAGTCTAGATGAACTTGCATGATCTTCATTTTCTCCCCCTAAGTGTGTGCTCCCAGCTCCTAAGAAAGCTTCCCCTGAATTAGTTCTTAAATCAGGGTTTAAGTTATCCCCTAATATATAGTATTCCTTGATCTATTGTCTAGAAAATTTACTGTTTTCCCAGTGAGATGCCGAGAACTTGTAGAAGGGGGGGGGGGGGGGGTTGAATACAAGTTCTTTTAATACTTTTCGAATTACTTGTTCTTTAAGAAATTAAATTTTCTTGCGGAATATAAAGAACAAAAACTCAAATCAATTTATAAACAATTGCTATATTGATTTCACAACTGATTACAAATTCTAACAATCATAACAAATATGATCGTCAACTTCTTTTCTATTCTGTATAGGAAAAGATACAAAACTATGAAAAACCTATACAGCTTCTGAATTACAATTCTCTGTAAACCTAATTACAGCTTCTCTGAGTATTCTTTTTACAGCAATCAAATGTGATTCTCTAGGGTCAGCTTGAAATCTAGCACATAAACATGTAGCAAACATTATATCTGGTCTACTTGCAGTTAGGTATAAAAGAGAGCCTACCATGCCTCTATAGCTAGTAATATCAATTTTCTTTCCTTTTAAATCTTTATCTAGCTTAGTGGTAGTAGGCATGGGTGTTTTTGCAGATGTACAATCAACCAAATCATATTTTCTCAATAAGTCTTTGATATACTTGGACTACTGATAAATATTCCATCAGTTGATTGTTTTATTTGCAAACCTAAAAAAAATGTTAATTCTCCCATCATACTCATTTCATATCTAGACTGCATAAGTTTTGAAAATTTTTCACAAAGTTTTTCATTTGTAGATCCAAATATAATATGATCTACATATATTTGCACCAATATAATGTCAGAGCCTTGCTTTCTATAAAGTAAGGTTTTATCTATGATACCTCTAACAAATTTATTTTCAAGCAAAAATTGAGATAGAGTATCATACCAGGCTCTTGGTGCTTGTTTTAAGCCATAAAGTACTTTGTCTAACCTGTAGACATGATTTGAAAATTTGGAGTCCACAAAACCTGGGGGTTGGCAAACATAGACTTCCTCTTCCAATTTACCATTTAAGAAAGCACTTTTGACATCCATCTGGTACACCTTGAAGTTCTTGTAGGCTGCAAAAGCCAAGAAGATTCTGATTGCTTCAAGTCTTGCTACTGGTGCAAAAGTTTCATCATAATCTATTCCACTATTCCTTCTTCTTGAGAATATCCTTTTGCAACCAGTCTTGCTTTGTTCCTTGTAATTGTACCAGCTTCATCCAATTTATTTCTGAAGACCCACCTGGCACCAATTATTGATCTATTCCTTGGTTTGGGTACCAGTCTCCAGACTTTGTTTCGAGTGAATTGGTTTAACTCCTCTTGCATGGCAATTATCCACTCAGGATCTTGAAGTGCTTCCTCAATTTTCTTTGGCTCAATCTTTGAGAGAAAACTGAGATATAAGCATTCATTTTGTGTTGCACTTCTAGTCTTGACTCCTTCCTCTAGACTTCCAATTATCAAATCTGGTGTGTGGTCTCTCAACCATGGAATTGCACGTGGCAGATTTGATCTTGAAGTTGAGGCTT
Source organism: Centella asiatica (assembly GCA_014636745.2). Taxonomy (NCBI): domain Eukaryota; kingdom Viridiplantae; phylum Streptophyta; class Magnoliopsida; order Apiales; family Apiaceae; genus Centella; species Centella asiatica. The sequence continues at coordinate 8,682,236 of CM025784.1, read as the reverse complement.
CATTTTCTAGATTGATGTTATCCAATCTAGCTTCATGATCAGAGACTGCTCCCCCTAAACTATTGACTCCTTCATTATTAGCTCCCCCTGAGCTGTTTATTTCTATTGTCTCCAGTGTCAATATAGTTTCTAATTGTGCATCAGTGACTCTAGTCTCTGGTGAAATATTAGTCTCCAATGGACTACTAATGTCACCAGTCTCTTAAGTTTCATCTAATACTCTATTCTCTGATAAATTATTAGTTCTTGGCACTTCATGCACAACTGTTAGCTCCCCCTCAATTATGTAGGGATCATTATTATCTTGGGGTTGTTCAGTAGTCTCTGATGGATATTCCCATGCATCCAATTCATTCTCAAAACTGAGAGGTTCGTGCAATCCTTGTCCAATCATTCCTGGAATCTTTTTATCATCAAACATGACCTGTATTGATTCCACAATGACTTTTGTTCTTAGATTATATACTATGTATGCTTTACTTGACAGAGAATAACCTAAGAAGATTGTTTCATCAGATTTATTGTCAAACTTTTCTCTTGACTCTGATGAATCTCTCAGTACAAAGCATTTACAACCAAACACATGTAAGAACTTGAGAGTTTGTTTTCTCCCAATCATTAACTCGTAAGGTGTTTTATTGTATGCTTTGTTAATCAAGGATCTATTCTGTGTAAAGCAAGCAGTGCTTATTGTTTCCTCCTAAAAATATGTGGGAAGCTTAGCCTCTTGTAACATAGTCCTTGCTGCTTCAATGAGGGTTCTATTTTTCCTCTCAACAACTCCATTTTGTTGAGGGGTTCTTGGAGCTGAGAATTGATGTGTTATTCCTTTTTCAGTGCAGAATTCAAGTACTTGGGAATTCTTGAATTCTGTTCCTCTATCGCTCCTTATAACCTTTACTGTTTTTCCTGACTTAGTTTCTATCTTCTTGATATGATCAATTATCAACTGAGCAGCCTCATCTTTTGTAAAGAGGTATTTTACCCAAGTATACCTCGTGTGATCATCCACAATAACCAGTGCATATCTATTTCTTAAGATAGACATCACATTCACTTGACCAAACAAATCCATGTGTAACAATTGAAGTGGATCAGTGATTGATGTTGCTGGTTTACTCTTGAATGATACACTCTTTTGTTTCCCTTTCTGGCATGCATCACATAATCCTTCTTGTTTAAATTCCAATTGTGGAATGCCAGCTACCAAATCCTTCCTCACAAGCTTGTTGATATTCTTAAAATTCAAGTGAGAAAGCTTCTTGTGCCAAAGCCAACTTTCCTCAGTTGAAGCTTTGCTATAGAGACATGTGATTTGATCGATAAAAGAAATAAGATTTGCAACATACAAATTTCCTTTTCTTTTTCCAGTCAATATCACATTCCCAGATTCCTTGTCACACACCTGGCATAGGTCTTCTTTAAAGATAACATGGAATCCTTTATCACATAGTTGACTCACACTAAGTAAATTGTGCTTTAAGCCGTCAACCGGTGCTACTTCTGTGAAGATGACATCTCCATGTTCAACATTGCCATATCCCCTTGTATGGCCTTTTCTGTCATCTCCAAAAGTGACTTTTGGGCCACTTTTCTCTTCAAACTGTTTTAGCAGGGTCTTATCTCCGGTCATGTGCCTTGAACAGCCACTGTCCAAGTACCATGATTTTTTCTTTTTGCCCTGCACAGTAGAGAGTAACTAGCTTGAGATTTTTGGAACCCAGACTTTCTTGGGTCCTTTCTCACTAGTTGTAGACTCAAGACTTGACTCAGATTGAGTTGATTGTCTTTTAATAGTTTTAACTTTAATAGGACAAACATTAGTCTTGCTACTTGTTTATGAGAGATTGCCAAGCTTAGAATTTTCATTTTTTATGCAAAGATGATCTAACCGTTTTACTGGTGATTTATCTTTTATTCTCTTTGAAGGTGCAGTCTCAATTATAGGAATTTTATTTTTGCTCCTACAGTTTACAACTATGTGGTTGGGGTTACCACATACATGACATGTCTTTCTAGGAGCATCAGGCATTCTAGCATAGTTTGTATGTTTATTAATGCCTATCTTTCCATTCCTATTTTTCTTCTTTCTGCTTAACTCCACCAATTTTTCAGCCTTTTTGTCTGGAAGAGTTTCCAGTCTTTTATTTAATTATGTCTTTGTCATGAACCCAATATTTAACCTTTTCGTTTCACTCTTATCAACAACATTCACTATCTTTTGATCAATTTTTGTTTTTGCAGTGATTTGTTGATCTTGAGTGTTAATAAATTTGGGTTCAATAACAGGAGAGACAAAGTTAATTCTTTTAAAACTTGGCTTACTTGTTGAGGAGTTTGCAGCTTCGAATAGATCATTTAAATCTGAACTCCTGTCTAGATTTTCATCATAACCTAGTCCAGATTTTTGACCTATTGTTTGACACTCTACCAAGTCTGTTAACTTTTTAGAGGAAGTGTTCCACTGTTTAATCTTAGCTTGAGCAATTTCAAGTTGCTCTACTAAGTAATATTCCCTCTTTTTCAAAGCATCAATCATGTGATGAGCTTTGTTTAAATCAGACTTGATAGTGTCAAATTGTGCCAATCTTTCTTCAAGAAACTTGTTTCTTTTCAAGATATTGTCACGTGATTCTTTTACATTGGTATGTTCAATAGTTAAAGACCTAAAACTGACATGCAAATCAGACATATCTTTTTGTATGCTTTCAATGCTATATGTATCAAGTAAATTAAGCACATTAAAATTCTGATTTGCATCACATACCTTTGTAGAATCACTTGACTCGTCACTACGAGCCATTAGGACAAAGTTGACAACTTCTTCATCAGAGTCGCTCAGTAATCCAATATTTTCCCTCAGTAATCAAGGCTTTGCTCTTGGATTTAGCTTTCTTGTCAGCAAAGTCTTTTCTTGATTTTTCATCCTTAGATCTATCACTAGATCTAGGCTTCCTGCACTCATTAGCAAAGCGCCCTAACCCATCACAGTTGTAGCATCTTATCTTCTTTTAGTCGAAGGTGACTTTTTGACCTTCACGTTTAGGGTTAGGTTTCCTTGATGATTTTCTTTCTTTTTTGCTGGCCCTAAATTTCTTAAACTGTTTGACCATGAATGCCATGAATTCCTCCATGTCATCATCAGAATTCCTCATCAAGCTTCTCTTGAGACTTGCTTGTCTCAACCATCAACGCAGCTCCTCTATCCTTGCCATGCATGCGTTGTCGTTGCTTTACTTCAAGTTCATAGGTCTTTAAATTCCCGTAAAGCCTGTCCAGTGTGAGGATATCCAAGTCATGAGCCTCTCTTATTGCCGTTGTCTTTGGATCCCAACATGGTGGGAGAGATCTCATAAACTTGGTATTGACATCCTCATTGTCATAGGACTTTCCAAGTATTTTCAAATCATTGAGCAAAGTGTTGAACCTATCATAAACTGATGTTATTGGTTCACCAGGCTTTGCTTGAAAGAACTCATATTGTTGTGTTAACAATGATCTTTTGTTCTTTCGGACTTGGTCAGTCCCTTCACACAGGACTTTGATGGTGTCCCAGATTTGCTTTGATGTAGTGTAATTTATGATGCTTGTGAACATATTTTTATCAATTCCATTATAAAGTATGTTCATTACCTTAGCATCCTTTAACACTTGCAACTTGTCTTCGTTCGTATAATCACTTTCTGGAGCAAGTTCAAAGTGTTCTGCAACAACAGATCCTTCGACAGTTTTAGCAGGAATAAATTTCCTGGGTAGATAAGGACCCTTCTCAATCCTATCAATGTAATCTGGATCTGTTGCTCTTAAGTGCATATACATCTTTTGCTTCCACATAGGATATTCTTCTCTTTTAAGTATGGGAATTCTAGTACCACCTTCACGACTTCCCGCATACGTCATTATACTAGAGCTGCTTGCTTCATCATTGGCCATCTCTTGGAACGTATTAATTGAATAAATTCAATTACAGGCTCTGATACCAATTGTTTTCCCAGTGAGATGCCGAGAACTTGTAGAGGGGGGGGGGGGGGGGGGGGTTGAATACAAGTTCTTTTAATACTTTTCGAATTACTTGTTCTTTAAGAAATTAAATTTTCTTGCGGAATATAAAGAACAAAAACTCAAATCAATTTATAAACAATTTCTATATTGATTTCACAACTGATTACAAATTGTAACAATTATAACAAATATGATCGTCAACTTCTTTTCTATTCTGTATAGGAAAAGATACAAAACTATGAAAAACCTATACAGCTTCTGAATTACAATTCTTTGTAAACCTAATTACAGCTTCTCTAACAACTGAATCACTATTAACTCAGTTACTATTCTGAATAAAATTCAGCTTCCTTATTTGAATCAAATACAATCTTTCCTTTTTGATAGGAACAGATTTCTGGTTAGTTTCCTTACCAGCTACGTCTTCAATAATATCTTGAACTACGTGGAAGACATTTCTTTTTAATTCGAACTCTGTATCTTTCAGGAAATAAATCACGATTAGTCCTTGATGCTTCATCTTTAGTCTCTGGTGATGTCATTACTAGTCTCTGGTGCTTTTAGTCTCTGATGACGTCAGCTTGTGTAGTCTCCGATAGCGTTATTTAGTCTCTGACGCTTTAAGGCTTAGTCTCCGATGACGTCAGCTTAGTCTCTGATGGTTTTATCTTTAATCTCCGATGACGTAAGCTTTAGTCTCTGACTCCTTTAGACTTAGTCTCTGATGACGTAAGTCTTAGTCTCTGATAGGCAAAACTAGTCTCCGATAGATAAAATTTCTCTAGTCCTTGACCAGTTTCCCTAGTCTCTGACAAGCTTTTTTGTAAACTCTAACGGATCAAATACACACTTCGACTTTCTGAAGCTTTGATATACCACTCCAGCAGTTACTTACAAATAAGAAATAATTATATCTCTTTACAAAGAATAAATGAATTACAAACAAAGAGATAATTGCTAGCTACAAAACTTCAGTGTTACTAATTAACACTTTCTATACATTTGTACTCTAAGTAATCTAAAGACAATCATCATCAAATGTTCTAAAACCTAACATTTACTCTATCCACTAAAGGGGTTTCTTCATTACTTGGATTGACATCAGGGATTTCTAGATTCTCGATTTGTTTGCACAGATCAACATCATTTTCCAATCATCAATCTCATTTTCATTTTCAAATCTGTGCTCTTCATGTAAGCCATGGTCTTCAAGGCCAAAAATTACTTGATCAACAAAAACTACATTTATTTACTCCATCACCACCTGGAGCTGTGACAACCCCAAAATCCCATATGGGACTTGGGTACCATCAGTAGAGGGATAACAGACAACACCACATCCATACAACATTTAACTAAAAGAATTTTAATAGTACATCCTTACAAGAGTATAAATCTTGCAGCAGAAAATAATCTATTACAACAACTTTAACTATCTTCCTTAGGTGCTCCCTATAAGCTAATCAATTCATTCCTCTCCTTTGCTATCATGGTACAACGTCTAACTCAGGTCCTGAAAATCATGAACTAAACAAGAATGAGTGATTTACGCTCAGTAAGTATATAAACACAAAGGAAAAGAAAATAAAGTTTCTGAAACGTTTAAAAGTCATATAATTCTGTTTGGGTGAGGTTTGCGTGAAGTAAATATCGTTACCTCAGAGTTCTTATAAAAATTTCTAAGGATCATTAATGATAACACAATTGTGTGGTCCTTCTTGAATAAAATGACCTTTCATCCATTGGGGGCTAAACCCGTTGGATCTGTTAACCATACCGAAATAGTGGGCAAGACTGCACAACATGGTCTCTTGGTGAACTACACAGTCACAATAAATCATCTAGGTCAGGTGACAGAACACATCAGCACCTTCTTTTTCCTCATGCCAACCATGTGGCATATTCCATAGTTTAAGGAACATAACAGTCTCATAGTCTCATGACCCATTTAAAAGACATAACATTCTCATTCATTTGCACAGATATAATATTGAAAAATAACTAATAAATCAAAGCTCAGTTATATCCATGCACTTTCATTTATATCATGCTAGCGGAAATTAAAACATAGCATTCTGATTTACAAGGAAATTTAAACATAAAAAGTCATAACCTTGTACACATGTCGAATCAATTGATTATGCATTTAACTAAAATAAGCATAAGAGTGAGTAATATACTTGCCTTTGTCCTTAGCTGGGCTAATCTAATTCATTTTCTTGGTAAAATACCTTTGCAAAACATGTATGTTTACATAGCATGAGAATCTATGCTTTGAATATAAATGTGAGTATGTGCAAATGTGATGTCCGTGCATTTCTTATATCTTTGATGTTTCAGTTAACCATTTGGTATGTTGGGATTTGAAATTTTTAACTTAAACAAGTCTGAGAGATTTTTCAAACTATTAGTTAATCATTTGCAGACTTCCCTATAATTTATTTGAGTTATTGGAGTCTCTATGTCAATTATCTATTAAATAAAACTTAGTTTAAGTGAATTTAAAAATTAATTAGGATTAGTTTCAAGAATTCTTTAATTATTTGTGATAAAATAAAATTTGATATTCTAAGAATAGAATGTGCATCAGTGGATGACTATCGAGGCATAAAGGTGGCATCAGGGGATAAGATAACTATTAGGGGATGCGACATGGGCGTCAGGGGATAGGCTTCAGGAGATGCATTTGTTTGTCAGGGGATGATTTCTCGGCCATCAGGGGATAAGCTCTCGGTCATCAAGGGATAGTTCCTCAATAGTCAGGGGATAAATCCTCGGTCGTCAGGGGATAATTTTTACTCGTGAGGGGATGAGTTTAGTTTGTCAGGGGATAGATTTTATTCATCAGGGGATAACTTTTGCTTTTCATGGGACATATTTGACCTGTCAATATTTTCAGTCTGTCAGGGGATAAATTCTAGTTGAGCTTGTCAAGGACTAACATGTTTCTAAGAGAGTAGCACGTTCATCAATGGGTAGCATCAATGGATAAATTTGCTATTAGAGACTAACATAATTAATAGGGACTAGCACGCTTATCCAAGGATAAACTTTTTGTTAAGCCTATCAGAGACTGAAAATTTGTTCTATCGGAGACTAAGATTTTGCCTATCGGAGACTAAGATTTTGCTTATCAGAGACTAGCAGTTTGTACTATCTGAGAGTAGCAGTTTGTACTATCAGAGTCTAACAGTTTGTACTATCGGAGACTAACATTTTTGTACTATCGGAGACTAACTTTTTAGCCTATCAGAGACTAACTTTTTAGCCTATCAGAGACTAATAGTTTTACCTACCAGAGACTAATATTTTGAATTGTAAGAGACTAAGTTAAAACTTTTCTCGGTTACAGTGGGTGACTTTTTCATTCTTTAATGGATGATGTCATCAATAGATAATCTTACTTAGGGAACTTCCTCAACATCTTTTCTTCAGTATTTGTTATTTTTTCTTAACACACACAATTGTGAAAACACTATTGCAGCTTTTATAGTTGCAGAGTTGTGCAGTTCTTGAAGCCTTATTCTATCTTTAGAGAGGTTGAGAGAGAAAACGTGAGTATTCCTTATTGTTTTCTTATTCTTATGGACACTGCTAAACTTCAAGAACTTTGGTTGTCTAAGACACAAGCATGGTGTTTTTAAAGGGTTTTAACTGTTGATATAAAAACTGTTTGGAAGTTAATACAATTTGTATAGTTGGTATGTTTCAATATTTCTTATTCTTTTCTTTTAGCATGAAAAAACTAGTAACTCCTGATGTTATGAGCATGTTTTTAAAACATGCTTTTTGAACAAAGTATTTTACAATATGATATAAATGAAAAGGAACAAAATCAAAATAGAACAAAGAATATGATTGGTATAAAACTCTTACCTCTTCGAGCTTTAAAGAAAGAATTAGAATAATCATGCTGCTCTTGAAAAGGACAATTGCTCTTTGAAAATGAAGAATGAAATTTATGTGGGTGTCGAGTAAAGAGAATTTTTGGAAGTGAGGCTAGGACTATACCTCATGTGATGTATTTACAATGCTTGCAAATCAACTAGAGTAGTTGGATCATTTTGATGAATAATTCTCAGCCGTTGGCTGGATTGGCCAGAAATATGTCTTTGGAATGGTGTGATTGGCTAGCTTGGCTGGTGTAGTTGCTGCCTTAATATTAGCCAATCACTCACATTAGTCAGTTGGACAGAAAACTTTCTCTTGTTGGTGTCCTTGCACAACAAGTATCCTTTTTATATATGTACATGCATAACCAAGTTGGTAACCATGGTTAGATTGTACAGTTAAGTTGGTTCATCAGTGGATACATTGTATGCAACCAAGTTCCTGGTATTCAGTGACTACATGCCTTTCATATAGTCAACAATTCAAGCTGCAGTTTCTCCTGTAGAGTGTTTCCCAATATTTCTATTTCATCTTTATTCACACTTAATTAAAATAATCATTTTAAGGATTAGGATTAATATATTCATATTACTTTTGGTAGATTACTTATACACCAACTTATATTAATTGAGTTTTTGACATCACAATGTTATAAAAACTCATGCATTAAATATTCAAACATCATACGAATTAATCCTATTTACATTTTATTCTTATTTAAAATTCTGGGATGAGCCTTTTTTTGTAAACCCTGTAGGCCTTAGATGTCAAGGAATAACCTAGGAAAATAGCTTCATCAGCCTTTGAGTCAAATTTTCCTATGTTTTCACCAAAGTTCCTCAATACAAAACACATGCAACCAAAAACATATAGGAACTTAATATTTGGCTTCCTCCCTATCATTAGCTCATATGGTGTCTTGTTGTGAGCCTTATTAATCAATGACCTATTTTGAGTGAAGCAAGCAGTGGATATTGCATTAGCCCAAAAATAGGTAGGTAACTTGGCTTCTACTACCATTGTTCTAGCAGCTTCTATTAGGATCCTATTCTTCCTTTCCACTCTCCCATTTTGCTGAGGGGTCCTTGGAGCTGAGAATGTATAACTGATACCTTTCTCCACACAAAACCCATCAACAACTGCATTCTTGCATTCAATTCTATTATCAGTTCTCAAAATCCTAACCACTGACCCAGATTCAGTTTCAACTTTCTTTACATGGTCAATGACTTGTTGAGGCACCTCTAATTTAGCATGTTGGAACTTGACCTAAGTGTATCTGGTGTAGTCATCCACAATAATCAAAACAAATCTTTTCTTTGATACTGACATAATATTGTCAGGACCAAATAAATCCATATGTAGCATTGGAATTGGATTTTTGATCATTATGGCTTCCTTACTGACAAAAGATATTCACCTTTACATCCCTTGTTGGCAGGCTGAGCATAAACTCTCTTGAGTGAACTCCATATGAGGTATGCCAGTCACCAATTCTCTCTTCATCAAATCATTGATTGTCTTGAAGTTCAAGTGAGAGAGCTTTTTATGCCACATCTAACTCTCATCAGGGGATGCCTTGCTATAAAAGCATGAGGCTTCATTTGTTGAGCCAAATTCATTAACATATATATTTATCTTTCTAACCCCTGATAAGACCAGCTTCCCATCACCTTCTTTGGAGATTAAGCACCTATCACATTTGAAGGAAATGTTGAAGCCCTTGTCACATAGTTAACTTATGCTCAATAAGTTGTGCTTTAGCCCATCAACTAGTGCTACATTTTAAATGAGACATTCTCATTTGCTACTTTGCCATAACCCATGGTTGATCCTTTGCTGTTATCACCAAAAGATATGGCTGGTACATCCTTTTCAATGAACTCAATGAGTAGGGCTTTGTTTCTTGTCATGTACCTTGAGCAGCGATTGTCAAGAAACAATATTTTTTTGCTCTTGCCCTTGCCCTGCACATAAAGAACATTTAATTTGTTTGTGGTATCCAAGTGGATTTGGGTCCTCTAGGTTTAGTCACATTTTTTGGTATATCAGTGTTTAAGTCAATCTTAACCTTTGGCTTTGGTTACCACACACACTTTCCCCTGTGTAGGAGCTTCACATAATGCCTTAGATTTAGCAATCACTTTTTTTTCTTTACCCTTATGGGTGCATGCAAGTTCAGAAAAATATTTAGGCAAATCATCAGCATATAAGATTATACCAGTTAATATTTGTGGCTTTTCTTTACATTGAAAAGATAGGTGATTAAAATTGCCACAGGTCCAGCACACTTTTCTAGGGGCATCAGAGTTAGGAGCATAGTTGTTGGCTTTGTTAACTCCTAACTTTCCATTTCTATTCTTCTTCTTATCCCCTGATTAGCCTTTATCCCCTGAAGGGCTACTAAGGCCTGATGCACTCACATTCCTTGATGATTGTGTATCCACTAATGCACAATCATTTGTCTTCTTGTTGGGAATCTTGGTTGCCTTGGTAAGCTCATGCTTCTTGCCACTTTCACCACTTGGGGAAGCTACCCTCGTAGCAAAAACATTCCCTCTTTCTAGCTTGGTCACTGCCTTCACAAACTTAACAGGTTCCGAAGGCTTTTTACCAAAACTAACAGCATTTTCAACCTCAATTGAAGGTTGCTTTACCTGAGTCTATTTATAGCCAAGTCTAGACTTTAGATTGAATTTTTTGCTATTTAGTTGATCCTCTAGTTTCTTGCTAGACTAAGTTCATTTCCTTATGACCTCCTCCTCTTCTTTCAGCTTTTTGGAGGTCCATTCTTCTCTCTTTATGGCACAGTCGAGGAGGTTCCTAGTTTTGTTGAGTTCTATTTCTAGATTTTCAAGACCAGTCAATTTTGATTCTCAGAAAGTGTTCCTAGCAATTAATTTCTCATTAATCTTTTGCAATCTCTCAATCTTAGCTACATCACTCCTTAAAGTATCACAGAGAACTCTAATCTCATAGGTCATTTCCTCAACAGTTTTAAAGCAATTAGTTTTAAAGCAGTTCTAACTTGTGAGCTGCTCTTATTAGTGGATGAGGCCATTAGGGCTAGGTTGACATATTCCTTAGGTTCTTCTTCATTTGAGTCAGCTCAGTCCTTTCCCTCTACAATATATGTTTTGCCCTTCTTGTTAGCATTAAGAAGGTCAAAGTTCTTCTTGTAGTCCACTACAGCTTCCTTCTCTTTGGGCTCACCTTCATTGTTGTCCTTCCGGCACTCATTTTCAAAGTGGCCCAACACATTTCATTTGTAGCACTTGATTCTAGATTTGTTAATTAAGTTACTGGTGCTACCTGATTTCCTTACTGAATTTTTTTTTCTTCCATTGGGTTTTTGGAATTTCAGCTTAGAAAAATTTCTTGCAAGGAAGGCTATGGTTTCATCCATTTCCTCTAACTCTTCAGGGTTGTACTCGGTCCCCTTTGAGTTAGCTTCATCATCCCCACTTTCTTCTTCACTTTCCTCAACATCTCCTAGTTGCTGCTTCATCAAGACACTTTATTCTGCTTCCTTTTTATTTTTCTTGCTAGCCATCAGGGCTACAGATTTAAGTTTTTTCTACCCCCCGACATCCCAGATATCTGTTGAACCTCCAGTTCATGTCTTTAGGGTACCATAAAGCCTATCCAAGTCTAGGAGATTCATGTCCTTGGATTCCCTGATGGTTGTTGTCTTTGGATCCCATGATATGGGAAGTGCCCTTATGAATTTTTTATCCACATCTTTGTTGGCATATGACTTCCCATACATCTTCATGTCATTTACCAACATGTTGAATCTGTCAAATATTTCAATGAGTGATTCACCAGATTTCATTGTGAACCACTCATACTATTGTGTTAACAGCTGCAGCTTGTTCTCTTGAACATCCTCTGTACCATCACATAAGATCTGAATGGTATCCCATATTGACTTAGATGTGGTAAGATTCATGATGTTGTTAAGCATATCATCATTTAAGTTGCTGTAAAGGATACTTGTCACTTTTAGATCCTTCTTTACTTTCTCTCTTTCCTCTGGAGTCATTTCATCAATAGTCTTTGGGACTAGAAGTTCAGGAACATTGACTCCACTTCATCAATATTCTTTTGTTGTAAACCCATTAGACCTTAGATTTTAGGGAATAACCTAGGAAAATAATTTCATCATCCTTTGAATCAAAATTTCCTAAGTCAAAGTTCCTCTATACATTACATTTGCAACCAAAAACATGTAGGAACTTGATGTTTGGCTTCCTCCCTATCATCAGCTCATATGGTGTCTTGTTGTGAGCCTTATTGATCAGTGACCTATGTTGAGTGAAACAAGTAGTAGATATTGCTTCAGCCCAAAAATAGGTAGGTAATCTGGTCTCTGCTAACATTGTTCTAACAGCTTCTATCACGGTCTTATTCTTCCTTCCACTACACCATTCTGTTGAGAAGTTCTTGGAGTTGAGAATGTATGATTGATATCTTTCTCCACACAAAACTCATCAACAACTACATTTTGAATTCAATTCCATTATCAGTCTTCAAAATCCTAACCACTGACCCAGATTTAGTTTCAATTTTCCTTACATGGTTGATGACTTGTTGTGGCACCTCTAATTTAGCATGTTGGAACTTGGCCCAAGGGTATCTAGTGTAGTCATCCACAATAACCAATGTAAATCTTTTCCTTGATACTGACATGATATTGACAGGACCAAATAAATCCATATGTAGCATTTGAATTGGATTTTTGCTCATTGTGGTTTCCTTACTGACAAAAGATATTCTTCTTTACTTGCTTTGTTGGTAGGCTAAGCATAATCCCTCTTGAGTGAACTCCATTTGAGGTAGGTCAGTCACTAATTCTCTCTTCACCAAATCATTGATAGTTTTGAAGTTCAAGTGAGAGAGCTTCTTGTGCCACATCCAACTCTCATAAGAGATGCCTTGCTGTAAAAGCATTAGGCTTCATTTGCTGAGCCAAAGTCAACAACATAGAGATCTCCCTTTCTAACCCCTGATAAGACCAGTTTCCCATCACCTTCATTGGAGATTAAACACTATCACCTTTGAATGAAATGTCGAACGCTTTGTTAGATAGTTGACTTATGCTCAATAAGGTGCTTAAGCCCATCAACTAGTGCTACATTTTCAAATAAGACATTCTCATTTGCTACTTTGCCATAACACATAGTTGATCATTTACTTTTATCATCAAAAGATATGACCGGACCATTCTTCTCATTTAACTCAATGAGCAGGGCTTTGTTTCCTGTCATGTGCCTTGAGCAACCACTGTTAAGAAACCAGATCTGCTTGGTTTTGCCCTTGCCCTGCACACAAAAAACATTTAATTTTTTTGTGTATCCAAGTGGATTTGGGTCCTCTAGGTTTAGTCACAGTTTTTAGTATATCAGTTTTTGGTATATTGCAGTTCCTTTCTGTAGTTGCCACGCAACACGCTAGAGAAGAATAAATGTATGTTCAATGTAAATACCACAGTCTCAACCATTTGGTTGTTTCTCTATTCAAACTTTCTTTCGCTTTTTGCTTCTCTTAGGGGCCATCTCATCTCAGGATCCGGTTGTCTAAGCAACATAGGTACAAGCTTCTTTTGCTCATTTAAAAATTAAAAATGGTTCCGTAATAACTTAGTTTGGAAATGATATACAAATAAAACTAAATACTTACCGTAACTCCAACATCCACAATGTATCTCAATTCCAATTGCGTTGGAGTCATCTCAGGATGTATAGGATCAATGATTTTTACTGCCCATGCCTTTACATTGAACATCAACAAAACAAAATGTTCATGTAATCTATAATGGAAGGGCATGCAAATGACTTGACATTCTGAGACACAGAAAACACCCCGTTGTAAGTAGTGTTGCACGAACTCAACTAAATTTTTGTAATCCCTTTCCACAGACAGATTTTTCATGGTTTGACCCACAACAACGAAGAAAGTCGGCAAATAGTAGATATTTATTTTGAACTTTCCTCCGACTCATCTCAATAGTGCGTCTCTTTCTGCCAACAATTCTTGATACGCATCAACAATTATGTTGCTAATTTATGACTTGTTAGATAATTCTTTGGCCTTCAGTTGGTTAATACTGTATTCTTCAATCCTCTTCCGCTAATATTTGGGAATGTCAACTAGTTCACCATTAAACAAGTGTCACGTCAACCAATCTACCTTCGAAGGGTTTAATGGCTTCACCATACTACCCTTCACAAGAACCATTAAAAAATCGTGCCTTGAGACTTTGTCTGGATTACCAGGTGATGAAGCCAAGAATGGATTACTAGGTTATGAAGCTAATGAAAAAGAAGTGAATGCAGATAAACCTATTTGGGGGAAAGGATTGGTTAGTGCTACTTCGGGGAAATGATTGAAATCCAAAGTTAAAGAAATGAGAGGCTCTGAAGTAAAAGTTAGAAGGGGAGTAAAAATAGGAAGTTCTGAAGCATCAGTGAAGGAGAGAATGTAAAAAGGATGCTGAGAACTGAAAGGGAGTGTCATGACAGTGGAGGTCATAGATGTGGTAGGGGGAGGAACCTCTAGAGTAGTGCTTGCAGGAGTAATAGTAAGATGAGAGAAACGTATCTGAGTAAGCAATTGGCTGTTATCATACACCAATGCTTGTTACTGTCACTCAATCTCAGGTGGTTTGTTCTCACACTACTACAACAAACCAAAAGCCTTCTTCATCTATAAACAACAAATACAAACATTAAAGAATGATAAAATAAGTTAATAAACATTAAACAAATACAAACATTAAAGAATACTGTGATTAGTTACGTACCACACCAATTACTTTAACTTGATCAAACATCACTTGATTTCTATATTGAAGATCAGTTGGGTCTAGTTTTGAAATAAGTCTCCGAGTGAACTTATGGTACCACAAATAGTATACATCCATGTTTAGTCTATTTGCATTCTTATTCTATGATACCAACAACCTAACTAAATTATCTTGAAAATCATTCCACAATTCGATATATGGGCCACAAAGAGCTTTATAATCATCAATATCAAAATGATTATCCTTCTCAATGGGCATCCTCAATGCAATGTGGTTGAATATGGTTCAAGTATCCTCTGATGATGGCCAAACTGCCTCGAAACTCTATCAAGCATTTGAAACTCAACCTCATTGAAATGGATTTGGGGGATTCGACGATTTGCAAATAATCTCTCCATCCACGCAACTTCAACATCCTCACTACCTTATCAAGATGTGTATAAGGCCTCCAACTGATCTTGTGCCTTGGTTGGTTCTCAAATTCTTGTCTATACAAGGGTGCATTGTGGTGAGGATCAAATCGCCTATCACTATAAGGAGCATGCTTGACATATGCATATGCGGTAACACGCGACCACCAATCATTTGAACCGGTATGTGGAAATGGACCACCAATCCAAATCCTATCATATGCCCAAATCTATAGAATAGTCATGCATCTTGTTATCTTTCCTGATAGAGAAACTTTCCCATTTTGCTCCTTAAAATGGGATGCATAATGGAGTGCTCGATATATATATGCTAGCACGGCTAACCCCCAAGCATAGTTGACAATGTCCTCTATATCTTAAACAAAAAAGCATATACCTATAAGAAATAGTTCAACATATGTTAGAACAATATAAGCTCAAGTGCTTGTAGAAAGGGGGGGGATGAATGCAAACACTACAAATTTTTTGCTCTTTTTAAACTTTAGTTGGCTCAGATAGGAAACAGCTACAATAAACAGAAAAACTATGAAATATGAACACACATATTCAAGTTAAAATAGATGTATTAAAACTTAATGTTTTTCTGGAAATCTGTATAATCACAAATGTGATTAAACAGCTACAAGATCTGTAATAAAATTACAGCTTCAAATTCACACTCACTAGCTTCTAATCTTTCTTTGAAATATTTCTCTCAAGATATATTACAAAGCTGCTCTAGTGATTTTTGTGCTTCGTTGTTTGTTGATCTGTTGGATTGATCTCTTTTTTTTTGTAATGAGAACTCCTTTGCATATATAGAAGATCAGTGGTTGAAACCACATGTGGAGGCGTGCTGCTCTTTTTAACTTAGCCGCATTTATGTCACATCGTTGTCCTTTGGAAACTATGTGTTAGACTACTACTACTTTTGTTGCTTCTTTTTCTTCCCCTGATTTGCGTGCATTTAATGTCTGAGAGTTCTCATTGGACCATAACAAACTTCAAGAAATATCTTTCCAGTTAATATCTGTTGCTTCTATAACAAGCTTGGTTGATTTGAGTGTAAGTCCTGATGACGGGTGCATGTTGTCATAACCATCCACTGACGACAAGCCCTGATGAACTTGATCAGTGCTTCTTGGATCCCCTGATGACAAGTCTTGTTAATGACTGGATCAAGACTTCAATCTTCACTTAAGTTTTACTCAGTGCTTCTTTGATCCACTGATGTTATGACCTGTGACATACACTGATGGCTTCCACTGATGCAGTGTTAAGCTTTCCCCTTGACGGGATACCCTGATGGGTTAGCCTGACATTGTCATACCCTAAAGTCTCACCCTGACGGGTTGGTCTGCCTTCGTCATCCCCTAACAGGTTCCCCCCTGATGAGTTTCCCCTGATGGGTTCCCCCTGATGAGTTTCCCCTGATGGGTTCCCCTTGATGGGTTCCCCTGACGGTTCTTAATCAACGAAACTTTGTTTAGAATATCTGATGTGCGGAATACTTTGACTGTTATTAAGTAGCATCAGACATTCTTCTTCACTTTGTCAAGTCCTTTAAATGTTCCATTTTTTGACTTGTCTTGTGAAGTGATTGACCATCCCCTGATGAATAAGATTATCATTAGTGGATGCAAAACTTGTGCTGATCTTAAGGTTTATAATATACATTAAGTATTTACATGTGCACAATTTATTTCCTAAACATCATCATCATCATTTAACTCTAACAACATATATTCAATTTTATATAAGTAATGAGATTAACAACAAATATATAAAATTACTATAACTTTAAATCATACCTTGCCGGACATAGTTCTTTTGTTTTGGTTGGAAACAATATTTCATTGCACAACCATAATATGTACGCTCTAGTATAGACCTCCACATAGGATCATTCGGTAGTTCACTAAACGTTGCAACCAATCACTTTAAATGAATTCCACCTCCATCCTTTGCTTCCTTGTACCATCTATTATACCATCTTTCACTAAAACATTGTTTAAATAATTTCCTTTCTTGTTTCTCATTTAAAGCACCACAAGTGAGAGGTTTTCCGTTAAATGGTAGACCAAGTATATAATATATGTCTTCCAATGTGATTGTCGCCTCACCAGGACTCAAGTGAAATGAATTAGTCTCAGATCTCCATCTTTCGACTAACGCGGTCACGAGGCTTGCATCGTGCCTTAGACATATACAACCAAAAGTAAATGCATGAAATCCAACAACATTTAAAATTTCTTTATGTTCATCACTTAGAATCCACAAATCATAGTTTTGGTTTGTTTATTGAGCAACCTCTAAAGTCCTAAACTCATTCCAGTTATAAACATGTGAAGACACATGAGACAGTTGATCATTCAAGACACTATCACCGTTCAGACTCAAAAAATAATCAAATTGGTCCATTGCAAACTACAAAATTTTAACAAAACATTACACTGCCACTACAATTATTTAGAAAAAAAATTAATATACACATATATAAACATTGTGTTAGGTCCCAAAGGGTAAAAATACTAGAAGGGGGGTTGAATAGTGTTTTTCAAAAAATAAGTCTTGCTTAAAACTTTACTAAATTAAAACACTTCTTGCTTATAAAAGAGTTTCTTATGTTTTCAAAGAGTTTAGCAGCGGAATTTGTTTAAGCAAAGTACCCCTTAGTTTTTGTAGTAAAGGTTAATGGCTAGAAGTAGCAAAGATAGTAAGTCTTTGCTGAAAGAGTTCAGCAGGACTAAAGCAAAGCACAACAAAGCAGGTAAGCAATATAAAAGATAAGCAGGAGTAGAGATAGAATTTTTATAGTGGTTCGGAATAATCCTACTCCACTCTTCTTCTCTTTTACTTGAGAAGGCTACCACTAGAACTTTTGTTCACACAGAACAATCAGCAGGAGGACACTTGGTCCAATTTACAATAGGTCACTTAGACCAACTTAGCAAGAGGACACTTAGTCCAATTTTGTCACACGGACACTAAGCAGATTTGAGAAAATCTTGCTTGCTATCTTCAAGTAGATTGCTCCTTAGTTGAGCAGATAGATTGCACTTGTTCAAGCTTTATTATGTCTTGCTGTAGTCTTTAAGATGTCAGAGAGTTTTGTTCAGTTGGAGGTAGTTGGTTAGTCATAAATGAAATTTATGACTTCTATTTATACTTCTCCAAAGAATCCATCCGTTGGGAATTTGAAATAGATCCGTTGGAGTGTACTGTCCTTGATGTGACTTGTACCTTTTCAGCAATCCTTGTTTAGTTCAAAAAGTTAGCCGTTTTTCTGTCTTCTAATGCCCTTCAGAAGAGTTTTCCAGAAGTTGACTAAGCAGGGGTTAAGTTAACTTTTCTGACAATCTTCATTTTGATAAGCAAAGGATCTTGCTTACTAAAGTCCTTGCTTATTTCCATTCTAAGCAGGACTATACTTGGAAAATTCTCCATGTCTTCAAAATCCTTTATAGCAGGCTTATCAAATTAGCAGACTTCAATGGTGATCAAAACTCCTTGCTTAACTACAAATTATATCCACCTAACATGTTGGATATTTTTCGAAGTCCTTTTACATTGTCAAAGCAAGGACTATATTACATCATCAATTCTTATATATCAAGCACATAATAAAAGTTTAAGCAAGGATAATATAAGCAGGAGTGCAACAACAATCTCCCCCTAATTGATGATGTCAAAACGAGTTATTTTGATCACCACAGCAAGAACCAAAAAGAATTTCATTTTATTTCAAAGTGTTTAAGAAATACAAGATAGAATGTAATTACACAAAAAAAAATTATACATCATTAGCAAGTTCTTCCGAACTATGCTGGTCTTCACCTTTACCAAACTTCAGCAGGTCTTGCCTTCGCTTTTCCTCTGCTGCCTCTTTTTCCCTTTTTCTTGCCTCATTTTCTTCTTTCCTCTTCTGCATCCTTTCCTTCTTTCTGTCATACTCCAGCTGCATTTCTTGTACCCTGAGTCGCCTCATTTCCACCTCATACTGCTTAATTTTTGATTCGGATTCCTTGATGCTTGCTATTAGCTTGAGACTTTTAGCAGGCCCTGACTTCATTAAAATGATATCAGCTTCTTCAAGGGCCTTCTGAAGTCTCATGTACGGGGATGGATTCATAATTTGCACAGCAGACTCAGGGATATGCTTGGGAAGTCTTTTTCTCCTTGGAACAGCAACAGGAGCAATAGCAGGAGCAACAGCATGGATCTTATCAGTAGGAGTAGGAGCAGCAGATGTTGGGAAGATTTGTTCTGCTTGTTCTTGTTGTGCTTCATGACCTCTCTCCCCCTTTTTGATATCATCAACCATGATAGGGAGGAAGTCAATCAGCTTAGTCATCGTTTGCTGCAGTTTTTCAAGCTTATGCTCCATCTTGGTTAGTCTAGAGGATAAGGCAGGATCAGCAGAGGTTTCGGCAGCAGGAGTGCTCACAGCAGGAAGTCTTGCTAAAACTTGTGTCAGTTGGGCTTCGAGTTTAGCAAGCTTCTGTGAAGTAGGAGAAACCTTGCTGATAGCAGGTTGTGGGTCGAATCCAGCAGGTTCTTGAGAATATGCCTCTCCATCAGCAGGAGTGTCCTTGTCCTCCCCCTCGATTGCGAGCATCTCAGCAGATGATTCAGCAGGAGTAGGCTCCCCCTCGGTTAGTACCCTTGCTGGAGAGATGTGGCTGGGGCCTTCGTGGATGTCTCAGCAAGGTACGCCTCAAGATCCAAGCCAGCTACAAGAGCATCTTCGATCAGCAGTGCCTTGATGAGTTCCTCTGATTGTTTTTCCTTTGCTCGTTCAGCAGGAACATCATCAGAGTCACCGTCACTGCTGCTGCTGGATGCTTGGATCTACTTTCCCTTACCTTTGCCCTTGACAGCAGCATGTTTTCTTCTGGGAGGAAGGGTCAGGTCAGCAGGTGAATGGATAGCAAAGCCAGGGATAATGAGTCTTCGAGCAGCAGAGGGTTTGGGGGACACTACTGATCGGTCAATTTCACCAGTGAAGTAGGAGGGAGGAGGATTAGCTTTATTCGCAGCATGGATGGCAATCTCCACTTCAGCAGGTCCTGTGATGGAGTCTGAAGTATCAGCAGACTCCGTCACCATGAGCGCCAAGACTTCAGTAGGAGTGGCTGGCTCTGCTGCTGTAGTGTCAACAGGAGTTGGTTCAGCAAGAGTCGCCACTTCTGTGATCTCATCGATCTCCTTGAAGAGCTCGGTGGATGAGCTTTGCTGATCATCAGCAGGAGTCGGAGACGAGTCAGCAGGGATATAGTTGTCGATTTCAACAAAGATTTCATCCCCTGCTGACTCGGGAGTGAGAGGAACTGCTGTGGGGATATCTTCTTCAAAAGGAGGCTCCACATCAGATCCTCCAGCAGCAATGGCTTCAGTAGCCAAATCTTCATCATATAGCTCCATGTAGAATTCGTAGATCTCCCTCTCCTCCTCGGTCAAGGTCGAGAGGTCAAATTCAGCAGACGTTGACTTAGATTTCTTTTTGGGCCTCTGAATTTGACTTGCTGCTCTCCTCTTCTTGCTGGGTTGACCAGCAGGGATGCGTTCGTCACTTCTAGCATTAGGGGTTAAAGATGTTTGCCCCTGTGACTGTGCTAGTCCCCTAGCTCTCCTTTCAGCAGTCGCTTTGGCTAGGGCAGCAGGGTTGCGCCTATAATTCTTCAGCAAGGATGGAGTGATCACCTTGCTGCTGATCAGCTTCTTGGCCTGGGTCCCTGCTGGGAAGTTTTCTCCAAGTATTCCCTTGAGCAGCAGGGACATGGTTCGTCCATGACGAATCTTCGTATTCTTCTTGCTCGAGAATGATTCAGCAAGGACTTCAAAAAATATTTGAGCCCAGTTGATTGGCTCTCCGAATTTCAGTAGGGAAACGATAGAGATAACCCTTGTTGATGCCTCGTCCTGTGAGGTGAACTTACACAGCAAGGTCTTGTGTAGAATATCCATAAGGAAATCCCATTTTCTTGGGAAGTCCTTCCTCTTCTTGCTGGCATGGGTCTTGACATAGCCCAGCTCAGCAAGTACAGCAGGGGTTACGGTGGGTGGAGTCAGCAGGCCCACACTTGGCATTTGTAGTACCCTGGCAATGCTTGCTGGAGTGATGAGAACCAGCTGACCATTTGCTCGTCCGATTATGCTGTGATCACGGACTTGTATGGTTGATCAGAACTCTCTGATTACTTCCCCATATATGGGAGTATCAGCAGAGATTACATAACGTACCCCGCTGTTCCTCAGCAGGGTTATAACTTCGGCAACTTCAGTATCAGGAAAGGAATCTAAGTCAATGACGGACTCAGATTCGATTTTATCCAACCAGTTGGCCATATCTGCTGATGGTGATCGGAAAAAGGTAGTCGAAGAAGGGTTGCGGAGGATTTCAGAAGGGTTTAGATGAGAGAGATCAGAGCAATTGCTTTCGGTGAAAAAATTTGAGAAGGGTTAAAAAGAGTTTATATAGGAGGTAAAAGAAGTTGAAGGGTTTAGAGAGTGGTAACTGCTTTGAGAAGGTGAAGAGTTAGTGGGAGAAAAATATAGGTAGTGGTGAGAATTAATTACCGAAAGGATAGCAGCCGTAAAAGATCATGTGGCAGAGTGGCATTTAATGAGGAGAGAGAAAAATTACGGCTTGATATGATGACCTATTTTTCCGGTGATAAAGATGGAAATGAGCAGGCTTGTTGTAGCACACCTTTGCTGATGTGAAAGGGTAGAGCTTGAGTCAGCAGGAATAATATCCTTGCTGATTTTGGATGTTTCAGCAGGATCATCCTTTGCTTATGGGATCAGCAAGGTCTAAGATAGTTTCTGGAACAACAGTTTTCTCTGAATGTCTCCCCCTTTTTCAAAATTTTTCAGCAAGGTTGATGGAAGTTCAAGCAGGATTATCGACGTTCCAGCAGGAGTTTACAAAATTATTTTCTGGACATCTCCCCTTTTTCAAACTTTCACAGCAGGGTTGATGTGGAATTTTCAGCAGCATTTGTACTTTGTTAGCAGGGATTCTGCTTTCAGCAGGGACTTGATCAGCAGGAGTTCTTTCAGCAGCATCTTTGTTCAGTAGCGTTTGATACGTCAATCAGCAGGGATAGGAAGATCTGCTGAGACATCAGCAGTACTTTTCCTCCTGAAATTAACTTGCTAAGAACAAAAGTCCTTGCTTAAGCAGACAAGATGTTAGTAGCAAAATGCCTATTCACAATTTAACATGCCTAATTCACTTATCAGTTTGTTAAAACGATTTTCATCCATTTCAGTAGGAATGTAGTTTATTTCTATGGTACCTTGCTGAATGTGATCTCTAATGAAATGATGCCTTATATCTATATGTTTAGTCCTAGAGTGTAAAACAGGATTATAAGCAATGGCAACAACACTAGTATTATCACAGAATATAGGAATAGACTTGAAATTAAACCCGTAGTCAGCAAGTTGGTTTTTCATCCACAGAATTTGAGCAACACAGCTTCCTGCTGATATGTACTCAGCTTCAGCAGTGGATGTTGACACTGAGTTTTGCTTCTTGCTGAACCACGAAACAAGTCTTCCTCCAAGGAATTGGCATGTTCAACTTGTGCTTTTCCTGTCTATTTTACACCCAGCAAAGTCCGCATCGAAATATCCAGCAAGGTTGAAGTTAGAATCTTTTGGATACCATATTCCTAAGTTGGGAGTTCCCTTGAGATATCTGAAAATTCTCTTAACAAAAGCTAAATGTGATTCCTTGGGGTTAGCTTGAAAACGTGCACAAATACATGTAGCAAACATAATATCTGGTCTACTAGCAGTTAAGTATAGCAAGGATCCGATCATACCTCGATAGCTTGTTATTTCTACGGATTTACCTTGCTCATCTTTATCTAACTTTGTTGCTGATGACATGGGAGTTTCCATAGGACTTGCTGATTCTAACCCAAACTTCTTAAGCAGGTCTTTGGTATACTTCGATTGATTGATGAAAATTCCATCACCTCTTTGCTTAATTTGAAGTCCAAGAAAGAAGTTCAGCTCTCCCATCATGCTCATCTCAAATTTACTCTGCATAAGCTTAGCAAATCTTGCACAAAGTTTTTCATCAGTAGAACTAAAGATTATATCGTCTACATAGATTTGTACAAGCAAAGTTTTATCTTTATGCTTTCTAATGAAAAGTGTAGTATCTACTTTACCTCTACTGAAACCTTCATCAATTAAAAAGGAAGATAAAGTATCATACCATGCACGTGGAGCTTGCTTAAGACCATATAAAGCTTTATCAAGCCTATATACATGGTGAGGATTAGCATGATCAGCAAAACTTGGAGGTTGCTCCACATAGACTTCCTCCTGAAGTTCTCCATTCAGAAATGCACTCTTGACGTCCATCTGAAACACCTTGAAGTCTTGATAAGCAGCGTAAGCAAGAAAGATCCTTATGGCTTCAAGCCTTGCTTCTGGAGCAAAGGTTTCATCATAGTCTATTCCTTCCTCCTAAGAATAGCCCTTAGCCACAAGTCTTGCCTTGTTCCTTGTGATGATCCCATCTTCATCCATTTTATTTCGGAATACCCATTTGGTGCCAATTACAGCATGATTTCTTGGCCTGGGAACAAGATTCCAAACTTTGTTCCTGCTGAATTGGTTTAGCTCTTCTTGCATAGCAAGAACCCAATCAGCATCAGCAAGAGCATCCTCAATTTTCTTAGGTTCCATTTGAGATAGGAAGCTTAGAAAACTATTTTCGTTTTGAGCAGATCTTCTGGTCTTTACTGAGCTTGTAGGATTTCCAATTATCAAGTCTTCTGAGTGAGACTTGATCCATTTCATCCTTCTTGGTAGATCTGTTCGAATATCTTGCTGTCTTAGTTCCTCCAAGTTGGGTTGATCATCTTTTACTTCAGCAGGGGTGCTATCTATTAGAGCAGTGCTTTCTGATGGTACTTCAGCAGGGTCTTCCTTGGTCTCTACGACTTGAAGATTTTCCTTTGGTTCCTGCTCAGCTATAAGAGGGAGTGAACCACTTGGTTCCTCATGGTTAGTTTCATCAAAAACAACATGAATTGACTCTTTTACTGTTAAAATTCTCTTATTAAAGACACGAAAAGCTTTGCTATGATTAGAGTACCCTAAGAAAATACCTTCATCGGATTTTGCTTGAAATTTAGTTAAGTACTCCTTACCATTATTGTGAACATAGCAGGGGCATCCAAAGATTCTGAAATAGCTTTTGTTTGGTTTTCTTCCTTTCCATAACTCGTATGGAGTTTTGCTTAGTGTTGGATGAATGAGTGATCGATTTTGAGTATAGCAAGCAATGTTCACTACTTCTGCCCAGAAGTACTCAGGAAGTTTAGCATCAGCAAGCAATGTTCTTCCAGCTTCTTCAAAGGTTCTATTCTTCCTTTCTACCATTCCATTTTGCTGTGGAGTCCTTGGTGCAGAGAAGTTATGAGAAATTCCTTGCTTATCACAGAACTCAGTAAAGCCCCCAAAGTCGAATTCTCTTCCATGATCACTTCTTACTGACTTGATTATGAGTTCTTTCTCATTTTGCACTTGTCTGCTGAATTTCTCAAACTCTGCTAATGCATCATTCTTGTGAGCAAGAAATAATGCCCATGTAAATCTAGTGAAATCATCCACAATAGTGAATGCATATTTCATTCCACCAAGACTACTTGATATAGGGCCAAACAAATCAAGATGTAATAGTTGGAGGGGCATAGAGTTTGATTTTTCAGGTTTGCTTAAGAAGGATTGTTTTGTTTGCTTACCAAATTGACAAGCTCTACATGGTTTTTCTTTTTCAAAGGAAAATTTAGGCAAACCCTTTACAAGATCTTTAGCAGCGAGTTTTGAAATCGTTTTAAAGTTTAAGTGTGAAAGTCTCTTATGCCATAACCAACTAGCATCTGCTGAAGCTTTAGCAAGAAAGCAGGTTGTTTCAGCAGGACTTAGCTTAGCCAAATCTACTACATAAACATTCCCATTTCTTGAACCAGAAAGCTTCAGAGAGTTTGTTTGAAGATCTCTTACCTGACATTGATTGTTTAGGAAGGTGACCTTGTGCCCTTCGTCACACAACTGGCTTATGCTAAGCAAGTTGTGCTTGAGACCCTCCACATAGGCAACCTTGTTGAAGCACACTAACCCATTTCCTGTTGAACCATATCCCATAGTTCTTCCAGCACTATTATCTCCAAAGATCACTTGTGGTCCATCCTTTTCTTTGAAATTGGTGAGCAAGGCTTTATCTCCTGTCATATGTCTTGAACATCCACTGTCCAAGTACCAAATATGTTCCTTGCTCACAACCTGCAAAACATAAGCAATCACTTTGGTACCCAGCAAGACTTGGGTCCAGTAAGGTTAGTACCCTTGGGGACCCATACTTGTCTCATTTTTGGTTTTTGAAACCAACCAGTATCGTAAGGGTCAGTAAGGCAAAGAGAAGCTATGTGACCAATCTTATGGCAACAATAGCATCTCAAATGCATCATGTTGTGATGTGTGTGCTGTTTACCTCTTCTCTTAGGTTGAGGTTGTTTCTAGTGTTTGCTCCTAACCCAACCTTTGCTAAATTTCAAATTCCTCGCATTGTTGTAATTATAAGCAGGAGAAACATGGTTCTTGCTAAACTTTCCACCCTTGGTCTGTTTAGCACCATGTCCCTGCTTATAGTTACGGTCAGCAGGGAATTTTTTCTTTAGTAAGGTAACATTTCTATTACCTTTAGTTTCAGCAGGAGTCACACACTCTGCTGAATGCACAGAGATCGTTCTGCTGATAGACTCAGCATCACTTTCTGCACTCTCTTCAGCAAGGACTTCGTAAGTCCCGGAGCCAATTCCACTTCTATCTAGCATGCTTCTTTGGCTTTTCAGCAAGGCATATGCATTTGAAGAAGATTTGTTCCATGTGGAGATTTTAGTAGTTAATTCCTCAACTTGGGAGGTTAACTTAAACTCTCTCTCTTGAGAGTCTCTGAGATGCTGTCTAAGCAGGGTCCTCTCATCATCAGTAGCAAGTAACTCCAAATTCTCAGCTTGCACCTTTTCAAGTGTAAGCAAGATTTCAGAGTTCTTGCTCCTTAGTTGATCAGACTCTGCTGAAGCAATTCTCAGCAATCTTCTATATCTATGCCACTGAGATGCAACATCCTTAAGCAAGGAATGCAACTCAGCTTCAGAAATATCAGGGGAGTCAAAATCAAATACCTCAGCAAGGTCGACTTCCTTGCTTGTCTCAGATTCTCTAGCCATTAAGCAGAGGTTGGCAATCTCTGGTCCGGAGTCTTCTGAGTCGCTTTCACTCTCACTCCAAGACTTTTCAGTAATAAGTCCCTTATCCTTTTTGAAGTTTGAAGTATTCTTCTGCTGGTACTTCTTCTTGTAATATTCTTTTCCCTTGCTCTTGTCATTAGTAGGGAATTTTTTTTCATCTCTTGCTGAACTTCGGCAATCAGCAGCATAGTGACCTGGCTTCTTGCAATTATAGCATAGATCCTTTGATGGATCTCTTTTACTGCTGCTTGTATTTCTTCTGAAGTTTCCTCTATCCTTCTTCATGAACCTTCAGAATTTTCTGGCTAGCATAGCCATATCTTCATCACTATCAGCAGATTCAGAGTCAGAATCTACTTGTTGCTTAGACTCAGCAGCCTTCAAAGCAACTCCTCTATCTTTCCTCCTTGGCTCAGATGTAGCCTCTCTCTGAGCTAATTCCATTTCATATGTAAGCAGGTTTCCATAAAGTTGTTGAAGATCAGTAGTGTGTAAATTTCTCAACTCTTTGACAGCAGTGGTCTTAGGATCCCACTGCCTTGCCAAAGATCTCATGAATTTAAGATTAATGTCCTTTGTGTCATAGGTCTTCCCTAGAGCACGCAAATTGTTAAGCAGGACAGTAAATCTTTCGTACATAGCAGTGAGATTCTCCCCCTGCTGCATGTTGAACATTTCATATTGTTGAATAAGCAAAGATTGCTTATTCTCTCTGACTTCAACCGTTCCTTCATTGAGTACCAGCAAGGCATCCCATACCTCTTTAGCAGAGGTGCAGTTAGACACACTTTCGAACATTTCCTCTTCAAGAGCCATGAAGAGAATGTTCATTGCCTTCTTATTGTATCCTACTAACTTCTTTTCTTCATCCGTCCATTCCTTTCTCTGCTTAGGAATAAGCTTATTTAGATCATCAGCAGATAGCTTTTCTGGAATGTAGGGTCCAACCATTATTGCTTCATATAGTTCCTCATCAATGGCATCCATGTATACCTGTATTCTTAATTTCCAATTAGCAAATCTATCTCTGGTACACATAGGGGGCTTGCCACCAAAATCACTTCTTAAAGCCATTAGAAAATTTTAAGTTAGGATCCTCTCAAGCTTTAGGGCTTAGCAAAGAGTGTTAGGCTCTGATACCACTTGTTAGGTCCCAAAGGGTAAAAATACTAAAAGGGGGGTTGAATAGTGTTTTTTAAAAAATAAGTCTTGCTTAGAACTTTACTAAATTAAAACACTTCTTGCTTATAAAAGAGTTTCTTATGTTTTCAAAGAGTTTAGCAGCGGAATTTGTTTAAGCAAAGTACCCCTTAGTTTTTGTAGTAAAGGTTAATGGCTAGAAATAGCAAAGATAGTAAGTCTTTGCTGAAAGAGTTCAGCAGGACTAAAGCAAAGCACAACAAAGCAGGTAAGCAATATAAAAGATAAGCAGGAGTAGAGATAGAATTTTTATAGTGGTTCGGAATAATCCTACTCCACTCTTCTTCTCTTTTACTTGAGAAGGCTACCACTAGAACTTTTGTTCACACAGAACAATCAGCAGGAGGACACTTGGTCCAATTTACAATAGGTCACTTAGACCAACTTAGCAAGAGGACACTTAGTCCAATTTTGTCACACAGACACTAAGCAGATTTGAAAAAATCTTGCTTGCTATCTTCAAGTAGATTGCTCCTTAGTTGAGCAGATAGATTGCACTTGTTCAAGCTTTATTATGTCTTGCTGTAGTCTTTAAGATGTCAGAGAGTTTTGTTCAGTTGGAGGTAGTTGGTTAGTCATAAATGAAATTTATGACTTCTATTTATACTTCTCCAAAGAATCCATCCGTTGGGAATTTGAAATAGATCCGTTGGAGTGTACTGTCCTTGATGTGACTTGTACCTTTTCAGCAATCCTTGTTTAGTTCAAAAAGTTAGCCGTTTTTCTGTCTTCTAATGCCCTTCAGAAGAGTTTTCCAGAAGTTGACTAAGCAGGGGTTAAGATAACTTTTCTGTCAATCTTCATTTTGATAAGCAAAGGATCTTGCTTACTAAAGTCCTTGCTTATTTCCATTCTAAGCAGGACTATACTTGGAAAATTCTCCATGTCTTCAGAATCCTTCATAGCAGGCTTATCAAATTAGCAGACTTCAATGGTGATCAAAACTCCTTGCTTAACTACAAATTATATCCACCTAACATGTTGGATATTTTTCTAAGTCCTTTTACATTGTCAAAGCAAGGACTATATTACATCATCAATTCTTATATATCAAGCACATAATAAAAGTTTAAGCAAGGATAATATAAGCAGGAGTGCAACAACACATTGTACACATTGTCATTCATTCATGGGAGAACAATATACAGACACATATATACATTGCTAATATTCAATATTCACAACAAATTTGCCCTTTTAAAAAACCTTACTTGATTTAGGCCTGTAACACTTTGATGTAACAAATGAAATCGAGCAGAAGGAGAGGTAGTTCCCAGTGAAAGTTGTATTCAGTTTAAATTAATCTCAGTGGAAGTTGCATATGGTAATGGGCAGGAGTGGGCAGAAGTTGTATATGATGTTAGATGGAAGAAGAAGAAGATAAATAAAATAAGGACAGTGGGGCCATAAGTTTTATATGATGTTAGATGGAAGAAGAAGATAAATAAAATAGGATGAAACTGGCGGAGCCAACAAGGAATGAAAGATAGAAAGAAAGGAAAAAAAAAGAAAATAATCTTTACACACCTTCCACCAGTGTAACTGGCGAAAAGTAAAGAAAGAATAATTGAAAGAAAAAATAAAAAGGAGGAGGAGTAATCTTTACACATCTTCGCCAGTGTCACTAGCGGAAAGGCCAGTGCAACTAGCGGAGAGGCCATTTTTTTTAGTTGTTTGATCTAGACACTTGGATCATCCGATCAATGGTTATAAATGTGTTAGCTACAAAAGTCTTTATAGCTAACATTAGACATGGATCGACCCCAATATATATGTGTCTATACACACACACACACACACACATATATATATATGTATATTAAGGTGAGAATCCACACGTAAGGGAGAAATACTTGGATTTATGTTCAACGTTGAATGTCATGCACAATAACGAGGTTAAAGGGCCACAAGTGGATTTATCTAGTGTCTCTTTGGTGCAAGAATAAGTAAATTAAATGAGGTTTCTAGTGAGTTATAGGTTTATAGAGAGAAAGAGTCGTTATCTTATAAAGGTGGTAAAGTTTAATTTTTATAAGAGATGTATCATGTGCATTGCATGTGATCAGGGGTTTTCCAAGGTAGGATGGTGACATCAAGCATGTCCATGATGTGATATGTAAGGTGACTTATCCCTAGAAAGAGAAATTACATTTGTCCTCTTTATCTTCACCAAAATGGTTGTAACATGTTACATGTTCCCTTACATGGGTTAGGTTAGTGTCTTTTGAGATGGTTTTAGAATCTTCAAGTTTGGAAGGTCATGTTTTGGACCTAACCTTTTTGTATGATAGGCTATGGATTGTGCTTGTGTTCCTGAGTCCCATCATTTCCCCCTACTCCGTTATATCGAGTATTTGGGGTAGTGGAGTATATTGGTTCTTGCTTTTGTGGAGAATTTTCCAAGTGGGGTGGTTTAGGGTGGTTGTGTTTTGACTTGCACCGAGGAAGTTATCATCTATTTTCATTTTCATGACATCAAGTTTAGTCGTTATTTTGAACATCTCATTAGTGTGATCATACATGTTTCGCGAACCATCATATTTTGTGGTGATAAGCTAATTCATGAGAGCTCCCACAAGTGACTTATCTTTAGAGTCTGATTGAGACACATCATTGGCATATTTCATGGTGACAATTCTTTGAGTGATTCATAATAACTTATAATTCGTTAAACTTCGATTATACATGATCAAAGTTCAAGTCTTTGGACTTATCCATCATTAACATCCATCAAACTATGTACAATTGCATAAATTTATGTGAAATTTCATAGCATCTCATGGTAAAGTGACTTTGATAACTAACATACCGACTTATATGTGAAATATGAACAACAGATTCTTATAAACAATGAAATAATGGGGTATGGAAGTGGTAGAATTATCTGGGTGGTTATTTAATGATATCCATGATTGTTAATTAATCTATTGTGTTGTAATGGATATTTAAGATATAATTATTTCACATGATAACATAAAAATTATAAGCATTCACATGTTTCAGACATATGCATTACCAAACATGAACTCTTATGTAACTACTAGTTTTCAGACAGAGTCTCTCAATTATTTTGACCTTATAACTATTCAGACTTAATTAATTAAATTTTGTCAAACATTGTCCATCATAGTAGCCATTAATTTATGTATAGGGATGAATATAAAGACCGGTTCAAAAAAATCGATCGAAGATTGGCTTCAGACCTGCTTGAAAAGACCGGGACCGCTCGAGGACCTACCTGATTTGGACTGAATCGACCAATCCTTACTAGTCCGGGAACTTGAGCATGCACTGTCCCGATAACTGGCCCGCCTAAGGACCAGGACCAAGACCGGCTTGGCCTAACATGTAAGACCGACTCAAATCACTTGTAATTAGGCATTGACATTCACCATTCAACGGCCTGCTTCTTTCAGTCATCTACATATATGATTGAATATTTTATTTTTCATGTATTTGTTAAAAGTTTCCATACTTTATTATTCTATATTTTATGTATTAATCTGTAAATATTAACATTTAAATTACATATCACTGACAATTTTAATTTGTAAAATAAAGAATTATAAACCTATTCTAAATTTTTGTTCTCTTTCTATTTGTTTGGTCATTAAAAATTTGAAATTTGATAAAAACATAATATAGTATTGCAAAAAAAAATATAAAAATAAAAAAGAGAAAGGAAAAACAGTTCGGTCCAGTCCGGTCTGAAACCGGCCGAGTCCAGAAATAGTCGAAACCGACGGTATAAATTAGTCCATACCTTTTTTTTTTTAAAACCAGCTTGGTTAACAATAGACCCAATTCAAACCAGACTGATCAACTATTTAGTCCTTAAAAGATTAATCCAATCTAGCCGGATCCATCTGAATATTCACGCCTATCTACATAGTTTGTAATTCAGTAATTGATTAATTGTTCTAGCGGGCAGAATAGCATGACACTATGAGAGATGATCGAGTTTGCGTTAGAAAATGGGCCAATGTTGTTTCCTCCTCTTCCGCCTCATTTTCCTTTACTTTTTCCTCCTCGTCACAAATTAATTACTCCGTAGGATATAGTTCAATTTAGAAGTCCTTACCATTTGATTAACACACTAATTAAACACATAATTGCATGATCTAAATAAAAGTACTTCCTTCGTTCAAATCTATAAATGATATTAATATTATCATTTTACAATAAATATTAATGTAAAATTATATATTTATCATTTTTATAATAAATGTTATAAAAATTAAAAATTAAACTAATACGTTAAATGTAAGGATACTGTTGAAAAGTAATCATCTAGATTCTACTTTAATATCAAGTGCGACATAAAATTGGACCAAGGAAATAGTTTTATTTCTAATTCTCCTCTTCACAAAGAGAATATAAAAGTGATAGTCGTAGATTATACGTTGATTAACTAAACCACTGACTTTTAATCAGATAATTTCCCAATAAACATTTCCTCAAAAAGCGCGCAACAGAAAGAGAGAAAATATACATGTATAGTCCCCATACTTTATGGAGTTCTTTTCAATTAATTATATTTGTTCTTATTTGAGCTTATTGTTGGAAGAATACGGTCAAAAGTTAGAACTAATATTTATTCATATAGGACATTTTATTTAGGAAAAAAATTTATTTTTAATTTGTTTCGGATGTTAACCTATGAAAATTTTGGTGTACAAGACGCTCTATGATTTTGTCATTTTACTAAACTTATCTAAATACTTCCTCTATTCATATGGCATATATGTTATGGAGTATGTTTTTCTGCAGATGACTTGTCTTACTGTAATCTAGACTCTAGAGAAGTCTCAAACATTCGAATACAGAATACCTTGTTTCCTTTCACTAATAAAGTGCGGGAACAATTAATTTTTGTATAATTCAGTAGCCATGATCGATTATTACACTGAAATTGCAAATTATTGAAGCGGGGGTTGATATTGCCAAACCAAAAGATGGACTGCGAGATCAATAAATGTCATTAAAAGTAAATTTTATCACTAAAAAGAGATACTAAATGTCCAATTGCTCTAGCAGCAAACTTTTCACTCCGGCAAATATCAATTCCTTATTGGAATATCAAAGCAAAACGTTCAAGATGAAACAAAGATAGGTAAGGCATTCAACAACATCGTTTGGTGAGGCAAAGGTGGCCAATCATGTGCCACCCTTCACCACCATCAGCATATGCATAAGGGCATGAGGGAGTGTATTCTCCATTGAATTGTAGACTCCATGCTGCATTTGGGTCCCCAGTCTTGGATTTGGTCCAAGTAGGAGTGGAGTTCTCATATCTACTATGTGTGATGCGTTTGAATTTCTTCACATCCTTGTTCTTATTTATGTCTTTGGGGTCGATATCAACACTAAAAATATCTCCATAAGGCCTCACCGAGTGGTCGATAATAGGCAAAGAGATGGGATCAGCAGAGACCGCAGCAAGATCAGAAGTCACAACAATGCTCTTCCCATCTGGACTAAAGCACGGATGGTTCACATGCCCTGAAAGATTGTATCCACTTCCTAATACTCTTATCGGAGGCGATAACGGAGCATTCGCATTCACTATATATACTGCGAAGAATCCTGGGTCAAGACCATTGTCAAGTGGATCTACACCTATGGAGGGCTTGTCGCGGGTTGAGGAGAATGCTATCCAGTTTCCAACTGGAGACCATTGGCAATGTGTGTCGGTGCAATTCCCAGTTGTCAGTCGTGTTATCTTGCCTCCATTAAACTCCCCTTTTTGTGTGTTCTCCATTATGTATAGATTCTTGCTTCCATCTCTTGTAGATCGAAATACTAATCTCGTCCCTGTTACAATTTTTAACCCATTTGTGTAGACGTTAAAAATAAAAGTACCTTAAAGGCCAGTTGTCATTTAAAATTATACACCATCTTTGAAAAGGAACAAGTAGGATGCTATACCATCTTTATTGGTGGATGGGAAGGCATTATTGAAACCTCTTGTAAGCTGAGTAGGATGTCCCTTAAAATTGGACACATTTCTTAGGACGCAAATGGTCAAGGAGTCTTTTGCACTAAAAGCAGGTCCCCTGCATATATACAAGGTGTCCTCCTTTTCATTTTGGCTCCATATCGGAGAGAACATTTTGTTTGCCTCCATCTTAGTTATACGTAAACAAACAAAATCCGTCAACTGCCAAATATAATCATAAGTGCACATTAATTAGTCCATATTTTGTTTATATTTACCTCGAAAACCTTTTTTAATCCGTTTTTATCAGCTAACCACACGGCCTTGAACTCGTTGTCCACAAATGCAAGCTTGGAGCCATCCGGGGAAATTGTTGGAAACACTCCAGACACCCGAAACACTCCTACATTCGGAAGCGGGGACTGGAGCTTGTGGAACTTTCTCTCAACCTTATCTTCATTCTGTCACATGCACCAATTAATGTTACCACTCTAACTACATATAGATCATATTTGTTTCAGCTTAAACTTTGGACATTTTAAATTTTGGCAGCGTAAATTACACTATTAGAATTTTGAATTTCCAAAAGGTTGAAACAAGCGGGTCATAATCACAAATAAGTTAAAAATATCAATGTTAGTCAGCTGGTACCTTAAGAAAGTCGCTGTTGCAACGATGGTAACCAATGCGCTTCGTTTTACCCTCTATAATCACAAAAGGGTTGTAATGATCAGCTTTTGCTCGAGTTGTTTGAGTAAGTTTTTGGAGAAGTTGCTTTTTTACTGCATCAAAAACTTCAATGTGACGATAGTGCTCCTCTTTTCGCTCACCATCTTCAAAATCAAACTTCAAATCTTTTCGAATAGTTACTACTGCCACGGTATTAGCGTCGATGGCAGCCGGGGTCATGGCTTTATAAATTTCTGTTGGAGTTACACGACTGCTATTTGTCGCGAGACCATTGCTTATATCGGCTTGATACACACCCCAATCCCATTTCTTCAAACCATTCTTGTTCTCTATCTCTAACCCCCGGTGGAAAAATATGATGTTGTCACTTCCCCATGTCGGCCATCCACCTTTTTCAACAACCAAATCCCTCTTGGAGTGATCTTCGACATCCATCACATAAATGTCAGTCTCTAGATTTTCAATCTCGCCTGTCCAAGTACCAACTGTTCCATTCGAGTCAACTTTTGTGAACGATGCTACTGCTACCTTCTTTCCGGACGGTGACACCGAGGGGCTTAAATCAGCTTTCCCTGTCATTGGTGCATAACAAGATCAGCTTCCATTGTCAACATTCACAACAAAAGTCATTTAATATTTTTTCTAATTCAAGTGTGACAATTGAAAATTCATGGAATGTTATGGCAATAGAGAATACAAATCGAAGCTTGCTTTCAAATCTAAAAATGAAATGTTAACTCGTCATCAATCTTGGGGCATGTTTTTTTACAACTTGTTGATTATGAATTAAAGTTAAAAATCAAAAGTCAAAAATGAAAAGTAAATATTACTTTAAATTAAAGTAATACCAACACTCAAACAGTAACTTTTAATTAAAAAAGTTAAAAAGTAATTTAAAAAAGAAGTAGCAAACAAATAAGCCCTTAATCTAAATCATGTACTCTTTTTTACTTTAGAATTCAGGAAGATGGAAGAAATCATATTGATTCATGGCTGGGGTTATAAGTTGAATGAAGGAAATAGATCAGATCAGCCCTATTTTTATCCATAATATTGAAACAGATCTCATGTAACTTTTTTGTGTAATGATCGTCTAAAGTTAGGTGTTGCAAATGGCTTCACAAAGAGGAAGCATAGGCTAGAATTTTTACTACTATTCCCTTAAAAATCTACCTTAATACTTCTATGTCCTCCATTCTTCACATAATACTCTGTAGCTGAAGAAGAACTTGAATATTATAGGATGAACAACCAGTGGAACAACATAAGTCATGTTTGTTTCGGTTTCAATTTTGCAATTCTAGATTCTATTAGTATATTTTATACTACAAGAATCTAAAGTCGGTAAAATTTTAAGCTATAACAGTTAAACAGGATCATAGTAATAATAGATTACAATACCTGGTGGTGTAAGGCGGACAGTTTCTCCGTTCTTAAGGTTAGTTCTATAAACAGCAGTCCACGCCTGACGACGAACACCAGGATCTTCTTTGGTGGAGATGTAGATGAGATAATCTCCAGCGAAACAAGCACTATCTTCCATGCGAATACCATTGAATTTGTTTGACCCAAAAACATCAGCCAAACTGAACACCTTGGGTTTTGGTTTATTTTTGAAGTACAGGGCTATGTAAAGCAGTTCCAGGTCGTCTCGTTCGGACACGAAAACCATGCCCGAAAGACGACCTGAATCTACATCTGCACTGTCACCTTCTGAAGCCAACTTTGTATGCTTGAGGATTGTCTTGAGAGAGTCAGATGGAATAGCTTGGCCATCATAATTGTAGGAAACTCCATCTGTCATGCAAACCTCGTCTTGCTTCGATTTCGGAGTAGCTAGTGGGGACGAGTATATGTCCAACGGCACTGGTGGTCGATAGGTTGCAAAGAAGGCAATGTTACCTCTGCTCTGATCTGCCATATCTTCAGTTTCTTAGTTGAAGCTATGCCGAAATATTTGCACTCAATTTTGCACTGATGGGTATTACATGGAAAATAATATATAGAACTTTAAGGCCTATCGTTAGATCGGAACCCCCAAGGTTTGTTTGAAGTCAACTAAGTTATTGAGGTCTACGGATCCATACTTGTATTTGTTGCAGCCTATTTATTTATTTTTATGTCTGTCCATTAGTGCAATTCAATTCTTGAATAGCATGTATTCATAACCTGTTGTGTAGCAAAAAGTAATCTTCACGCGAATACAATAATTTAAAATTGACAATTACACAAATCTTGAATCAGAAATAATGCTATAGATCTTATTAGACAACATACAAAAGTCTTAAGTGTAAATTAGAATGTCATTTCTCAAATATTATATAATACACATGTATGAATATTATAACAAATCATGCTACACAGATGATGCGCAATAATTTGTGGGAAATGAGTTGCCGTGCTTTTTGTGTATAATGCATTTGTGGCACCAAATTATTGATGCAATTTAAATTTTGATATTTTGGCTCTAGTGAAAAATTTTAGTTCGTGTCACAAGAACGTTTAATGTGTCATTTCAATCTTGACTTATGCTTTTAATTAAAAAATTATACATAGTATTCACTTTGTCTCGATCCATTTGTAACTCTTTTGTAAAATATTTTCAAGATACTTATTCATTTAAAATATTTTCTCTTATGGTGAATTTGATATTTTAATTTCTCTCAATTGCCTTTCACAGTATCTATTTTATGGTCATGACTTTAATTTTAATTATTTATTTCTCATTATTTTTAATTATTTTAAATTAATTTATTCTCTGCCACTTATTTTAAAAGACAAAATGGACAAATTAACTTAAATCACTTTTTCCCTTAATATTTGTACAAAATTGAATGTGGTAAACAGCGAGAGATCGATGAAGTATATACTTGACATTTCCATGCACACCTGGCATTTATCATAAATTGCAAGGCATTTCTAAGCAATATATTCTACCCAAAACAGACCAATAAAGAATATTTTATAAGTATGGACATGTGAGAACCCAAAAATTTTAAATGTATTTTATGGTAAGAAATAATTTTATTTTGTATTATTATATTTTTTTTTTATGGAGTTAGCCTTCTTAAATGTGAATGATAAATTCATATTTTCAATGAAAATTTTGAGGATGATGTGATATACATGATGATGAGGTTAAGTTCCTTAAAAAGGTATCAAAAAGGGATTAGCAAATCCCATATAAGATTATATTGAACAACATGGAGGAAGAGGAAAGAGTTACGTAATATTTGTAATTACGTGTTTGATTAGAAATTGTTTAGGTGGTTAATTTTTCATGCATGTAGGACAGCAGCTGGTTGCTACCAAGAAGTCATGATGAACAGCCTTTTTACCGTCCAAATTAACCAATCGTTTTATTTTAATGTGTAACCTTAGTTTACTGCTCTTGAACTCTATAAATACCTCATTCGAGATGAAATTTTAATTCTTTTACCAAAATTTCTCTTTTAAAGAGTTTTGTTTAAAAATATCATCTCCATAAATATCCAAGTTCTTCTTTCGAAAAATTATTTTCAGACCAGCTTTGATCTCACCCTTAAGAACACAGAGTTAAGAACCTGGAACCCTACTCAGTTTCTTTCGTGCATAGCATCAAAGATTTATGCTAAGTTCTTATTCTTTTGCATCTTCATAAGACATCATAAGCTGAGTTTGAGCATGATAGGTCTTCCATTGTAGCAGAAGCAAGTTCTAATGTTAATCTCTAATGAGATGTTGTTAATCTCTGATGAGATATTGTTAGTCTCTGATGAGATATTCTTAGTCTCTGACGAGATATTTTTAGTCTCTGACGAGACATTCTGTTAATCTCTGATGATGACGTCAGCAATAGTCCCTGACAGTGTTGACGTTAGTCCCCGATGACGTCATTAGTCTCCGACGGGTTATTAACGCCAACTTTAGTCCCTGATAGGCTAAAGTTTAGTCCCTGATGACGTCATCAGTCCCTGATGACAAGTTAGTCTCTGATGACGTCACCCTTAGTCTCCGATAGAATTAAGATGACGTCATCAGTCCCTGATGAGTTGTTAGTCCCTGATGACGTCATTCCTTAGTCTCCGATGGGCTAAGTTCAGTTTTTGATGACGTCATTCATAGTCTCTAATGAAGAAAATTCTGTAATCTCTGATGAAGGAATTATTAGTCCCCGATGGAGGAATTTCCTAGTCTCTGATGGGCAAAATATGTTAGTCTCTGATGGCTAAAGATATCAGTCCCTAACGAGTTTGTTAATAAGAAAATTATTCCCCAATGCATAGTCTATTATCAAGACTATAAAACATTATTTTCTTAAAATTATTTTATGTTGTTATTCTTTAAAACAGTAAAAGTTTCACATACATGTTTCCTTTCATAAATTCTTATTAAAGTATTAAAATATTACTTGCATAATTTACAGATTCTTTCACTCACCAGTAAGTTGAATTTGAAACTTTGTTGCAAAGGACCGAGACAAGTATATTATCACTCTTATGCTTATTTCAGTTAAGCGCATGATCAATTGATCCGACATGCACACAAAGTTATGATATTTAAATTTTCTTGTGAAACAGAATGCTATGCTTTAATTTCCGCTGGCATGATATGAATAAAAGTGCATGGATATAAAGAACCTTTGCTCTTTCAGTTATTTTTCAATGTTATATCTGTGCAATAAATGAGAATGTTATGTTCCTTGAATGATTATGCCACATGGATGGCTAGAGGAAAGGAAAGGTACTGATTTGTTCTTCACCTGACCTAGAGGAATTTTATGTGACTACGTACGTTCACACAAGGAGGGATTAGGTCAGCTGTATACCGTATGGTTAGCAGATCCAGCGGTTTTAGCTCCCGATGGATATTTTTACTTCAAAGAAGTTATACTTTGTTTTAAGAAGGATTACATAATTGTTTATCATCAGTAGTCCTGAAGATTCCTTAAAGATTTCTAAGGCAATAGTATTGATTCACTAAGCCTCTTAGCAGAATTGAACTCTTTGAAACATTCCAGATTTGCTTTCCCAAATTATTTATATACTTACTGGGTGTAAATCGCTCATTCTTGTTGAATTTTAATGTTTTACAGGACATAATATAAAGATTGAGCCCTCAGATAAGGGAAATGCAAAAATGATCGGTTACTGAGGTTGGCTAGCCTTTGTAATGCCAATAAGGAGGGAAGAAAGGAAGATAATCTGAGAAATGATGTTTTGAATTATAGTATCAAAACAGAATATATTTTGGGTTGTAATAACTCTTTATTATCGTTTCTTTCGGTAATTATTATATGAATGGATATGTGGTTATCTTTTTTTTCTTTTGACGAAGTTTTGATTTAATGAGGGATTTTGGGGTCGTCACAAGACCCATGTACAATAATAATATGATCAACTTGTATTGTTCGATTCACATCATAACCATGTGAATGCGAATTAATTTATGGATTAATAATGCAGAGCATCTTCTCTTATCCTCTTTACAAAATTGTCACATTATCAGAATTTTAGATTTCATCATAATAGAAATACATTCATATCTGTATTTTGAGAGCTTATATCAATTCTATATTTTTTTGATTCGGTAACAAAACAAAATTCTTTAGAAACTACGGGTCAAAGTACTTCTATCGTCCATACAAAAGTATTTATCTTTAGATATTAAAATCAAATTTCGATATGAGCTTGTGATTGATAGCATTTGTAATGAACCATAAACAATTACTCTCTCTCTCCCAATAAAAAAAATAATATTTAAAAATAACATTTGTTCAAAAAAAAATAGTAATATTTACATAATTTTTTCATTATAATATCATATTTTTTAAAATTTGTTATTACAATCTTCTTATACGATCTTTAATTGCACATTCATAACAAATTTAATAAGAAAAATTTATTATTGTTACATATAATTTTTAATCAAATATATAAAATTAAAATTCGTCAAAAATTTAAATTTTATTTTTTTTATGGAACGGAAGGAGTAATAATTTCATTAAATAGATCGAACGAATTCTAGGTTTATATTTTAAATTTTTTTTTTTTGGTAAATGAATACAAAATTATTGGGCGGATGGAATTATTAGGCGTGTTTCTTAATACAAACGTTTGGGAGCTTTTAATGGGAGAAAAAGAAAAAGAAATAAATGAATAAGAGATTTTAAGAAATATTTTAAGAAAAAAGAAAACTATTAGGATATAAATAGAATAAGAGATTTTTCTACTATTAAATTTAAAAGATAAAATTGATATTATCATATTATTACTTAAGGTTTAACTCTCTTTCTCTCCGCTTCGTTCCAATTTTGAAGAGAGAGGTTTTTCCTCTTCACTTGAAAGATATCTTAATCTTAAGATAACGCTTATTAAGTCGGTTGAACTTGATGTTTGTTGACATGTTTACAGAACTTTACATTTAAAATTTCATCATTATGATTCTTAAAAAATAAAATCAATTTTATATTTTGAAACGTATAATAATGAAACTGTACCCGAACCATGTATAATTAATTTTTACCAGGAAGCTTCTTATTGTGAGGCCCACAATATTAATGCATATCTACTAAGAAACAGAGATCGTGGGGGAAAAAGTCTACAGATCTAAATTATTGCATGATAAAGTAATACTCCCAACAACTAGTGCTTTGTTTTTATTCTCCTTATTTTTTAAATAACAACGTATAATTAAAGCTACCGTATGAATGCACACATGTGAATGCATACATAACTACTATAGTCTTTTGGGTTTAGTAAGTTCAGAAAAACTTCGGTTCAAAGTAATTACGTACCAATCAAATAGGTGGATAATAAAAAATAAATGTAAAAGATAAGAATTACAAAAATTTTGAAAAATATGAAAATGAAAAAAAATAGTAAATTGTGTGTAAAATTTAAGTTATGATTTGATGTACAATCTCCACTTAGAAATGTGAATTTTAAAAATACACATAATCTTGTGAAAATGATCGGAGGAAGGATTGAACCTTACAAATAAATGATCTAATAAAAAATATAAAATTTATTCTATTTTTGTGTCATTATATTCTATTAAATTAAACCCAACATTAGTGTCAATACCCATGCATTACATCACAATGAAAAATAGCATTCATGGGTCGGACATGAGAAGAAAGACATGATACTAGGCAAAGTAGGTTGAGCTATTTTATTTTATTTTTTTTCATCTTCTCTTTTATTTGTTTTTTAATTGACAAGTGACCTATTATTCGATTTTTTTTAGTTAAGAAATTCATCATGTAAAATTTTAATAATGTTTTCATTATATATTTATAATTGTTAATACTTTCACAATTAAAAGATTTTAATTAGTAGAGTAAGACGCATTTATTTTTGAAATATTAATAATCCCAAATTTTCAATAATTAATAATTAGTAAAATATCTAATAATGAAAATATGGAATGTTAAATATATTTACATAAACTTAATTAATATTTATTAATGTTAATTAAAAATGATATATAAAATATACTAGCATGTAAAAATGGAATAGAAGAGAGAGAAAATTGAGTTAGTGGAATGCCAAGTTGACATTCCTAAATTTGGAACGTTGCAGAAATTTTGAGTTAGATTGCGAATTGGGTTATAAGTATGTGAATAAGAGAGAAAATTGATCTAGTGTCCATGAAATTAATATGGAAATTATAATGAGCATTATGGAAGCTCTAACACAAGTTATTTTGTTTTTCATTTTTTCATTATAATTAAAAAATTCATAACTTTGTATTTTCTTTTATATATATATATATATATATATATATATATATATATATATATATATATATATTAAGTCACATCTGTGCACGTGCACTGTTTAAAGTATTTATACTTAACATTTATTTGAAATTGATGATATATAAATGCATAATGTAATATAGTCCTTACTTGGAATGTTGTAAAAGGATTTAGAATAAAATTTTACTTGTTTGGAGGATTTTAAGCAAAACTATTTCATGCAAAGTTGATTATCAACAAATCAACGATGTATCAGAGTCGGCCAAATTATCTGTTGATAGAAGATTATCTGCTAACAGCCAAAATTATCTGTCGATGGTCATTATCCACTAATAGAAGATTATCTGTTGATTGCCAAAATTATCTGTCGATGAACAATTTCCACTGAAAGAAGATTATCTGTCGCAGACCAAATATCAGTTGATGGATATTTATCTATCGACGGCCAAATATCAGCACATGGACATTTATCCTCCAACAAACAAATATCAACCGATGCTTAAATATTCACTAATGGGTAAATTAACAGCTAATAAACAAAGAACAAAAGAAGAGATAAAGGAGTAGCCTTGAAGGCTGCTATTGAGACTTTAAGGGAATTAGCAGAAACTGACTCAGAATCTACTAATAGTGATGAAGACATGGCCCTATTAGCAAGGAAGTTCAAAAAACTCCTAAGAAGAGACTAAGGCAAAAACATTTGAAGAAATATTGGAAGCAAGAGAGATTCAACAAAGGATCTCTGCTACAACTACAAAAAGTCAGGTTACTATGCAGCTAATTGTCTACTTAAGAGGGACTCAGCAAAAGATGATAGAAGGCCTCCACAAGATAAAGGCAAAGGAAAGGTGTGATAGCCTCGATTTCCCCCATCGTAGGCCAAAGTTGTGAGTTTAATATCAACTATCGTGACTCAGGCCTTTAGCGAAAAATTGGGCTATCAAAGTGGACAAAAGAGCTGTCATACAAATAATATTTTCTTCATAATAATATTCAAAACAGAGTATATTCAGTGATTATTACAAAAAAAAAATTTGAAAGATTCCAACAGCGGATAAACATAACTTTCACTTAAAAAAAAACAAAATCAAACCGGAATTTATATTTACGAGCCCATAACAACCAGTTCTACTAGAACTGATGCATCCTTTCCTTACCCTTGGAACTTTCTCCCTTCTCCTTTTTAATTGAAAGAGAATCAAACAAGTATGAGCGAGAAAAACTTAGCAAGTAATATGATATAGGACAATTTAAAGGAATGAGAATTTTGTAGCTACTTCTGAAATACAATCTCCAAGGCAAAACAACATTAAAAATTCAATATGTTGGATTCCATCGCAGATGGGACGAATCTACATTTTTAGATACAAGAAAGATTAGAAATTTCATGCTTCTGAATAAATATTATAATCCACATAAGCTCTCTTGACGTCTATCAGTAATATGACTTACTTGATCACATTAACTTCGTTCAGCACTAGGGCTTATTGAGAATACTTATTACCATATGACAATAGCGGGTCAGGGCTATCTCAATATGGCCTGCGGTGTACATACGTAAGACACTTAGTAGATTTAATTACATCTCCAATCTCTAAGGCCTAGTAGAATAGAGTAACTCATTCTCACATCTGGGTTGATTCCCTACTCATGCTTATAAAGTGGATGGATCTTGACACCTCAGTGAGGATCACAAGGTATTCACATAGCTAACCTTGTAACTTCAATGAGGGTCACAAGGTATTCACACAGCTAACCTTGTAGAAAGCATTAGATAAGTTAAACTGATTTGAATAGTTCAATATGTCATGTGTTGACATGGAACAGATAAGATGCTTGTAAACTAGATACAAGTAGTCAAGCATTTAACAATAACATTTAGCTCAAGTTCAATAAGTAACAATTATTCTCAATCAATACGTATACGAAACAACTATGTATACGTAAGGAAAATTTTGAGTATTTGCACAACATGTCTTAACGCTGATCGAGTTAATGGATCAGACGTTTAATTGCAATAAGCATCATACCACATGTATGCCTGCATAAACAGCTCTGTTATATGCTGAAGAATAATAAATACATCACTTGTAAAATCACGTATAATGTAACAATTGAGTTATACGTTGAAAGTATAACAATTATAGTACTTGCCTTGATCGGGGTGACAACGTATGATAGGTTTAAGTGTTCCTGCGAGATTTGTTTTATTATTCATAAATGATTAAAAGTTAGAACTATAGCTATGTTTAGATAACAAGGTTCTTGCTATAATATTTAAATCATGTTGAGTCTGCATCTGTATAAATGTGAAATGGTTGCACTAGTTACTCTACGTCAGGGGTTAAAATCCTTAACCGTCAGGGAATATTTACTCATCAGGGGATAAATTACCTATCAGGGGATAAATTACCCATTAGGGGATAAATTACCCGTCAAGGAATGACTCTTGGCCATCAGGGGATGACCCTCTTCATCGTCAAACTTGTCGGTAATCCATTTGACTACCGCCAAACTCACTTGGTTATTACCAAACTCATCGGGGGATAAGTTGTTCAGCGCCAAACTCATCGGTAGATAAGTTTTCATCAGAGACTAATTTATTTTATGTTGTCGGAGACTAATATTTTTGTCCCTCAGAGACTAAAAATTTTGCCCATTGGTGGATATTTTATCCTCCGATAGCTAAAACAATCCATCGGTGGATATTTATCCTCCGATAACTTGCAGTCGAGTCTTTATGTATCTGTTGCATAATAGGAAAAAAAATATTCATTTTATCTTTTCTAAACAGTTGTTTATCAAAGGATAAATTATCAAGAAGAGCCTTAGCTTAAGGTACATAGGAGCCTTTTTTGACAACAAAATTTTCATGAAATAAAGAATGGTAGAGTTTAAATATATGTAGAAGGTTCTTTCTTGAATACTTCAAGAGA
Organism: Centella asiatica; assembly: GCA_014636745.2. NCBI lineage: Eukaryota > Viridiplantae > Streptophyta > Magnoliopsida > Apiales > Apiaceae > Centella > Centella asiatica. The sequence continues at coordinate 8,637,338 of CM025784.1, read as the reverse complement.
ATAAAGTTTGCCCATGTGGTTTATCTCTATGAGAAATCATAGGGAAAGAAATATGTTTTGATTAACCAAGGTTTCATGCAGATTCTTCTTCAGGTTAAATAACTAAATAGTTAAAATAAATAACTTAATAAAAGCTTTCAAAATTACCTTGCAAGCTTTTACTTTTGCAAAATACGCTATAGACATATTATTTTGAGTTTGAGAGTGTTTAAAGAGGAGGAGTAGTAAGACAAGGGTCCTCTTTATATAGGAGAGCCAGGAGAAATCAAAATATCTAATGTGAGATATTTCTCACTTTAGATTAGAATCAGACATGAAATTAACTAAACCACTAAAATATACTAACAATTACATGACCATTACGTTTACACGTAAGTGTGAATTACTCATAGGTGTCAAAAGGTAGTACTCCATACTACTAATGACTCAACATCTAAAATGCTTACTCATCATGAAGGATTAATACCCTCTTCTCGTAACCATAGTAGTAGTAATTCATACTACTACATAAACTTGTACTGATCAGGATAATATATCTTAGACTAAAATTCGTTTCTTTCGGTATTCATAAAGGAATAAATGATCACGCTTGTAAATAAATTTGACTAAAATTTATTTATTACAGTCTTAATATTATAACAATAATTATACAAATCTGGGGCACTACATCATCCCTCCCTTATAAAAATTTTGTCCCCAAAATTTACTCATAAAATAAGTGAGGATATTTTTCAAGCATGTCTTTTTTTAATTCCCACATAGCTTCTTTGATATTGTGGTTCCTCCAAATAACTTTTACAGAGGGTACTTCTTTATTCCTCAATTTCTTAACTTAACGATCCACTATTTGGATTGGTTCCTTTTCATGTCTCAGTTCCTCATTAATTTCAATAGGTTGGTAATCTATTACCCTTTTGAAATCAGGTTTATAAGGCCGTAGAACCGACACATGAAACACATGGTGAAGATGACCTAAAATTAGAGGTAATGCTAGCTCGTATGCTACAGATCCTATTGTTCTTAGTATTTCAAAGGGTCCAACATAATGAGGCTCTAGTTTTCCTTTCTTTCCAAGCCTTATAACTCCCTTCTAAGGGGACACTTTAACAAAAGAAAAATCTCCAATGTCCATTAGTTGGTTTTTACGATGTTGGTCCGCATAACTCTGTTGCCGATCCTGGGCAACTTTCATCCTCTATCGAATGATAGTAACAACTTTTTCTGTTTGTTGGATCATTTCTAGTCATTCCAACCTTCTTTCTCCTACCTCATTCCAATGTAATAGAGTTCTACACTTCCTACCATAGAGTGCTTCCCAAGGGGTCATACCAATACTGGTATGGTAACTGTTATTTTAAGCAAACTCTATTAATGGTAAGTGTTCATCCCAACTTCCCTTGAAATCCAATGTACACGCTCTTAACAAGTCTTCCAAGGTCTATATTGTCCTTTCTGATTGTCCATCTGTCTGGGGATGATATGTAGTACTCATAGCTAAACGGGTACCAAGTTATTCTTGAAACTTATTTCAAAATCGTGAAGTAAAACGAGGGTCTCTGTCTAATACTATTGATAGTGGAATTCCATGTCTACTTACCATCTCTTTCACATAGGGTTTTACTAGTTGATCCTTCTTGGAGGTATCTTTTATAGACAGAAAATGTGCTGACTTGGTTAGTCTATCAACAATAAACCAAATAACATTACTTCCTCTAACTGTAGTGGGTAGTCTAACTACAAAATCCATTGCAATCAATTCCCATTTCCATTCTGGAATTTCCAGAGGTTGTAGTAATGCACTCGGTTTCTGATGTTCTGCTTCATTCTTTGATAGGTGAACAACGACTTACCCACTCTGCAACTTCCTTTTTCATGTTGGGCCACCAATAATTCAGACGCAAATCCTGATAGATTTTGGTACTTCCAGGATGTATCGAGAATTTTGACTAGTGTGCCTCCTATAGAATCTCATGTTGCAATTCTTCCTTTGGGGGTATCCAGATTCTATTTCTAAATTGTAGTAGACCTTTGACATCTATTTGACAATTTCCTTTTTCTTTTACTAAAAGTCTCTCTTTATCTTTTTTATGGTTCTCTTGTGCTTTCCTTTTTCTTGTGATTTGATTGTACAATTGAGGTTCCACCCAAGTTATTTTTCCTATTTGTACATCATCCTCTATTGACAATACATTGAGTTGTAATTGCTCTAAATCCTTGCATAACTCAGTTTGTGTGGTCATGATGTTCAAATGTTCACGCCTACTTAGGGCATCTGCTACCACGTTAGCTTTTCCAGGGTGGTAATTTATTGTACAATCATAATCTTTAATTAATTCCAACCATCTATGTTATCTCATATTCAGCTCCTTCTGTGTGAAGATATACTTTAAACTCTTATGATCCGTGTATATCTCACATTTTTCCCCATATAGATAATGTCTCCAAATCTTAAGTGTAAAAACAATTGCCGCTAATTCCAAGTCATGAGTTGGATATTGTTTTTCATATTCCTTTAGTTACCTTGAAGCATAGGCAATAATCTTTCCTTGTTGCATTAACACACAACCTAGTCCTTGCAGAGATGCATCACTATAAATAATAAAATCTCCTGTGTCATCAGGTAAGGTCAGGATTGGTGCCATTGTTAATCTCCTTTTTAGTTCTTTGAAACTTCTCTCACATTCTAGAGTCCATGAAAATTTCACTCGTTTTTGGTAAGGTTGGTTAGTGATATGACTAGTTTTGAGAAGTCTTTTACAAATCGTCAGTAGTATCCAGCTAGTTCGATAAAACTTCTTACCTCAGTCGGTTGAGGCTACTTAGTCACTGTCTCAATTTTCATTGGATATACCGATATTCCATTTCTATCAACGACATGACCATGGAATTGTACCTTTCGTAACCAAAACTCACATTTGTACAACTTAGCATACAACCTTTCTTTTCTCAAAATTTCCATAGTAAGTCGGAGATGTTCTTCATGCTCTCTTTTGTTTTGGAATAAACCAAAATATCATCAATGAACACAATAATGAACTTGTCAAGATACGGTTTAAATACTTGGTTCATTAGGTCCATAAATGCTGCAGGGACATTTGTCAAACCAAAAGGCATTATAAGAAATTTGTAATGTCCATATCAGATACGAAATGTTGTTTTCAAAACATCATCGGTCTTTACCCTTAATTGGTGGTATCCAGATCTTAAGTCAATTTTAGATAAGTAGGTTGCATCCTTTAATTGATCAAAAAGATCATCTATTCTTGGTAGAGGGTATCTATTCTTAATGGTTACCTTATTCAATTCACGATAGTCGATGCATAAACGCATTGATCCATCCTTCTTCTTCACAAATAAAATAGGGGCTCCCCAAGGTGAAACACTAGGATGAATGAAATCTTTATCCAATAATTCTTGCAATTGTATCATCAATTCCTTTAATTCTACCGGATCCATATGGTATTGTGCTTTTGATATTGGTGCTTTACCAGAAGTTAATTCAATGCCAAATTTTACTACTCGGTCAGGAGGAAAGACTGGTAATTCTTCGGGAAACACGTCCCTATATTCTTGAATCACAGGAATGTCATCTACTATAGATTTCTCTTTAGTAATGTCTTGGACATAAGCTAGGAAAGTTTCACATCCTTTCTTGATTAGTTTTCTAGCTTGAATGTTAGAAAGGATATGACCAGAATTTGTTGGTTTGGTTCCATGGAAAGTTACCTTATTGTTTTGAGGTGTTTTGAGTAATACACACTTCCTAAAACAATCAACTTTAGTCTTATATTTTTCTAACCAATCCATACCCAATATGACGTCAAACTCTCCCAACATAAAAGGTATCAGATCTGCTGGAAACTCATATTTTCCTACTTAGATAATACACTGATTTAAGACCTTTATAATGTAATACGTCTCCTGATTGGCAATCGTAACCTCTACTGGATAGAGCATCTCTTGTGGTTCTAGTTTTAATTTCTTGATTAGATGCATAGAAATAAAAGATCTAGTTGCTCCTGAATCGAATAGTACGTATGCTAGTATAGAATTAACTGGAAGCATACCTATCACCGCATCAGTAGATCATAGCGCATCATTGACAGTCATGTTATAAGTGTGTGCCATGGGACGTGCAGGTATTGTATTAGGTCCAGTTGGTGCCCTCTTCTCTCCCTCAATGAGCTTGCTAGTTTTCTGGGGGCAGTTTGTGGAAATATGACCTGTCATGCCACAAGTGTAACATGTGGTATAGGTAGGTCTTCCCAGATTCTGATTTTGGGGGTCTATTCTAGTTTATCATAGGAAGGTTGGGGCAATCCTGGGACATATGCCTCGGCTGTTTGCACCGATAACATACACTTAGTCTTTTCAAACATGGTTCCTTCCCATGGTTCCTATTACACTTTGGGCAAACACTCTCTTTTCTTTGTCCACCGCTTTCCGATGAGTCTCCATTCCAACGATGTTTATTCTTATTAGAATTAAGGCTAGGAAAATTTTCCACTCCAGGCTCTTGTTTAACTTGTGGATTTCCTTGAGGCCTATTCCTCCTCCATATGGTGTCATCCTTCTTTCCTTTATCATGATTATACTTTGCAAGGATTTCAGTCTCTCGTTCTGCTATTTTAGCTTTCTCAACAATGGCATAAAAATCATTTAGTGCCAAGATTTCTACTTTATTGTAGAGCCAAGGATTTAGTCCTTGCTCAAATCGTCTCGCCTTCCTTCATTCGGTGTCCATTTGATGTGGAGTGAAGCGGGACATTTCAATAAATTTTTCTTCATACTCAGCTACCATCACACTTCCTTGTTTTAAATTAAGGAAGTTGATTTACATTTCATCAGACATACTTAAAGGGAGATAGTTTACAAGGAATATTTCAGTGAATCTTTCCCAAGGAATTTTCTTGTTGTTGTTGTGAGCAGCTTGCTAGGTTATCTTTAGTCATTCTGCATTCTCCCACCAGAAGTTTGTTTTTCCTATTAACAGGTAAGAGGCAAAGGTGGTTTTCTAAAAATTTGCAACCTCACAAATCCTAAAGGCTTTCTCTACTTCTTTAACCCACTCACGGGCTGCTATTGAACCTTCCTTCCTAGTAAATATAGGTGGTTTTAGATCCTTAAAATCCTTAAAAGTAACCCTGTGTGTTGGGTTATTAGGTTGAGGACTCGGTTGGGTATTCTCAAATGCTTCTTTCAATAGATTTACAAAGTCTTGCATAGGGTTAGTAGTGCCAATTCCAGTTTGGTTTTCTTGTTGGAGGGGCCTTCCACGACCGCTACCATTTCCTCTGTTCATTTTCTGTTTAATCAACACATGTTTTTGTTAAATCCTTTATGTGAAATTACTCTATTTTTATCAGTCAATTACTACATAAGGACATAATACATCATGCAAAATAGTAAGTTAAAAAAATTATATAGATTTATATTCATCATCATTTTATACAAGACGCAAAATCGAAGACATGCCAAGTCTCCTTCCCCAGGTTGGCTTACAAGCCTAATCCAACCATAGGTTAAGATGATGTAACAAAAAGTACTCTATCATTTATTAGTTTGTGTCTAACAAAACATAACTCCCTATTCCAAAAGTCATTGTAGTGATTACTGATTGCACATATTTACACATTTAGAAATTCCCTTAAAGTTAACATAGATCTGCTTTCTGGTCCTCAAATCAGGTACTCCTCACTGAGTCCTGAATAGACCCAGCTTACAGTAACATCCTCGAAGGTATGGGCTAACCTTAGTTGGTCGTTAAAAAGGCCATCAAGACCTCCATTGATGCCTCAGAGACTGGTGCAAAATGTCTTGTTTCAGACATTCACTGATTAATAGCCTACATTGCCATTCTATACTGAGCTTCTACACACCCTTTGGCGAAACGCCACCGCTCTAACATGTGTCTACAATCACGAGCTTCCCTAACATGGCAGAAAGTCGCTTCCTCCCTATCTTGTAAATCAGCTTCATAATATCTAAGCTGGTTTCGGAGCCTCTGTTCCGTATCTAAAGTATCTGTAGTTGGATCTGGTATTACAGGTGCTGGTATAGAGGATGGAACTAGTTGAAGTGGGGGTGCATGAGTTGACTTAGAAATAGGCATAGTGAAACTGATAATATGGAAGTTTGTGGGAACCGACTTCCTGGCAGTATGTCTAATCTTTGCACGTGAGCTAGAAGGAATGTCTGGTATAGTAATGGGTGGAGAGTCAAATGGTGTGACCTGTGTTGGGGTCACCTCCCCTGAACTCTCTTGTTGTAAAGGGAAATCTTCCATCATTTGCTCATTTATGTTATTATTACTGGCATCCTCAGTGGGATCATCTTTATTTTTTGACATAAGGTTATCAACAATAGGCTCAAGTTCAGTTTTAATAAACATAGGTTGGTGTGACAGAATATCCTCTAGGGACCAGCTATCTGGCTTGACAGTTGATAAGGAATTCAAGGTACCATCAAGTTGGTGTATGTTAGACATCTATAAAGCCATAAAATTTTGATTAGTCTTTCTAAGTTAATGAGATTATATTAACTCCTGATAATGTAAAGACATGACCAATAACATAATATTTTACAAGATGAAATTCAAGTAAAGAAAATTTTATCTTCCATAATGTATAATAACTTATGCATACCTTGTAAAATATTTGCTAGAGAGATTTCCAATATTTCCTGTACTTATGATATCCTTACTATTTAAATCTTAGTGTTTTATTTCAGGACTGGCTTGTCCAACACTATATTTTATCCCAACTTTTCTAATTTGGCTCATAAACAATCTTTTGGGTGTTTTGGGCTCTGATACCAAGCTGTCATAGCCTTGATTTCCCCCACCATATGCCAGAGTCGTGAGTTTAATATCAACTATCGTGACTCAAGCCTTCAGTGAAAAATTGGGTTGTCAAAGAGGACAAAAGAGCTGTCATACAAATAATAATTTCTTCATAATAATATTCAAAACAGAGTATATTTAGTGATTATTACAAATATTTTTTTTAAAAGATTCTAGCAGCGGATAAACATAACTTTCTCTTAAAAAAAACAAAATCAAACTGGAAATCATATTTACGAGTCCATAACAACCAGTTCTACTAGAACTGATGCATCCTTTCCTTACCCTTGGAACTTTCTCCCTTCTCCTTTTTAATTGAAAGAGAATCAAACAAATATGAGCGAGAAAAACTTAGCAAGTAATATGATATAGGACAATTTAAAGGAATGAGAATTTTGTAGCTACTTCTGAAATACAATCTCCAAGGCAAAACAACATTAAAAATTCAATCTGTTAGATTCCATCGCAAATAGGATGAATCTACATTTTCAGATACAAAAAAGATTAGAAATTCCATGCTTCTAAATAAAGATTATAATCCACATAAGCTCTCTTGACGTCTATCAGTACTATGACTTACTTGATTGCCTTAACTCCGTTTAGCACTAGGGCTTACTGAGAATACTTCTTACCATATGACAATAGCGGGCTAGGGCTATCTCAATATGGTCTGCTGTGTACATACGTAAGACACATAGTAGATTTAATTTCTTCTACAATCTCTAGGGCCCAGCAAAATAAAGTAACTCATTCTCACATCCGGGTTGATTCCCTTTTCAAGCTTATAAAGTGGATGGACCTTGACACCTCAGTTTCACACAACTAACCTTGTAATTTCAATGAGGGTCACAAAGTATTCACACAGCTAACCTTGTAGAAAGCATTAGATAAGTTAAACTGATTTGAATAGTTCAATATGTCATGTTGACATGGAACAGATAAGATGCTTGTAAACTTGATACGAGTAGTCAAGCATTTAACAATAAGAGTTAGCTTAAGTTGAACAAGTAACAATTATTCTCAATCAGTACGTATTCAAAGCAACTATGTATACGTAAGGAAACATTTGAGTATTTGCACAAAATGTCTTAATGTTGATCGAGTTAATGGATCAGACATTTAATTGCAATAAGCATCATACCACACGTATGCCAGCATAAGCAACTCTATTATATGCTAAAGAATAGTAGATAAATAACTTGTAGAATCACGTATAACGGAACAATTGGGTTATACGTTGGAAGTATAACAATTTTTCCCATCGGTGGATATTTTATCCTCCGATAGCTAAAACAACCCATCGGTGGATATTTGTTCTCCAATAACTTGCAGTCGAGTCTTTATGTATCTGTTCCATACTGGGAAAAAAAATATTCATTTTATCCTTTCTAAACAATTGTTTATCAAAGGATAAATTATCAAAAGGGGTCCTAGCTTAAGGTACATAGGAGCCTTTTTTGACAATCAAAATTTCAGAAATAAAGAATGGTAGTGTGAAGCCCCAAACCTTTGTAACCATTATTTAATTTTAAGACTGTTGATAAATAAATTTTGGTCAAATTTATTTATAAGCGTGATCATTTATTCCCTTATGAACACCAAAAGAAACAAATTTTAGTCTAAGATTTTATCCTGATCAGTAAAAGTTTATGTAGTAATATGAATTACTACTACTACGGTTATGAAAAAAGGATATTAATATGGCGCCCCAAAAATCCCAGCCTGGGCTTCAGGCACTGTCATAAATTGTGTGACAGTCCCCAAAGATCCCATGCTGTACTCCGGGCTTCGCCAGGAATTGACAACAAAAAACATCATGACCCAAGCATAAACATCACTGATTAAGAGAAATATAATCTCTATTACAAAATCTTAATTCAAATATTCATAATATAAACTAAAGGTATATAGCTTTTTATTACAAAACCTTAAATATTTTACAGCGGAAGTCTAGGTATGGCCCTTCTGGCCTTACAATCTAAACATTTCTATGATAGCCTCTCGCTTTACTATTCCTTTAAAGGTCATCCATAGGAGAGCAATCAAGAAACTCTCACCATGTCTTTTTCTCCTTTCCTTTATTAGGCGACTCGTCCTTCTTGACATAACCTGTAAAACATTTCATAATAATCCACATGAGCGATTTACACTCAACAAGTATATATTCAAAAGCTGGGTAAGTTCAAACAAGAAGAACATATATTTCATAGGCTTTAGTGTTTAATGAAGTTGGGCGAAACAATGCCGACACCTCCTGGTGATTGAATAAACATATAACTTTCAGGGCTCCCGAGTGATAACAAGGGGTTGACCCTTTACTTGAAAAAAATCTTGGATCATTCATTTGCGCCCTCTCTTCATCAAATAGTGCATCATCTGGCCAAGATGATCACTATCTAACTTCCTCTTCATCAAACAACATACCAGCTGGCCAGCCTAATCGTTTGACTTAGTCATGACATACGTAGTGTTTTCCCAATGAGATGCCGAGAACTTGTAGAAGGGGGGGTTGAATACAAGTTCTTTGAAAATTCCTCGATTACTTGTTCTTAAAGAAACTAAATTTTTCTTGCGAAATAAAAAGAACAAGACCAAATCAATTTATAAACAATTGCTTTTATTGATTAAACAACTGATTACAAATTCTAACAATCAATTTGATTGTCAGCTTCTCCTAATTCTAAACTGTATAGTAAAGATACAAAACAATGAAAACCTATACAACTTCAAATTACAATCCTCTGTAAAAAACAATTACAGCTTCTACAATTACTGAATTATTATTAATTCAGTTTCTATTCTAAATAAAATTCAGCTTCCTTATTTGAATCAAGTACAATCTTTCCTTTTTGATTAGGTAAAGATATCTGGTGAGTTTCCTTACCAGCTACGTCTTCAATAACATTTAACTTTACGTGGAAGACACTCCTTTTTTAATTCGAACTCTGTATCTTTCAGAGATTAATTCACAATTAATCTCTGATGCTTCTTTTAAACTCTGACGGCTTTAGTCCCTGATGACTCTTTTAGTCCCTGGTACGTTTAGTCCTTGATGACTTTTAGTCTTTGATGACGTCAGCTTGTGCAGTCTCCGATAATGTTATTTAGTCTCTGATACGTTAAGGCTTAGTCTCCAATGACATCAGCTTAGTCTCTGATTCCTTTTCCTTTAATCTCTGATGACGTAAGCTCTTAGTCTCCGATAAAAAACTAGTCTCTGACAGTTAAACCATTTTAGTCTCTGATCAGTTCTTCTAGTCTCCGATAAGCCTTTTTGCAAACTTTAATAGACCAAATACACAACTTGACTTCTTGAAGCTTCGATACTCCATTCCAGCAGTTAATTACAAATAACAATAATCGTATCTCTTTACAAAGAATAAATGAATTACAAACAAAGAGATAACTACTGGTTAGAAAACTTCAGTGTTACTAATTAACACTTTCTATACATTTGTACTCTAAGTATTCTAAAGACAATCATCATCAAATGTTCTAAAACCTAACAATCTCCCCCTAATTATGAATATCAAAATGATAAACATAATTTCAAGGTTGATGATGATGTCAAAACCCAACATTACAAATACTTAGAGAAAGAATAAAGAACTGCTAACTACAAATGTATTCTGAACTAAGATCTTTGATCTTTTGTTCAGCTTCCACCAAGACTCAGGTTTAAATCCTATAAGTTTGGCTTCTTATTTCAACACACAACTCCAACACAACACTTTTACCTTATCTTTTCTTCAACTGTTCCATCCTTTCCTTTATATTCCTTCTCAGCAACTCCAGCCTATTTTTCAACAGGTTCCTCAATATAAGCTCAGTTTCTTCAACAGCATCTTTGAGTAAGGCAAGAAATCCTTCAATATGCCTCTCGCTGACACTATTGATGTCCCTGTTGTAGTTGAAGAAAATTCTCTCCCCATGAAAAGTTTCATACCATAATCCCAAAGGTTTAGATTTAGCTTCTGGTTCTGAATTCACCTTATGCTCCATCTTCATCACCTTCTGAATCTGGCTTTGAAATTTCATATTTAAATCAGAAGTCTCAAGCACTACAGTCAGTAACCACTCCAAATCTTCTTTTGTTTGTCCCTCCAAGGCTGGCTTCTCGAACTTCAAAGACTCTCCATCTGTCAAAAAGACATGGAGTAGCTCTTTGTTGTTCTTACCCTTTATTAGTTCAATCCTTCTTGTACTTTTCTTTAGGGCCTTTATTATTTCTTCAGTGCTAGCCATTTCAACCTTGTAAGACTTCTTTGATGAAACTGTTTGTGGCTTTGTTAGTCCACTCACAGCCACCAAGGCAGTCTCGGTTGACCTTGGAGGGTCTTGAGAGATAGGCTTCTTGGTTGGTACTTTGATCTCAGGTTTCTTAGCAGATTCCTAAACCAAAGTTCTTCTCCTTGATCTTCTTTCAGCCTCTTGCATCTCTTTATTTTTCTTCTTGGTTGCAGCTGCTTTCTGTGCACTTGATCTTCTTGTAGAGATCTTCTTCTTCTTTGCCTCCTCCTCCTCCCTTGCTGCTACCATGTCCTCCTCCTCTTGTAGTTTTTGAGCTAACAAGGCATCAGCATCTATCAGTTTCTGCTCTTGAGGATAGACCAACTCCACTTTCCCATCCACTATCAGTTCAATTGGTGTGGGAAAGTGAGCTGTCTTCATGGCATCCCCCAGTAGCTTAGGTTGTCCTAGTTGAGTGGAGATTTGCTTCTTAGGTTGCTCAACCATGACTCCCTTGCCTTTGTCTTTTGGTTTAGGGGCTTGTGCAGAGGAAAAAGGAGAAGCCGCTGTTGTTGCTGGAAGTGTTTTTGTTGTTGCTAGAACAGTTGATGTTGTTGTTGCTGTTGTTGTTGTTGTTGTTGCAAGATTTGCTGCTTCAAGATCAGCATGCTTCTTGAGGATCCTGTCCATGTATGCTTGTAATTCAGCATCAAGGACAGGACCTGTCTTGGATGTATGTACAGGTTTGGATGTTGGACCACTCTCCCCCTTTTTGACATCAACATCTTGAGGTTTAGAGGAGGTGGCCAAGGTAGGAATTGCCTGTAGCAGCAGCTGTTCCATTCTATCTTGCTTTTGGATAAGGAGTTGGATGTTATCTTCAAGGGCTTGAAGGCGACTGGCAGTCTTGGACTTATCTTTGATAAGCGTATCAATGACAGTGACAGTCCTCCTTGGCAAGTGACCTTCATAGCATCTTCTAATCTTGTCTGTCTCCAACTCCATCATCTACTTCATTTGCTGCACTGCACCATTTATTCCAGTAACCAGGAAGTGGTGAAACTTTGTATGTTTCTTGTCCACCCTGGTTACCTCTTCAAGAACATCGGTAAGTGTAGGTGCAGTTGCAGTGGACCCAATATTAGTCACATAATCCTGCCTGAGATATGCGGCAGCTTCCTCCAACGTGTTGGAATAGGTTGCATCCAACCATTCATCAACATTGGCTGCTAGAGCTTCTTCAGGCACAGGTTCATCTACAAGCATTGTCTTTAATGCAGAAATATGGTCTTATCTTTGTTGTAGACCATATAACTCTTCAAAATCAGCATTTGTCATTTCAGCTATGACATGTAAGGCTGCATCCCCTGTGCTTGGACTGTTCTCTGGTACTGCTGTTTGGATATTGGTGGAGGGAGCAGCAGAAACCGGAACTTCTTGTGAGCTGGTTTCAACAGGTTGTAAAAAGACACCTGCTGAAAATTTCTCTCGTTTATTTTGTTCAAGGATCTCATCCTTGCTCACACCCTCTCCTTTTGCCTGGGGTTGGGCACCCAGCTTCTCGATCTCTCCTTTTTCCAAGCTTTCTAAAGCTTGACTCTCTTGTGTATTGATATTCTCTCCTTTTTCCAGATCAGGAGCCTGACTCTCACTAATTAGTCTCTCAACCTCACTCTTTTGGGAAGGTGCACTCATTCCTACAGAAATGGGGGTTTGAGAAGTACTTGTGACAGCATGGATAGGGGGTTCCCTTTGTTTATCTTGGGCTAGGGATCTATCCATGGAAGATGTGTGAGAGCTTGTCTCGATTATTGCTCCTCTTGGGAAAAATCAAGAGAATCAATTATAAGTGTATCAAAAGAATCAAGAATAGGAGAAAAAGGAGAAGAATGTACAGTGGGGAGTGTTGGCTGTTCCGCAGATGACAAAAATTGAGGAACATCAAAAGATAACTCTGTGTGTGCACTCCTTGTGTCACTCTTTTCTTTTATATTCTCTCTATTTGGTTCCTCTTGGCTGTGACCAAGAGTTTATGCAGACTCTTTACAGTGTGTTCCTGGTTGGGAACTGTCTTCAATGTCAGAATCCTTTTGGGAGGATGGTGACAGTTCACTATTTTTCCTTATAACCTCCATTGCCTGTTGGGAAGCAATGGATTGCTGTTGGCTTTGGGTTATAACTCTTTTCTTTCTCTGAAGTGGAACTTCAGCTTCTTGTTCTCCCTCATCCTCATTGACTCCCTCAATTATTTTTCTTTTAATTGGGAGCTTGGTGATTGTCTTGGTTTTTACAACCACAATCTTTTGGGAAACTGTGGAGGGGGCTATAAACTGTTGTTGTGAAGTTGTTGGAGGATTTTCAGGGTTTTGGCTTGTATTATCCTCAAAAGATTGCAAAGAGTAAAGATTTGGAAGCTTGTCTATGAGAATATTTCTCATGACAGGAGGAAAAGTTAAAGGAACATTTACCTTTGCAGAGTTCTTCACATCTTTGATTATTCTTTTACTCTAGTCTTGACTCCATCCTCTAGACTTCCAATTATCAAATCTGGTGTGTGGTCTCTCAACCATGGAATTGCACGTGGCAGATTTGATCTTGAAGTCGAGGCTTCATTTTCTAGATTAGTGTTATCCATTCTAGCTTCATGATCAGAGACTGCTCCCCCTAAACCATTGACTCCTTCATTATTAGCTCCCCCTGAGCTATTTATTTCTATAGTCTCTGGTGTCAATATTGTTTCTGTTTGTGCATTAGTGACTCTAGTCTCTAGTGAACCATTAGTCTCTGATGTAATACTAATGTCACCAGTCTCTTGAGTTTCTTCTAATATTCTAGTCTCTGATAGAATATTAGATCTTGGCACTTCATGCACAACAGCTAACTCCCCCTCAATTATGTAGGGATTATTGCTATCTTGGGGTTGTTTAGTGGTCTCTGATGGATATTCCCATACATCCAATTCATTCTCAAAACTGAGAGGTTCATGCAATCCTTGCCCAATCATTCCTGGAATCTTTTTATCATCGAACACGACTTATATTGATTCCACAATGACTTCTGTCCTTAGATTATATACTCTGTATGCTTTACTTGACAGAGAATAACCTAAGAAGATTGCTTCATCAGATTTATTGTCAAACTTTCCTCTTGACTCTGATGAATCTCTCAGTACAAAGCACTTACAACCAAACACGTGTAAAAACTTGAGAGTTGGTTTTCTCCCAGTCATTAACTCATAGGGTGTTTTGTTGTATGCTTTGTTTATCAAGGATCTATTCTATGTAAAGCAAGCAGTGCTTATAGCTTCCTCCCAAAAATAGGTGGGAAGCTTAGCCTCTTGTAACATAGTCCTTGCTGCTTCAATAAGGGTTCTATTTTTCCTCTCAACAACTCCATTTTGTTGAGGGGTTCTTGGAGCTGAGAATTGATGGGTTATTCCTTTTTCCGTGCAAAATTCAATCACTTGGGAATTTTTGAATTATGTTCCCCTATCGCTCCTTATTACCCTTACTGTTTTTCCTGACTCAGTTTCTATCTTTTTGATATGATCAATTATTAACTGAGCAGCTTCATCTTTTGTAAAGAGGTATTTTACCCAAATGTACCTCGTGTGGTCATCCACTATAACCAGTGCATATCTATTTCTTAAGATAGACATCACATTCACTTGACCAAATAAATCCATGTGTAACAATTGGAGTGGATCAGTGATGGATGTTGCTGGTTTGCTTTTGAATGACACACTTTTTTGTTTCCCTTTCTGGCATGCATCACACAATCCATCTTGTGTAAATTCCAACTGTGGAATGCCAGCTACTAACCCTTTCCTCACAAGCTTGTTAATGTTCTTAAAATTCAAGTGGGAAAGCTTCTTGTGCCAAAGCCAACTTTCATCAATTGAAGCTTTGCTATAGAGACATGTGATTTGATCAGATGAAGAAATAAGATTTGTGACATACAAATTTCCTTTTCTTTTTCCTGTCAAAATCACATTCTCAGATTCTTTGTCACTCACTACGCATTTATCTTCTTTAAAAATGACATTGAATCCTTTATCACATAGTTGACTCACACTTAGTAGATTGTGCTTTAGTCCGTCAACAAGTGCTACTTCTGTGAAGATGACATCTCCATGTTCAACACTGCCATATCCCCTTGTATGGCCTTTGTTGTCATCTCCAAAAGTGACTTTTGGGCCACTTTTCTCTTCACACTGTTTTAGCAGGGACTTATCTCCTGTCATGTGCCTTGAACAGCTACTGTCCAAGTACCATGATCTCTTCTTTTTGCCCTACACAGTAGAAAGTAACTAGTTTGAGATTTTTGGAACCCAGACTTTCTTGGATCCTTTCTCACTAGCTGTAGATTCAAGACTTGACTCAGATTGAGTTGATTGTCTTTTAGCAGTTTTGACTTTAACCGGACAATCATTAGCCTTGCTACCTTTTTGTGAGAGACTGCGAAGTTTAGTATTTTCATTTTTAATGCAAAGAAGATCTAACCTTTTTACAGGTAATTTATCTTTTATATTCTTTGACAAGGCAGTCTCTATTATAGGAATTTTATTTTTGCTCCTAAAATTAACAGCTATGTGGTTTGGGTTACCACATACATGACATGTCTTTCTAGGAGCATCAGGCATTCTAGCATAATTCGTATGTTTGTTAATGCCTATTTTTCTATTCCTATTTTTCTTCTTTCTGCTTAACTCCACTAACTTTTCAGCCTTTTTGTCTGGAAGAGCTTCCAATCTTTTATTTAATTGTGTCTTTGTCATGAACCCAATGTTTAATCTTTTTGATTCACTCTTATCAACAACATTAACTGTCTTTTGATCAATTTCTGATTTTGCAGTAATATGTTGATCTAGAGTGTTTATAAATTTAGGTTCACTAACAGGAGATACAAAATTAATTCTTTTAAAACTTGGCTTACTAGTTGAGGAGTTTGCAGCTTCAAATAGATCATTTAAATCTGAACTGTTATCTAGATTTTCATCATAACCTAGTCCAGATTTTTGACCTATTGTTTGATACCCTACCAAGTCATATAACTTTTTAGAGGAAGTATTCCATTGTTTAATCTTAGCTTGAGCAATTTCAAGTTGCTCTACTAAGTAGTATTCCCTCTTTTTCAAAGCATCAATCATGTGATGAGCTTTGTTTAAGTCCGACTTGATGGTATCAAACTGTGACAATTTCTCTTCAAGAAATTTGTTTCTTTTCAAAAGAATGTCACGTGATTCTTTTACATTTGTATGTTCAATAGTTAATGATCTAAAACTGACATGCAAATCAGACATATCCTTTTGTATGCTTTCAATGCTAGATGTATCAAGTAAATCAAGCACATTAAAGTTATGATTTGCATCACATACCTTTGTAGAATCACTTGACTCGTCACTTCGAGCCATTAGGGCAAAGTTGACAACTTCTTCATCAGAGTCGCTATCAATCTAATCTTTTCCCTCAGTTATCAAGGCTTTGCTTTTTGTTTTAGCTTACTTGTCTGCAAAGTTTTTCCTTGATTTCTCATCCTTAGATCTATCACTAGATCTAGGCTTCCTGCACTCATTGGCAAAGTGCCCTAACCCATCACAGTTGTAGCAACTTATTTTCTTTAAGTCGAAGGTGACTTTTTGACCTTCACGTTTTGGGTTAGGCTTTCTTGACGATTTTCTTCCTTTCCTGCTTGCTCTAAATTTCTTGAATTGTTTGACCATAAACACCATGAATTCCTCCATGTCATCATCAGATTTCAGTTCATCTTCCTGATAAGTCGAGCTAGCATTGGAAGACTCATCATCAAGCTTTTCTTGAGACTTGTTTGTCTCAACCATCAACGCAGCTCCTTTGTCCCTGCCATGCATGCGCTGTCTTTGCTCTACTTCAAGTTCATATGTCTTTAAGTTCCCATAAAGCCTATCCAGTGTGAGTGTTTCCAAGTCATGAGCCTCTCTTACTGCAGTGGTCTTTGGATCCCAACTTGGTGGGAGAGATCTCATAAACTTGGTATTGACATCTTCATTGTCATAGGATTTACCAAGTTTCTTCAAGTCATTAAGCAAGGTGTTAAATATGTCATAAACAGATGTTATAGGTTCACCAGGCTTTGCTTGAAAGAACTCATACTGTTGAGTCAACAGTGATCTTTTGTTCTTTCGAACTTGGTCCGTCCCTTCACACAGGACTTTGATGGTGTCCCAGATTTGCTTTGATGTAGTGCAGTTTATGATGCTTGTGAACATATTTTTATCAATTCCATTATAAAGTATGTTCATCACCTTAGCATCCTTTAACACTTGCAACTTGTCTTCGTTTGTATAATCACATTCTGGCGCAAGTTCAAAGTGTTCTGGAACAACAGATCCTTCGACAGTTTTTGCAGGAATGAATTTCCTGGGTAGATAAGGACCCTTCTCAATCCTATCTATGTATTCTAGATCTGTTGCTCTCAAGTGCATATACATCTTTTGTTTCCACATTGGATATTCTTCTCTTTTAAGAATAGGGATTCTGGTACCACCATCTATACTTCCCGCATACGCCATGATGTTAGAGCTGCTTGCTTCGTCGTTGGCCATCTCTTGGAATGTTTTAATTGAATAAATTCAATTACTGGCTCTGATACCAATTGTTTTCCCAGTGAGATACCGAGAACTTGTAGAAGGGGGGGTTGAATACAAATTCTTTGAAAATTCTTTGATTACTTGTTCTTAAAGAAACTAAATTTTTCTTGCGGAATAAAAAGAACAAGACCAAATCAATTTATAAACAATTGCTTTTATTGATTAAACAACTTATTACAAATTCTAACAATCAATTTGATCGTCAGCTTCTCCTAATTCTAAACTGTATAGTAAAGATACAAAACAATGAAAACCTATACAGCTTCAAATTACAATCCTCTGTAAAAAACAATTACAGCTTCTACAATTACTGAATTATTATTAATTCAGTTTCTATTCTAAATAAAATTCAGCTTCCTTATTCGAATCAAATACAATCTTTCCTTTTTGATTAGGTAAAGATATCTGGTGAGTTTCCTTACCAGCTACGTCTTCAATAACATTTAACTTTACGTGGAAGACACTCCTTTTTTAATTCGAACTCTGTATCTTTCAGAGATTAATTCACAATTAATCTCTGATGCTTCTTTTAGACTCTGACGGCTTTAGTCCCTGATGACTCTTTTAGTCCCTGGTACGTTTAGTCCCTGATGACTTTTAGTCTCTGATGACGTCAGCTTGTGCAGTCTCCGATAATGTTATTTAGTCTCTGATACGTTAAGGCTTAGTCTCCGATGACATCAGCTTAGTCTTTGATTCCTTTTCCTTTAATCTCTGATGACGTAAGCTCTTAGTCTCCGATAAAAAACTAGTCTCTGACAGTTAAACCATTTTAGTCTCTGATCAGTTCTTCTAGTCTCCGATAAGCCTTTTTATAAACTTTAATAGACCAAATACACAACTTGACTTCTTGAAGCTTCGATACTCCATTCCAGCAGTTAATTACAAATAACAATAATCGTATCTCTTTACAAAGAATAAATGAATTACAAACAAAGAGATAACTACTGGTTACAAAACTTCAGTGTTACTAATTAACACTTTCTATACATTTGTACTCTAAGTATTCTAAAGACAATCATCATCAAATGTTCTAAAACCTAACACGTAGTCATCATAGAAAGCATTGGTCTGCGAGGGTCTGAATACCGACGCCTCGGTTTTTTATTCCCTATCATGTGCCGGGGTGCCAGGAGCTCACACCCACTAGCCTTTAGTCACTCATATGGATATAATTACAAGTATAGAGTAAGAAATAAATCTTCTATATCCATATAGGACTTCTCTTTGGTGTGATAGCGAATTTAAAATAGCTAGCAACCACCCATTAACATTCAATTCAACTTACAACATCTTTTCACATACATCGGATCAATGACCATATATTATTTATCCATGAAAAACATATCATCAATCATCTACGTAAATCGAATCAATGATCTTACGTATTCAGTGGAAAAGAAGTAGAGTGAGTATATACTTGCCTTGATCCTTAGCTAATTTTAATCTCAGAACACTGGGGCGTGAGAGGTTCTGTAAAATATGATTATTGGTACAATATTAAAAATTCATGTCTTGAAAAATAAATATGAAACTGCGCATAAACAGGGGATGACCATCAGGGGACGGTTACTCGTCAGGGGATGACCATCAGGGGACGGTTACTCGTCAGGGGATAATCCTCTGTCAGGGGATAGTCATCAGGGGATAATCTGTAACGACCCAGAAAATTTTTTTTTGTTTATCTATAATATAATTTATTTAATCATATTTTTTTATATATATATTAATGTGTACAGATAATATATGATGTTTTCGAATATTTCTGGACCCATTAAAGGGGTTATATTTGTTTGGATGTTGGTTGCAAAAATAAGCAATTGATATTTTTATGTTGGTAACCTTCGTAAGTACTTAAAAGAAGCTTTGTGTTTATTGGTTAAGTCCCCTGAAGGACTTAAGAGTTTAAGTATGATGACATCATTGCCTACGTATAGTAATAAAATTAGTAAGCTGCTTTAGTAGCTGGCTTATTTGGATGAAGGACAGCAGGCTTATTACACATTCTTAGCTGCTAAGAATCATGATGAGTAGTTGTTATATTAAACAATGATTCTATTCCAAGGCTTAATCTTAGCCTACTATAAATACCTCATTCGGAGGAACATTTCAGTCTCTTTTCTAAAGAATTTCTCTTCCAAAGTTCTTCTTTAAACCTACCATCTCCACATAATTTCAAGTTCTTTCTTCTGGACGATTACTTTCAAATAGGCTTTGATTTCTTTCATCAACCCTAGAGGTAAGAATCCTAAGTTCTCCTTTGATTGCTTCTTTTTGCATGTCATCCGAGAGTATTAGCCGTGCATACTAGGTTTTCAAGGAAGAATAAAGCTTTGAAAGAAAAGCTGTGTTCTTTTAAATATTCATGTTCATGAGGTATCGTAGGTTGAGTTTGTTATTGTAAGGCCTTCCATTGAAACGGAGACAAGCTCTAACGTTAGTCTCTGATGAGTTAATGTTAGTCTCTGATGAGATAAAGTTAGTCTCTGATGAAATGAAGTTAGTCCTTGATGAGTTGATGTTAGTCTCTGATAAGTTAATGTTAGTCTCTGATGAGTTAATGTTAGTCTCTGATGAGTTAATGTTAGTCGCTGATGAGATAAAGTTAGTCTCCGATGACTAATGATATTAGTCTCTGATGATGACATCAACCTTCGTCTCTTATGAGTTAAATAGTCTCTAATGATGACGTCAGCCTTAGTCTCCGATGAGTAAAAATGACGTCATCAGTCTCTTATGAGTTAAATAGTCTTTGATGATACCCTTAGTTGCTGATGGGTTAAGATGACATCATCAGTCTCTGATGAGATATTTGTTAGTCTCTGACGAGTGAAATTTTCCCCGACAGGCAACCTCATGCCCTGATAACCATTTTCTAATCTGAATGGTCATCTTTTAAGTATTGATTTCTCATGTTATACCAACAATGATGTTTTACAGAAGCCTTTTGCAACCAGTATAATGATTTTAGCTAAGGACCAAGGCAAGTATATACTCATTTCATTTTCTTCCTTACTGATTACGTAGAATCATTATTTCGATTTACGTAAATGAATGATGTTAAAGCTTATGCATGATGATGATCTCTTTTATGATTAAGTAACGTATGATCATTGATCCGATGTATGTGAAAAGATGTTAATGATTGAGCTATATGTTTTTAGGTGATTGCTAGCTATTTAAAGTCGCTAGCACACCAAAAGATGATGAGGCAAGGGTGTTGCAATCGTAAACTTGTATGCACACCTGAGCAACTTCCATATGGGTATATAGAAAAATCTTCGGTAGTCGACTTTTATCTATTGAGCACGCCAATGTGTTTGGCAGTCGTTGCTTTTAATTGTTGATCGTGCCAATTTAAAATGAGAAAATGTTTTCAAGAAGATATATTTCATATGGGAAGTTAAAGGGCTGTTGAATGCTTTCGCCTGGTATTCTGGCCAATGATGATAGGGAATGATAGACCAAGGCAAGGCGTCGGTAATCAGACCTTTCGCAGACCAAATGCTTTCTGCAAGTGACTACGTATGTCAAATGATGGATCAAACGACCAGGCTGACCAGCTGGGATGAAATTTGATTGTTAAAGGAAGTCAGATAATGATCAGTGTGAGAACCCAAAAATTTTAAATGTATTTTACGATAAGAAATAATTTTATTTTGTGTTATTTTATTTTTGCATGGAGGTTAGTCTTTTTAGATATGAATGATGAATTCATATCTAAAATGAAAATTTTATGATAATGTGACATACATGATTATGAGGTTAAGTTCCTTAAAAAAGGTATTAAAAAGGGGACTACCAAATCCCATATAAGATTATATTGATCAGGTTGGAAGAGGGTGAGAGGATTACGTAAGTTTTATACCTACGTGTTGATCAAAGAGTTGTTTAAGTGGCAGTAGTCGATCAAGACTTTTGTGCATGTGTGACAGCTGCTTACTACGTTGTTAGCTATTTAAGAGTAATGATAAGTAGCCGTTTTACCGTCCAGATTAACCAATCATCTTATCTTAAAGCTTAACCTTAGCTTACTGCTCTTGAACTCTATAAATACCTTATTCGAGATGAAATTTTAGTTCCTTTACCAAAATTTCTCTTTTAAGAGTTTCGTTTAAACTTATCATTTCCATAAATTTCCAAGTCCTTCTTTCGAAAAATTATTCTCAGACAAGCTTTGATTTCACCCTTAAGAACGAAGAGGTAAGAACTTGGTACTCTATTTAGTTTTTTTCGTGCATAGCATCAAAGATTTATGCTAAGTTTATATTCTTTTGCATTTTCATGAGACATCCTAGGCTGAGTTTGTTCATGATAAGCCTTCCATGGTAGCAAAAACAAGCTCTAATGTTAGTCTCTGACGAGATAATTCTAGTCTCTGATGAGATATTCTTAGTCTCCGATGAGTTAAGTTTAGTTTCTGATGACATCATCCTTAGTCTCCGACAGGCTAAGTTTAGTCTCTGATGACGTCATCCTTAGTCTCCGACAGGCTAAGTTTAGTCTCAGATGACATCATCCTTAGTCTCCGACAGGCTAAGTTTAGTCTCTGATGACGTCATCCTTAGTCTTTGATGGGCAAAATATGTTAGTCTCCGATGGCTAAGGATATCAGTCCCTGATGAGTTTGATAATGAGAAAATTATTCCCCGATGCACAGACTGTCATCAAGACTATAAAACATTATTTTCTTAAAATTATTTCATGATGTTATTATGCCAGATTTAAATCAGTAAAAGTCTAAGGACATCACATACGCATTTTCTTTCATAAATTCTTATTAAGGTATTAAAATATTACTTGCATAATTTACAGAATCTTTCACTCACCAGTAAATTGAATTTGAATCTTTGTTGCAAAGGACCGAGGCAAGTATATTCTCACTCTTATGCTTATTTCAGTAAGCGCATGATCAATTGATTCGACATGCGTACAAAATTATGACTTTAATATTTAAATTTCCTTGTGAAATAGAATGTTTTGCTTTAATTTCCGCTAGCATGATATAAATGAAAGTGCATGGATATAAAGAAGCTTTGCTCTATCAGTTATTTTTTTAAATATTATATCTGTGCAATAAATAAGAATGATATATTCCTTAAATGGGTTATGCCACATGGATGGCTAGAGGAAAGGAAAGGTGTTGATTTGTTCTTCACCTGACCTAGAGGAATTTTATGTGACTACATACGTTCACACAAGGAGGGATCATGCAGACACAGTTAGGCCAGCTGTATACCGTATGGTTAGCAGATCCAACGGATTTAGCCCCCGATGGATATTTTTACTTCAAGGAAGTTATGCTTTGTTTTAAGAAGGATTACACAATTGTTTATCATCAGTAATCCTAAAGATCCTTTAAAGATTTTTGAGGCATTAATATTGTTCCACCAAGCCTCTCAATAGAATTGAATCCCTTGAAATATTCCAGATTTGCTTTCCCAAATTGATTATATGCTTGTTGGGCGTAAATCGCTCATTCTTGTTGAATTTTAATGTCTTGCAGGGCAGAATATAAAGGTTGAGCCCTCTGACAAGGGGAAGGCAAAGATGACCGATTATTGAGCTTGGCTAACTCTCTTAGTGCCAATAAGGAAGGAAGGAAGATGATCTGAAAAGTGATGTTTTGTATTATAATATAGAGATGGAATAGCTTCCGCTGAACATGTAATATTTTGGGTTGTAATAACTCTTTAATATTGCCTTTTTTCTAGTATTTATACTATGAATGGATGTGTGGTTATCTTTTCCTTCTTTTGATGAAGCCCTGATCCAGTGAGGGATTTTGGGGTCGTCTCAATCAGTCTGGTCAGGTGATGCATTATCTGATGAAGAGAGGGTGAACCATGATTTATTGAAAGAGGGTTAACCCTTGATATCACTCGGGTACCCTAAATGATACATGTTTATTGATTATCACGAGGTGTTGGCATTGTTTCGCCCAACCTCGAAGAATATTAAAGCTTTTGAATTATCTGTTCTTCTTGCTTATGAATATATACTTGCTGAGCATAAACACTCATGTGGAATGTTATGAAATGTTTTACAGGTTATGTCAAGAAGGCCGAGTCGCCTAGTAAAGGAAAGGAGAAAATGGCATAGTGAGAGCTTCCTAATATCTCTCCTTTGGATGGCCTTTAGAGGGAGAATGGAACATGAGGCCATCATAGAAATGTTTAGATTATAAGGCCAAATGGGCCATCTAAAGTTTTGTTTCCGCTGCAGCTTAATTATTTCAAGCTTTGAGGTTTTGTAAGATGATGTGGACCGTAAGAATTTATAATGATGTATTTGAGAATGTATTTTTCACATGAGTGTTGTAAATGCTTGGTTGTGTTGTTTGTTTTGATGTTATGTGATGTTGTGTTATAGTTTTTTGGAGTAGCCAGGGGTTCCAACCTGGGGATCTCGAGGACTGTCACCTAAATTGCTAACAGTGCCCGAGACCCGGCTCAGGGGATTTTCAAGGGCACCACATAATCCACTCGCCAGGGGATAACTATCCGTCAGGGGATAGACTACCCGTCAGGGGATAACTACCCGTCAAGGAATAGGCTACCCATCAAGGAATACATTTTCAATCATCAGGAAATTGCTTTCGATCATCAGGGGATGGTCCTCGGTCATCAGAGAATGACCTTTAATTATTAGGGGATGAATTTGCCTATCACCAAACTTGTTTAGCCATCGCCAAACTTGTCGGGGACAATTTTGACTACCGCCAAACTCATCGCCAACTATTTAGCCAGCACCAAACTCATCAGTGAGTAATTGTTCAGTGCCAAACTCGTCAGAGATTAACATTATTAGTTATTGGAGACTAATTTTGTTACTCATCTGAGACTAACATTTACCCATCGGAGACTAACATGTCTTCTTGTCAAAGATTAATATTTACTTATCGGAGATTAACATGTTTTCTCTTCAGAGACTAACATTATTAGTCATCGTAGACTAATTTTGTGTTGTTAGAGACTAAATTAGAGCTTGTCTCTGCTATAATGAAGGATGTTCCATAGGATCACAAATGATGCTTAACCAGGATTAGACCCAATTTAGGGTCCATCACTATCTTAGCTGCTATGTGTATTATTACACACATAAATATGAAAAAGAGTATTACAACAGCTCTTAAAGCTTATTCTTTTCTTGGGTACTTAGCATGCATGGCTAGTACCATTAACTGCTATGCAAGAAAGAAAACAAAGCAGAGTATAAGATTCTTTCCTCTTCGTTTTTAAGGAAGAAATTATAAGCTTAACTGTTCTAAAAACAGTTGCTTGAGAGAAAGAACTTGAACTTAATAAAGATGGTGGATTGAAGAAGAGTTTTAGAAAAGAGATTAGAATTTTACCTTAGAATGAGATATTTATAGTGTTCATGAGCAGTAAGCTAAGATTATGCTTTGAGATAAAATGATTGGTCAGTTTGGGCGGTAAAACGGCTGCTCATCATAACATCTTAACAGCTGGTAAAACACTAAGCAGTTGTTGTTTTACATGCACTTAACCTTAATCAACTGTTACCACACAAACAACTTATACATACAACTTACTAATCAATGCTAACAACACCTGTAACCCTCCGGTAATTCCTCCTCAATACACGTAACTTTTCATACATATATAAAAAACATAATTTCATATGAGACTCCCATAATCACTCCCTTTTGATGGTCCCACAAAAGAATTATCATTACCAAATTTCAGATATCTCAAAAATACAATAACAAAAATACTCTGATTCAAGGTATAAATTAATTATTCACATAGATACGGGATAAATCCTTTATACAAAATATGAATGAATAAATTATCCATAAACTATTTTATTTCCGGATTGTCACAATTAATCCTTCATGATGAGTAAGTGTGACGACCCCAAAAATCCCTTACCAGACTTCGAGCACCATCAAAAATTGACAAAAGAATAGAAATAACATCCAAGCCTGAAGTAGTCGCTCACCAAGATCAGTGTCTCCGTTAGTGCTTTGGTGAGGGTGAGAGACACGTCCTGATATGAGACCATCCACATGTCAAGGAGTCGGCTAGTCCTCTGATGTGCAATGGAGCGACGCATCAACCCGTTGTTATGTGTCTCCATCTCTGCCTGTATCAAGCAAACTCTACATTGGAGATAAAGCCAGAATCCGTCTGGAAATAGCATGGGCACTGGCACTTCTGGAGGCAATGCGGCGGGTAGGACGACGGGCGGTACATCATGCAATACTGCTGGTGTTATAGGCAGCATGGCGGGTAGTGGAGCTGGCTGCTCTGCTGATGGCAAAGTTGGAACAAAAGGTATGATATGTACTGAGATAGAATGAGATCCTGATCGTGCTGGTGACTGCAACGGCGTACCTAACTGGTAGTGGGGAGGAGAACGGCTCCTCGAGGGAACTGAGGAATCTGTCCTCTCAGATGGGTTAGTGAGGGCATTGGCATCTTCTGAGTCAACAGGGTCATCGGCATCCTCTGGCTCGGTGGGGTCCTCATCATCTTCTGGATCTGTGGGGTCTTCAACATCCTCCAAATCCTCATCAGAGATCTGAGGAATCTCGAAATATTTTACTTGTATTGCCCTGGTTACCCTCTTCCGAGGAGTCACACACCATCGGGCACCAGGGGGTGGTGGTGATCCACGAATAACATCAGGGTGTAGACGTTTGTGGCAGTTCGAAGGGCCAACATCATCATGTGGCGTAGACATGACAGCAAGAGGCTGCTCGGGGGATGCCTCCTCCCATCCCTCAACATCGTGTGTAATGGGGGCAAGAGAGATGTCTGCATGTCGCGGGTGGTCAAGAGCATTCTCCTCCTCAAGACTAGTGATCATGGGGACTCCGTCCTTATCGTCACATTTCGAAGTCATCTACAAATGAACATAGCCTAAGTTAGTCCGGGAACAGGTTTAACTTAACACAAAGTTTGACATGAATGCTAATGCAATGCATGGTTTGCAATAAGTCCAACTTAGGTCCTCGTATCTCATTCTCCCTAACCTCAAATCTTACGATTCCTCCTTAAAATTCTAAAATCACATTATACTCCCCGGTAGAGACCGTGATCTCATAAGCGGTGCTTGGGCTCTAATACCAACTGTGACGGCCCCAAAAATCTCTTATCGGACTTCGGGCACCATCAAAAATTGACAAAAGAACAGAAATAACATCCAAGTATACATATCATTAAATAAGAGAAGTAAATTGTATTCTCTATTACATTCATCCATAAATAAAATTCTAATAGCAGAAGTCTATGAGAGCCCACACCGACCTTACAACCTAAACAATTCAATAATCATCTCACGTTTCACTCTTCCTTGAAATGCCATCCACAAGTGGGCAATGAGAAAACGTTCACTATGCCATCCTTTCTTTGCCTTTAGCAGATGGCTCGAACTTCTCATCATAACCTATAAAACATTATACAATAGCAACATGAGTGATTTACGCCCGCAAGTATATAATCAAGTATTGGGGGCTTTGAAATAAGAGAAATTTTCTTGGCTTAAGTGTTTATGTGGTTGGACGGAAACAATGTCCACACCTCTGAATAACTTTAAAGAAGAATATGTATATATGGCTTCCAGGGCCCCCAAATGATAACGAGGGATTTGACCCTTTACTTGAAAGAAATTTTTGAATCATTCATCTGCCCTCTCTTCATCAGATAGTGCGTAACCTGGCTAGCCTGACCACTATCTGACTTCATCTCTTCATCAAACGACATATCAGCCGGCTAGCCTAATCGTTTGACTTCATCATAATGACATACGTAGTCAAAGAAGAAATCTTTCATCTGCAAGGGTTTGGTTACCGATGCCTCAGTTTCCGTTCCCTATCATCCTTAGGCCTAGGGTGCCAGGCAGATACAACCCGTTAGCCATTAGTTACCCACACAGATATACTTTACAAGTATGGGGTGAGAGAAAAAAAAGAGGTTAAGTCTTTTCTATCCGTATAGGATTTACTTTGGAGCGTTAGCGAATTTAAATAGCTAACATCCGCCCAAAAATTGCTTGATTCTAGTACAACATTTTTCACGTACATCGGATCAAGAGGTCGTACGTTACTTAACTTTGAAGAAATTTAATCATGAATGTTGACATAAAAATATCTCGGATACATTATGCATATCGAAAGAATGATCATGCGTATTAATTTAAAGAAAGTAGAGTGAGCATATACTTGCCTTGGTCCGTAGCAAAAAAAAATCAAACTCAATTCACTTGTGAGTGAGACACTCTGTAAAAAATGCATATAACATGAGGAGTCTATATTTTTGATAAAAAATATGAGAAAAGATGCACGTGTGATGTCCGTGAACTTTTAAATGTCAAAATGACCTTCTGAACCTTTGAGGTTTAATAAATAATCAATAATATCTTAAAACAATTTAAGAAAATAATATTTTATACTTTCAAAGCAAACTACGCATTAGTGGATAAACATCGAAGCATAAAAAGTGGTCATTAGGGGTTGCAATCTCGTCCATCAGGGGATGACTGCTTCTCAGGGGATAGTCTTTGACCATTAGGGGATGACTTTCAGTCATCAGGGAATGATCCTCAACCATCTGGGGATGGTCTTCGGCCATCAGGGGATGACTTTAGGTGATCAGGGAATGATCCTCGACCATCAGGGGATGACCTTGATCATCACCAAACTCCTCGGTAGATTAATTGACTACCGCCAAACTCATTTGGCTGTCGCCAAACTCGGAGTCATCGCTGAACTCATCAGTGGATACATTGTTTAGCGCCAAACTCTACTGGCTATTGCCAAACTCTTGGGGAAACATTTACTCATCGGAGACTAAGAAATTTCTCGTTAGAGACTAGCAAAAAAAAATTATGTTCATCGGAGACTAACAAAAATTGTCTCGTCAAAGACTAATATACTTGCCCATCAGAGACTAAAGGGATTTCCTCCATCAGGGACTAAGAAATTCCTTCCTCGAAAACTAAGGAATTCTTCTCATCAGGGACTAACAAAAATTGTCCATCAGAGACTAATTCCAAGACTGTTGGAGACTAACTTGGAATCTCTCGGGGATTAATTCCACGGTCAGAGATAACTCCAAATTGTCGATGACTAAGTTGGAACTTGACTCAGACACAAGGGTGACTTCATCACTCAATAGAGGGAGGTGTTAACACTAGGTGACCACGATTAGGGCAACTCTCAACATCTCTTCTGCAGTGTAACATTCTTATCGTCTACGAAAACTTATAAACACTGTTAAGCCTCAAGGACTCAGGTCGAAGAAAACTCAAGCATGGTGTTTTCATTACTGAAAAAAATTGTTTGGTAGTTAAAGGTTGTCTACTAGGTGGTCGTCAACCAATCTTACTCTCCTCTTGGGTAGCTTTTGAAATAAAAGACATTAATATTAGATGTTAAAAGCATGCATTAAGTCATACTTTTGGAAGTGAATAAACCTAGTATGTTCACAAACATGGCATGCAAAACAAAACAAAAGGTGCAAGAACATAATAGAGCTTCAATATAGTGTTCATACCTTTTTGGCTGCAAGGAAGAAGTTAAAAGCTTGGGTTATCCCTTTAGAAGACAATTTTTCTTTGAGAGTGTACCTGGATTTTGTGGGTGGTTTTTCGTATAGAAAATTTATGAAAGTGGGGCTAGGGTTGTAACTAGAAGATATATATATATATCTCACTTGCAAAGCAACAAGAGTGGTTGGATTGTTTAGGAATAGATTTTAGTCATTTGCTGTGAAAGAAAATAACAAGCTTTAGAAGGAAGTGATTGGTGAAAAAGGGTGGATGTAATGGCTGCTAAAGTCAGTCAATCATCAATCATAGCCAACAATCCAGTGTACTGTTGGAGTAGATTAGCTAGTTTGATGGGTCACGTGCTCTCAAACCTGACATCGTGTAATTAATACTCTTGTCTCACTATTGTCTTTGGTTTAAAAACGGTTACTGTAGCATAAAATCCTTCCCCACGTGAGAAATACACTTGCTCTTGATAAGTGCTTGAGTACAAATAAAGAGAAATATGATAATAATAAAATAATCATTAAAGGGTTTGAGTTCAAAATATATTTAAGAACTTTTGGACATCACATTGTGTTTTCCAAGTGAGATGCCAAGAACTTGTAGAAGGGGGGGTTGAATACAAGTTCTCTAAAATCTTTTCGAATTACTTGTTCTGTAAGAAATTAACTTTTCTTGCGGAATATAAAGAACAAGAACACGAATCAATTTATAAACAATTGCTTTATCGATTTACAATCGAATACAAATCCTAACAATTACAATAATGTAATCGTCAGCTTCTTTTCTATTCTTTATAGGAAAAGATACAAACCTATGAAAAACTTATACAACTTCGAAGTTACAACTCTCTATAAACTTAATTACAGCTTTTATATCAACTAAATTATAATTAACTCAGTTCCTATTCTGAATAAAATTTAGCTTCCTTATTCGAATTAAATACAATCTTTCCTTTTTGATAGGAACAGATTTCTGGTTAGTTTCCTTACCAGCTACGTCTTCAATAATATTTTACTTTACGTGGAAGACATTCCTTTTTTAATTCGAACTCTGTATCTTTCAGGAAATAAATCACGATTAGTCCCTGATGCTTCATCTTTAGTCTCTGGTGACGTCATTATCAGTCTCTGGTGCATTTAGTCCCTGATGACATTAGCTTGTGTAGTCTCCGATAGAATTGTTTAGTCTCTGACGTGTTAAGGCTTAGTCTCTGATGACGTCAGCTTAGTCTCTGATGCTTTTAACTTTAGTCTCCAATGACGTAAGCTTTAGTCTCCGACTCCTTTAGACTTAATCTCTGATGACCTAAGTCTTAGTCTCCGATAGGCAAAACTAGTCTCCGACAGATAAAATCTTTTTAGTCCCTGACCAATTCTCCTAGTCTCCGACAAGCCTTTTTGCAACTTCTAACGGATCAAATACACATCTTGACTTTCTGAAGCTTCGATACATCATTCTAGCAGTTACTTACAAATATGAAATAATTTTATCTCTTTACAAATAATGAATAAATTACAAACAAAGAGATAACTGCTAGGTACAAAACTTCAGTGTTACTAATTAACACTTTCTATACATTTGTACTCTAAGTAATCTAAAGACAATCATCATCAAATGTTCTAAAACCTAACACATTGCCATAAAATTTCCTTTAAGATATGAATTTATTATTCATACCAAAATATTAACAAATATAAAATAATGAAAGAAAAAAAATTAATTTAAACCTTCATACAAAAATTAATCATAAAGTGAAATAAATCATACAACAAAAATTCATCTTATTTTT
>CM025784.1:8587111-8601702 GCA_014636745.2 Centella asiatica | reverse complement strand
TTGCGTCGGTCCTTTAAAAGAACCGACGCAAATACTCAACACTATTTGCGTCGGTTCTTTTAAAGGACCGACGCAAATAAGTTATTTATTTTTTTTAATTTTTTTTTCTAGTTTTTGCATCGGTCCTTTAAAAAACCGACGCAAATACTCAACACTATTTGCGTCGGTTCTTTTAAAGGACCGACGCAAATAAGTTATTTATTTTTTTAATTTTTTTTTCTATTTTTTGCGTCGGACCTTTAAAAGAACCAACGCAAATACTCTTTATTTTATTTACCATAATCCCACCATTGTACTATATGCGACGGTTCTATTAAAGAACCGACGCAAATAAAGCGACGCATAATGTAATTTTTGTATTAGTGTTTGTCGAGCCTTAGAGATTGTAGATGTAATTAAATCTACTAAATGTCTTACGTAAGTACATAGCAGACCATATTGAGATAGCCCTGGCCTGTTATTGTCAAGTTGTAAGAGATACTCTCAGTAGGCCCTAGTGGTGAACAGAGTTAAGGCGATCAAGTAAGTCATAGTACTGAAAGACATAAAGATGAGCTTATGTGGATTCATTTTCTTCATTTCAGAAGCATTGTATTGCCAATCTTTCTTATATCTGAGAATATGGATTCTTCCTATATTTTACGAAATTCCAACAGTTGAATTCTTAATATTTTTAATATTGTCTTGGAAATTGTATTTCGAAACTAGCTGCAAATCCTTATTTCTTTCAACTGTTCTATGACATATTACTTGTCGGGCTTTTATCGCTCATACTTGCTTGATTCTCTTTCAGCTAAACATGAGAAATGAGAAAATTCCAAGGGTAAGGAAAGGATGCATCAGTTCCAGTAGAACTGGTTGTTATGGGCTCATAAATATAATTTCCAGTTTGATTTTGTTTTTATGAGAAAGTTATCCGCTGCTAGAATCTTTCAAAAAAAAATGTTTGTAATAATCACTGAATGTACTCTGTTTTAAATATTATTATGAAAAGAAATGTTATTTGTATGACAACTCTTTTGTCCCATTTGACAGCCCAAATTTTTCGCTGAAGGCCTGAGTCATACCAGTTTGTTGTTGCACCCCTGCTTATATAATCTTTGCTTAAACGTTTATTCATTATTTAGTATATAAGAATTGATGATGTAATATAGTCCTTGCTTAAGTATTGTAAAAGGACTTAGAAAAATATCCAACTTGTTAGGTGGATATAATTTGTAGTTAAGTAAGGAGTTTTGATCACCATTGAAGTCTGATGAAGAAGGTTGCTGAA
Organism: Centella asiatica; assembly: GCA_014636745.2. Classification (NCBI taxonomy): domain Eukaryota; kingdom Viridiplantae; phylum Streptophyta; class Magnoliopsida; order Apiales; family Apiaceae; genus Centella; species Centella asiatica. Next base: position 8,600,429 of record CM025784.1, on the reverse strand, counting down.
GATGCAAGAAATATTCTAAGTATAGTCCTGCTTAGAATGAAAATAAGCAAGGACCCTTTATGCACTTAGAATATCCGAAGTATAGTCCTGCTTAGAATGGAAATAAGCAAGGACTTAAGTAAGTACGATCCTTTGCTTATCAAAGTCAAGAGTGTCAGAAAAGTTATCTTTACCCCTGCTTAGTTCACTTCTAGGGAACTCTTCTGAAGGGCACTAGAAGACAGAATAACGGCTAACTTTTTGAACTAAGCAAGGACTGCTGAAAAGGCACAAGTCACATCAAGGACAGTACACTCCAACGGAACTATTTCAAAATTCCCAACGGATAGATTTTCTGAAGGAGTATAAATAGGAGTCATAAATTTCATTTATGACTAACCTCCAACAAACTGAACAACCAAACTCTCTGACATCTTAAAGACTTCAGCAAGACATCGTAAAGCTTGAACAAGTGCTATCAATCTGCTCAACTAAGGAGCAATCTACTTGAAGATAGCAAGCAAGATTTTCTCAAATCTACTTAGAGTCTGTCTGACTAAGTTGGTCTAAGTGACCTATTGTAAATTGGACTAAGTGTCCTCCTGTTGATTGTTCTGTGTGAACACACCTGCTGATTGTTCTGTGTGAACAAAGTTCTAGTGATAGCCTTCTCAAGTAAAAGAGAAGAAGAGTGGAGTAGGCTTAGTCTGAACCACTATAAAAATTCTATCTCTACTCCTGCTTATCTTTCATATTGCTTTACTTGTGCTTTGCTTAAGTCCTGCTGAACTCTTTCAGCAAAAACTTACTATCTTTACTACTTCTAGCCATTAACCTTTGCTACAAAAAGTAAGGGGTGCTTTGCTTAAACAAATTCCGCTACTAAACTTTTCAAAACATAAGAAACTCTTTTATAAGCAAAAAGTGTTTAAAATTGCTAAGTTTTATAAGCAAGACTTAAATTTTGAAAAACACTATTCAACACCCCCCCCCCCCCCCCCTTCTAGTATTTTTACCCTTAGGGACCTAACACAGTTAATATTAAACTCACAACTCTGGCCTACAGTGGGGGAAAATCGGGACCGTCACAGCTTGGTATCAAAGCATAAACATCGAAAGGATTATTTATGAGCCAAATTAGAAAAGACGGTATATATTAGAGTTATGGACAAAGTAGTCCTGAAATTTTGGGAATAAAAGCGTTAAGGTCTAGGTAGTAAGGATATCATGGGTATATGTAATATTAGGAATCTGATTAGCAAATATATTGCCCTATGTGCATAAGTTATTATATACAGTGAAAGATAAAATTTTTAGTACTTAAATTTTGTTTAGTAAAGTACTATTTTATTGGCTATGTCTTTACATTATCATCTAAATTCTTATGGCCTTGTAGATGTCTGACATACACCAACCCAGTAGTACCCTGAATGTTTTATCAATTGCGTACCAAATAAGTGGATCCTAGAGCATATTCTATCACACCAACCTATGTCTGTCAAAACTAAAGTCCCTGAGTCTATTGTTGATAATCCAATGTCAGAGGATGAAAATGATCCCACTGAGGATGCTAGTAATAATGACATAAATGGGCAAAGGGTAGAAGATCAAGAGAATTCAAGGGAGGTGACCCCAACACAGGTCACACCTTCTGTCTTTCCACCATACTAGATGTTCCTTCTAGCTCGCGTACGAAGATTAGACATACTGCCAGAAAGTCGGTTCCCACAAATTTCCATACTTTCAGTTTCACCATGCATGTCCCTGAGTCAACTCATGCAGCCCCACCTGTGCTAGTTCCATCCTCTGTACCAACACCTATAATACCAGTTTTGACTACAGATATTTTAGATATGGAGCAGAGGCTCCAAAACCAGCTTAGGTATTATGAAGCAGATTTACGGGATAGGGAGGAGGCGACTTTTTGCCATGTTAGGGAAGCTTGTGATTGTAGACACATGTTGGAACAGTGGCGTTTCGCCAAGGGCCATGCAGAAGCTCAATATAGAATGATAATGTAAGCTATTAATCAACGAATGTCTAAAACAAGACATTTTGCAACAGACTCTGAAGCATCAATGGAGGCCTTGATGGCCTTTTCACACTACCGACTAAGGTTAGCCCATACCTTCGAGGATGTTACGATAAACTGGGTCTATTCAGGACTCAGTGACGATTACCTTATCTGAGGACCAGAAGGTAATTTTGGTTATATGTAAATATATGAAACCATGTCTATTACAATGACTTTTTGGAATGGGGAGTTATGTTTTGTTAAAAAAAAAAAAAAACTAGTAAGAGGTAGGGTACTTTTGTTATACTATCTTAACTTATGGTTCGATTAGGCTTGTAAACCAACCTAAGGAAAGAAACTTAACATGTCTTCGATTTTGCATCTTGTATAAAATGATGATGAATATAAATCTATATAGTTTTAATTTATTGATTTGCATATTATGTTATATTCCTACATGGTAATTGACTGATGAAAATAAAGGAAACTTCAAATAAAGGATTTAACAATAACATGATCTGATTAAACAGAAAATGAATAGGGGAAACCGTAGCAGTCGTGGAAGACCCCTCCAACAAGAAAGCCAAACTGGAGCTGGCACTATCAACCCTATACAAGACCTTGTGAATTTACTAAAAGAAGCACTTGGGACTACCCAACCAAATCCTCAACCTAATAACCCAACACAAAGGGTTATTTTTAAGGATTTTAAGGATCTAAAACCACCTATATTTACTGGAAAGGAAGGTCCAATAGCAGCCCGTGAGTGGATCAAGGAAGTTGAGAAAGCCTTTAGAATTTGTGAGGTTTCAAATCTTCAGAAAACCACCTTTGCCTCTTACCTATTAATAGGAGAAGCAAACTTTTGGTGGGAGAATGCAGAACGGTTAGAGTTAACTCAACAAGCTGCTCACGACAACAACGGGGAAATTCCTTGGGAGAGGTTTACTATAATGTTCCTAGCAAAATATCTCCTTTTAAGTATATCTGATGAAATGGAAATCAACTTCCTTAATTTAAAACAAGGAAGTATGACGGTAGTTGAATACAAAAAAAAAAATCATTGAATTGTCTCGTTTTGCTCCACACTAGGTGGACACCGAACGAAGGAGAGCAAGACGTTTCGAGCAAGGATTGAATCCTTGGCTCTATAATAAAGTGGCAATCTTGGCACTGGATGATTTTTATGCAGCAGTTGAGAAAGCCAAAATAGTATAACGAGGGATTGAAACCTTTGCGAAATACAATTGTGATAAGGAAAAGAGGGATGACACCACTTGGAAGAGGATTAGGCCTCAAGGAAGTTCATAGATTAAATAGGAACCTGGAATGGGAAGTCTTACTACTCTCAATTTTAATAAAAACAAACGTTGTTGGAATGGAAACCCAACGGAGAGTAATAAATGAAGTGTTTGCCCCATGTGTAATGGGAACCATGGGAAGGAACCTTGTTTGAAAGGACTAAAAGTATGTTATCGGTGTAAATAGTCTGAACATATTTCCTAAGACTGCCCCAACCCTTATATCATAAGCCAGAATAGACCTTAGAATCAGAATCTGGAAAGACTTACCTATACCACGTGCTACACCTATGGCATGAGAGGTCATATTTCACCTAACTGCCCCAGAAAGTAAGGAAGCTCATTGAGGAAGAGAAAAGACCACCAACTGGACCTAATGCACATTCTGCACGTCCCATGGCACGTATTTATAACATGACTATCGATGATGCACTACAATCTACTGATATGGTGATAGGCATGCTTCCAGTTAATTTTATACTAGCATACGTACTATTTGATTCATGAGCAACTAGATCTTTTATCTCTATGTGCCTAGTTGAGAAATAAAAACTAGAACTGCAAGAAATGCTCAATCTAATAGAAGTTATGATTACCGATCAGGAGAAGTGTTACATTACAAAAGTTTGTTTTAAATCAATGTATCATTAAAGTAGGAAAGTATGAGTTTCCCACAAACTTGATACCTTTTACATTGTGAGAGTTTGATGTCCTCCTGGGTATGGATTGGTTAGGAAAATACAAGGCTAAGGTTGATTGTTTTAGGAAGCGTGTATTACTCAATACACCTCAAAACAATAAGGTAACCTTCCATGGAACCAAATCAACAAATTCTGGCCATATCCTTTCTAACATTCAAGCTAGGAAACTAATCAAGAAAGGATGTAAAACTTTCCTAGCTTATGTCCAAGACATTACTAAAGAGAAACCTATAGTAGATGGCATTCCAGTGATTCAAGAATATAGGGACATGTTTTCTGAAGAATTACCAAGTTTACCTCCTGACCGAATAATAGAATTTGGTATTGAATTCACTCCTGGTACAACACCAATTTCAAAAGCTCCATATCGTATGGCTCTAGTAGAGTTAAAGGAATTGATGATACAATTGCAAGAATTATTGGATAAAGGTTTTATTTGTCCCAGTATTTCACCCTGGGGAGCCCCTGTTTTGTTTGTAAAGAAGAAGGATGGATCAATGTGTTTATGCATTGACTATCGTGAATTGAATAAGGTAACCATTAAGAATAAATGCCCTTTACCAAGAATTGATGATCTCTTTGATCAATTGAATGATGTAGCCTACTTTTCTAAGATTGACTTAAGGTCTGGATACCACGAATTAAAGGTAAAGGCTGATGATGTTTTGAAAACATCATTTTGTACCCAATATGGACATTATGCGTTCCTTGTAATGCCCTTTGGTTTGACAAATACCCCTGAAACATATATGGACTTAATGAACTAAGTATTTAAACCCTATCTTGACAAGTTCATTATTGTGTTCATAGATGATATTTTGGTTTATTCCAAAACAAAGAAAGAGCATGAAGAACATCTTCAACTTAGTATGGAGATTTTGAGAAAAGAGAGATTGTATGCTAAGTTGTCTAAATGTGAGTTTGGTTGCAAAGAGTACAATTCCTTGGTCATGTCATTGACAAAAATGGATTATCAGTGGATCCAATGAAAATTGAGGCAATGACTAAATGGCCTCAACCTACTACTCCAACTGAGGTAAGAAGTTTTCTCGAACTAGCTGGTTACTACTGATGATTTGTAAGAGACTTCTCAAAACTAGCCATACCACTAACCAACCTTACCAAAAACTTCGTGAAATTTTCATGGACTCCAGAATGTGAAAGAAGTTTCAAAGAATTAAAAAGGAGATTAACAATGGCACCAGTCCTAACTTTACCTAAAGACATAGGAAATTTATTATTTATAGTGATGCATCTCTACAAGGATTTGGTTGTGTGTTAATGCAACAAGGAAAAGTTATTGCCTATGCCTCAAGGAAATTAAAGGAATATGAAAAATGATATCCAACTCATGACTTGGAGCTAGCAGCAATCATTTTTGCACTTAAGATTTGGAGACACTATCTATATAGGGAAAAATGTGAGATATATATACATAGATCATGAGAGTTTAAAGTATATCTTTTACACAGAAGGAGTTGAATATGAGACAACGTAGATGGTTGGAATTAATTAAGGATTATGATTGTACAATAAATTACCATCTTGGAAAAGCTAACTTAGTAGCAGATGCCCTAAGTAGGCGTGAACATTTGAACATCATAACCTCACAAACTGAGTTGTGCAAGGATTTAGAACGATTACAACTCAGTGTATTGTCAATAGAGGATGATGTACAAATAGGAAAAATGACTCGGGTGGAACCCCAACTATAGAATCAAATCAAGAAAGCACAAGAGAACCATCAAGAAGATAAAGAGAGACTTTTAGTAAAAGAAAAAGGAAAGTGTCAAATAGATGCTAAAGGTCTACTACAATTTAGAAATGGAATCTGGATACCTCCAAAGAAAGACTTACGACATGAGATCCTACAAGAGGCACACCAATCAAAATTTTTGATACATCCTGGAAGTACCAAAATGTATCAGGATTTGCATCTGAATTATTGGTGGCCCAATATGAAAAAGGAAGTTGCAGAGTGGGTAAGTCGTTGTTTAACTTGTTAAAGAATGAAGCAGAACATCAGAAACCAAGTGGATTACTACAACCCTTGGAAATTCTAGAATGGAAATGAGAACTTATTGCAATGGATTTTGTAGTTGGATTACCCACTACAGTTAGAGGAAGTAATGCTATTTGGGTTATTATTGATAGACTGACCAAGTCAGAGCATTTTCTGTCTATGAAAGATACCTCCAAGATGGATCAACTAGTAAAACTCTATGTGAAAGAGGTAGTAAGTAGATATGGAATTCCAGTATCAATAATGTCAGACAAAGACCCTCGTTTTACTTCACGATTTTGGAATAAGTTACAAGAATATCTTGGTACCCGTTTAGATATGAGTACTGCATATAATCCCCAGACAGATGGACAGTCAGAAAGATCAATACATACCCTCTTCTCATAACCGTAGTAGTAGTAATTCATATTACTACTTAAACTTTTACTGATCAAGATAATATCTTAGACTAAAATTTGTTTCTTTCGGTATTCATAAAGGAATAAATGATCATGCTTGTAAATAAATTTGACTAAAATTTATTTATTACAATCTTAATATTAAAACAATAATTATACAAATCTAGGGCATTACAAAAGGACTACTACAAGAAGAAATACTATCAAAAGAATGAAAGAAAAGAAAAAGGACTCATTGTGGAAAAGTCCTCGAGTGATAGTGAATTAGACTATGAGGAAGATTATCGTAGAGTAGAGGTTGCACATCTTTACTTAATGGGCAAGGAAATTGATCATACAAGCAAGGAATTTAACCTGTGCAACGTATTTGACTTTGACTCCCTTGACCTAACTAAAGCTAAGTTACGAAGCCTGCTTAAGGATATCGCAACTCAGTGACATAGATACTGAAGATTGCTAAGATGCTTTTCATCAGACTCCTCACAACTCTAACATGAGAAGTCTGAACTATTACTTGAACTAAGTTCATTAAAAGCAATCAACTTAGACTTCAAATCAGTAGAGGATGAGAATGACTTGCTTAAAAGAGATCTTAGAAACCCTCAAGAGAGAGAGTCTAAGTTATCCTCCCAAGTTGAGGAATTAACAGAAACAATCTCCACTTGGAACAAGTCCACTTCAAATGCCTACGCTTTGCTGAAAAGCCAAAGAAGTTGGTTAGATAGAAGTGGCATTGGTCTAGGAACTTGTGAAGTTCCTGCTGAAAGTGGTAGTGGAGACAGTGAAGCTGAGTCTTTCAACAAAATTCTCTCCATCCACCCAGTAGAGAGTGAAGTTCATACAACCCTCAAAGGTAACAGGAATGTTACCCTGCTAAAGAAAAATTACCCTTTTGATTTTCAGCATAAGCAAAAGAGACGTGCCCCTGTCAAAAAACTATCATAAGGTGATATAATCAGCAAGTCTTATTGTCCTAGATAGATCGTGTTATGTTTAATGCTAAAAATGATGATGATGTATTTATTCTGTAGTTCCTTTAATAAATGTGCACTTGTAAATACTCAAGGTTGCTGTCAAACCTTAGTATTTTAACAAATAAGTATTCGCTAATGGAAAACTTAGTCTTTTAAAGAATGATAGGCATCGCACTAGGCAAGTCATTAGTGGATATCTCAAGGACTTGTTAGTGTCAGGGAAGGTCTAATTGTACTTAAAATGTCAAGTATTCCACATATCAAACATTCAAGATAAAGCTAACAAAGTATTAATTATGAAAAATGTTAGTGTACAAAAAGGCACCATGGGATATCTTGACTGTCAGGGGAAACCATCAGAGGATAACTTGACCATCAAGGATACCATCAAGGGATATCTTGATTGTCAAGGGATACCTTGACTGTCAGGGGAAACCACCAGGGTATAATTTGATCATCAGGGAATACCGTCAGGGGATAGGCTATACACTACATCAGTGGATAACATCAATGGACAACATTGGGTCTTAACATCAGGGATCAAGAAGTACTAATCAAGTCTACATCAGGGCTTATCATCAGTAGAAAGTGAAGCACTGATCAAATCTATATCAGGGCTTGTCATAAGGGAATCCAGAAGCACTGATCAAGTCAACATCAAGGCTTGTCATCAGGGGATTGTAAAGACCTAACTCACATGTCATCAGGGATTAAAAGACATTCACTGATACTTGGTAAAGAAGTAAGGGGTATAACTGGGAAGATATTCCTTAAAATATGGTGTTCCAATAGCAGCCCTTTTATCTAAAATGCATGGAGAACAGGAACGAAAACATATGCAACAACAGCCTATAGCAGTGTGACATGTACATCTTCTAAAGGACAATGACAGGACATACTATGGTTACGTTGAAAAAGAAGCATATCTTGCACATGGATTCTAAATATGTTCTCCTATATATGTAAAAGTTGCTATATGAAACCAAACAACTAACACACTAGAGAGAAGGTTTGTAATAGTTCTTAAGAGAAATATTCAAAGAGAAAAACGTAGCTAGTGTGTGAGAAAAGAAGTTGTAAACCTTTATAGATTTGTAGCTGTTTAATCACTTTGTAATTATATAGATTCCCAAAAAAACACAAGTTATAATACAACTATTGTTAGGTTTTATAAACATTTGATGATGATTGTCTTTAGAATACTTAGAAATACAAATGTACAGAAAAGTGTTGGTTTGTAACACTTTAGTTTTGTAGCTAGCAGTAGTATCTCTTGTTTGTAAATTAGTCATTATAATAAAGAGATAGGTTCATTTCTTTTGTATGTACTGCTGGAATACTTGTTGAGTTTGTTCAACAAGTTGTTTAAATTAATTAGTCCTTCGGAGATTGATTTTGGCTTGTCGGAGATTAAGGGAAAAGTCCACCAGAGATTAAAGTTTTGTTCATCAGAGATTGGACTTTGCCCATCGGAGATTGAAGAATCCTTCATCGGAGATTAAAATGTTTTGTTCATCGGAGATTGAAGGATTGGTCATCGGGGATTAAAGCTTACGTCATCGGGGATTGTAACTAAAGAGTCAGAGATTAATGCTGACGTCATCAGAGATTAAAACAATACCTCAGAGATTAAAAGCTGACATCACCAGAGACTAAAGCCAAAGCATCGGAGATTACACGAAGTAAAGCATCAGAGATTACACGTTGTAAAGCATCGGAGATTACTCGAAGTGATCAGGGACTAATTAAAGAAGCTATCGGAGATTAGTCGAAGACTTAATCAGTGATGGAGTTGAAGTTCAAATCAAAGAAGGAAAGTCTTCCATGAACACGTAGACTTTGTTGAAGACGTAGCTGACAAGGAAACTTGTTAGAAATCTTTCAATTGGAAAGATTGTATTTGATTTGAATTAGGAAGCTAGGTTTTTGATAACTTAGTTTTAGAAGCTGTAATTATAAATTACAGAACAGAAATACGAAGCGAGAAAAGTGTGTATAGAGAGAGAGAATTGAAAGTGTTGTATTTTATATATACACAGAATAGAAACTGACGATCAAAGCTTGTTTTGATTGTTAGAAAACTTGTAATCAATTGTTAAATCAATAAAAGCAATTGTTTATAAAGTTTTGATCTTGTTCTTTATATTCCGCAGAAATTTAATTTCTTAAAGAACAGGAATTCGAAAAAGTTGCAAGAACTTGTATTCAACCCCCCTTCTATAAGTTCTAGGCCATCTCACTGGGAAAACAACTATTTTAACTTGAATATTTGTGTATTCATATTAAATATCTATATTATTTTTCTAGATATTGTAGCTATTCCAGTTTGTTCTTGTTAAGTTTTTAAAAAATGGAAAAGTTGTGGTATTTGTATTCAACCCCCCTCTCCCTTTCTACAAACACCTTAGCTTATATTGTTCTAATAATTGGTATCAGAGCCTACTAGTAGACTACACTTGTTAGAAGATCTTTATCTATGATAATCAAAGCTAGAAATAGTAAGGCTCCCATGTTGGAACGAAGAAAATACTTCTTCTAGAGGCAACACATGATTGTTCATCTCAGATTCATTGATGATGAATATTTACAAGTTCTGGAAGAAGGCCCTCATGTATCCAAGAAGCTCATTCCTCAAGAGGTAGTAAATGGAGTCATTGTTGCTGAATGACTAGTCTCAAAGACTACTAATGAAATAACTCTTTAGGAAAGAGAAAAGGTGAAGAAAAATCTCAAAGTCACAGGCATTCTTTATAATGGCTTAGATGATGATATGCATAACAACATCATGAATCTTACAATGTCTAAGTCAATATGGGATACCATCCAGATCTTGTGTGATGGTACGGAAGATGTAAGGGAAAACAAATTGTAGCTGTTAACACAACAATATGAGTGGTTCACAATAAAATATGGTGAATCACTCACTAAAATGTTCTACAGGTTTAACAGGTTGGTAAATGACCTAAAAATGTGTGGGAAGACATATGCCAACAAGGATGTCAACAGAAAATTAATGAGGGAACTTCCCATATCATGAGATCCAAAGACTACAGCCATCAAGGAATCCAATGACATGAATCTCTTAGACTTGGATAGGCTCTACGGTACCCGTAAGACATATGAACTGGAGGTTTAACAAAGATCTAAAATGTCAGGGGATACCAAAAAGCTTAAATCTATAGCCCTGATGGCTAGTAAGAAAAACAAAAGAGAAGCAGGACAAAGTGAGCAACTTGGCCATACTGATGAAAGTGATGAAAATAGTAGGGATGAATAAGCTAGCTCTAAGGGGACTAAGTACACCCCAGAAAAGTTAGAAGAGATGGATAAAACAATGACCTTCCTTGTAATAAGGTTTTCCAAGCTGAAATTTAAAAAGCCAAATGGAACAAATAAATTTTCAGTAAGGAAATAAAGTGCTATAAATACAATGAATTTGGCCACTTTGCAAATGAGTGCCGCAAGGCAAAAAATGAAGGTTAGTCCAAAGGGAAGGATGCTATTGTGGACTACAAAAAAAAATACTTTGACCTTCTTAATGCCACAAGATGGGCAAAGCTTACATTGTTGAGGGAAAGGAATGGGCTGACTCAGATGAAGAAGAAAATGAGAAATATGCCAATCTAGCCCTAATGGCCTTATCCACTGATAGTAGTAGCTCACAAGTAAGTGTCGATTTTTCTCCTAACATGTCTAGAACTGATTGTTTAAAAATTGTTAAGGAAATGACTTATGAGATTAGAATCCTTTATGACACATTAAGGATTACAGTAACTGAGACCGAAAGAATGCAAAAGATAAATGAAAATTTAACAATCGAAACACTTTTTTAGAATCAGAATTAACTAGGCTTAGAAATCTAGAAATAGAACTCAATAGGTCTAGAAATCTCCTTGACTATGCCATCAAAAGAGAAGAGTGAACCTCCAAAAAGTTTAAAGAAGAGGAGGAGGTCATAAGAAAATGAAATGAGTCTAGCAAAAAACTGGAGGATCAACTAAACAATAGAAAATGTGATTCTATAACTGCTATAGGCTATGAGGAGACTCATGTGGAACAACCTTCTATTGAGGTTGAAAATGCAGCTAGCTTTGGAAAAAGGCCTATGCATCCTGTCAAGTTTGTTAAGGTAGAAAAAGGAATGTTTTCCCAATGAGGGAAGCTTCCACAAGTGGTGGGAGTGGCAAGAAGCCTGTTTTTGCCAACACACTCAAAGCCCCCTCCAAGAAGGAACTTGACTATGCATCAGTGGATACACAGTCATCAGGGGATAAGAGTGCATCAGGCCATCGAAGCCCTTCAAGGGATAAAGGTCTATTAGGGGACAAAAAAAAGGAATGGTAAGCTAGGAGTGAACAAAGCTAGTAAGTATGCTCCTAATTCTAAAGCCCCTAGGAAAGTGTGCTAGAACTATGGAAATATCAATCATTTATCTTTTTAATGAGAAGAAAAACCACAGATTTTGACTGACACAATATTATATGCTAATGATTTACATAAATCAACTTTTGTTCATGCATGCACTCTTAAGGGTAAAGAAAAGAAAGTAGTTGATAAATCTAAAGCATCTAGTGTAGATCCTAATAAGGAGAAAGTTTGTAAATTGCCTAAACCAAAAGTGAAAAATAATGAAAGTACTGTTGTACCTTTATCTGTGACTAAACCTAGAGGACCCAAATCCATTTGGGTACCAAAAATAAATTAAATGGTTTTTGTGTGCAAGGAAAAGTCAAAAGAAAACAAATCTAGTTTCTAGACAGTGGCTGCTCAAGAAATATGACAGGAAACAAATCCCTGCTCACAGAGTTTCATAAGAAGGTTGGTCCAGTGATCTCGTTTGGTGACAACAACAAAAGTCTGACATTTGGTTATGGTAAAGTAGCAAATGGAGATGTCTCATTTGAAAATACAGCACTAGTTGATGGGCTAAAGCACAACCTATTGAGCATAAGTCAACTATGTGACAAGGGATTCATCATTTCATTCAAAGGGGATAAGTGTTTGATCTCCAATGAAAATAATGGGAAGTTGGCCTTATCAGGGGTTAGGAAAGGAGATCTTTATGTTGCTGACTTTGACTCAACAAATGGAGCCTCATGTTTCTACAGCAAAACAACCCCTGATGAGAGCATATTGTGGCACAAGAAACTCTCTCACCTGAACTACAAAATAATCAATGATCTAGTGAAGAGAGAATTAGTAATTGGACTACCTCAAATGGAGTTTACTCAAGAAGGGTTATGTCCAGCATCTCAACAAAGGAAGCAAAGGAAATCATCTTGTGATGACCCAGAAATAAAATTAGTTTATGAATGATTTATTTTGTATAAAGGATTAATTCCCTATCTATGTGACTAAATATTTTATATCTTGAAAGAGAGTATATACTCTATTAATGTTGTTTGTAATTCCTTAAAAGGATATAAGTATGAGGATTAACAAATCTCATGTAGGAATTGAGATAAACAACTTGGAAGGATTACGTAAGGATTACATCTGATGAGTGCATATGTTGATTGATTAATAAGATGTTTGTGTAGCAACAACTGATTAAGGTTAAGTGCATGTAAGATAGCAGCTGCTTAGTATTTTACCAGTAGTTAGGATGTTATGATAAATAGCCGTTATACCGCCCAAACTGACCAATCAATTTATTTCAAGCTTAATCTTAGCCTACTACTTTTGAACACTATAAATACCTCATTCTGAGATAAAATTCTAATTTCTTTTCTAAAAATTCTCTCCTAGAACTTCTCTTTAACTCACCATCCTTATAAATTTCAAGTTCTATCTAGCGACTGTCTTTTAGAACAGACAAGCTTTCAAATTCTTCCTTAGAGACGAAGAGGTAAGAGTGTTGGGATTTCGTATCATCAGATGCAGCGGAAAAATACGGTTTAAAATAAAACAAAACGAAACCCAAACCCG
>CM025784.1:8568385-8587101 GCA_014636745.2 Centella asiatica | reverse complement strand
TATGACACATAGCATAACGCTCCATGTAGAATTCTCATGGTGGGTCTATCCAGTACTATGTTCTCTAACATGTACCTATGTATCAACTTAATATATCTCGTATATATTTATGACCAATGAGATATAGCCATCAGTTAATCCACATACTAGTCTCAATGTATTATTGTTGTCCCACTGACAATGATACTCGACTAGGGACATTTAAGAATAATGATACTTTACATACTTATATGATCTCATATTCAAGTCACATACTTGAATCCATATAATTAGTATCATTCTTCTAAGGACATTTATTATGTTAACATTTATATTACGCAGTAAATAAAACATAATAAAAGTAATTATCATTTAACCAAAAAACATAACATAAACATGGTGTCACAATCATTACATAATTGGCCACTAGGGCATACACTCTAACAAAGAGTTTTATACTCTGCTCTGATTTCTTTCTTGTATAACATCTGAGAGTATTTGTCGTGCATGCTAAGTTTTAAGAAAGAATAAGCTTTAAAGAGCTACAGTAATACTCTTTTTCTTATTTGTGTGTGTAAAAATATATACAAAAGATGCACCCTAAGTTGGGTTCGTTCATTATTAAGCATCATCCATGATCTTATGAAAGGTCTTCCATCATAGCGGAGACAAGTCTTAATTTAGTCTCCGATGAGTTAATGGTAGTCTCTGATGAGAAAACATGCTAGTTTCCGATGACTAACAATGTTAGTCTCTGATAAGCATCAAAGATTAGTCTTCGAAGAGTTTGGCGTTGAACAAATGAGTTTAGCACTGAAGAATTATCCACTGATGAGTTTGGAGCTAAACAAATGAGTTTGGCGCTGAACAAATTATCCACTGAAGAGTTTAGCGCTGAGTTTAGCGATGGCTAAACAGTTGGTGATGAGTTTGGCGATAGTCAAATTTGTCCCTGACAAGTTTGGCGATGAACAAATTTATCCCCTGATTAGTCTTAAGTCATCCCCTGATGACCGAGAACCATCCCCTGATGACGGATAGTTATCCCCTGACGGATGGACTATTCCTTGATGGGTAAGTCATTCCCTGATGACCATCCCCTGACGGGTAGCCGTCCCCTGATGACCATTCCCAGATGGCCATCCCCTGTTTATGCACAGTTTCATATTTATCTTCTAAGACATGGATTTCTCATGCTATACCAATAATCATATGTTTTTCAGAACCTCTCACGTACCAGTGTTTTAAAATTAACTAAGGACCAAGGCAAATATATACTCACTCTATTTCTTTTTCATTAATTATGTAAGATTATTGATTCGATTTACATAAATGATTGATATTATTCTTTATGCAAGCCAATGTTTTCTTGGATAAGTAACGTATGATTCATTGATCTGATGTATGTGAAAAGAAATTATTTATTGAACCAAGTATTATTGGGTGGTTACTAGCTGTTTTCATTCGCTAGCACGCCAAAAGATGTTGTATATTTAACCAAGTGTTGTTGGGTTGTTGTTGGCTGATAATCGCTATGCACACCCAAGAAAGACCCATATGGATATAAAAGTTTTGGTTGTCGCCGGCTATTAATTCGCTGAGCACGCCAAAAGAAGTCCTTTATGGATATGGAAGTTTTATATCAAGAAAATTTTATAAATTACAAAGTATATCCATATGCGTGACTAAAGGCTAGGAGGTACGAACGCCTGGTACTTCAGCACATGATGGGGAATGAAAAACCGAGGCATCGGTATTCAGACCCTCGCAGATCAATGCTTTCTACGATGACTACATATGTCATGATAAAGTCAAATGACCAGACTGACCAGCTGGGATGACATTTGATGAAGAGGAAGTCAGATAGTGATCATGTTGGTCAGATGATGCATTATCTGATGAAGAGAAGGCGTAAATGAATGATTCAACATTTATTTCAAGAAAAAGGTCAACCCCTTGTTATCACTCGAGTACCCTGAAAGTTACATGTTTGTTAACTCACCAGGAGGTGTTGGTTTTGTTTTGCCTAACCTCATTAAACACTTAAGCCTTTTGAAATATCTATTCTTTTTGCTTGAACTTACCCAATTTATGATTATATACTTGCTGAGCGTAAATCGCTCATGTGGATTACAATGAAATGTTTATAGGTCATGTCAAGAAGGTCGAGTCACCTAACAAAGGAAAAGAGAAAATGGCATAGTGAGAGTTTCTTGATCACTCTCCTATGGTTAACCTTTAAAGGAAAAAGTGAAATGAGAGGTCATCATAGAAATGTTTAGATTGTAAGGCCAGATGGGCCATTTATAGACTTTCGCTGCTAAATATTTGAAGTTTTGTAATAAAAGGGTTATGTACCTTTAGTTTATTTCATGAATGTTTGACTTAAGGTTTGTATTAGAGATTATATTCCTCTATAATCATTGATGTTTATGCTTGGTTCATGATGTGTTTTCTGTTGTCAATTTCTGGCGGAGCCTGGAGTCAAGCATGGGACCTTTGGGAGCTTCCACATAATTTTTAACAGCACCTGAAGCCCTGCTCGGGATTTTCGGGGCCTCCACACATCCTTTGTTAGCAAGGAAGCCACAATGATCAAAGATCTAATTCAAATGCTTCACATGGATCTATTTGTCCAATCAATATCATGTCAGAATCAAATAAGAGATTTGCATAGGTAATTGTGGATGACTACACCAGGTATCCTTGGGTGAAGTTCAAATAATAGATTTGCATAGGTAATTGAATTCAAGAATGTAGCTGTTGATGGGTTCTGTGTGGAGAAAGGCATCAATTATACATTTTTTGCCCCAAGAACTCCTCAACAAAATGGTGTAGTGGAAAGGAAGAATAAAACCCTTATAGAAGCTGCTAGAACAATGTTAGCAGAGGCAAAAATTCCTATCTATTTCTAAGCTGAGGCAATTACCACTGCTTGCTTTACTCAAAATAGGTCTTTGATCAACAAGGCTCACAACAAGGGATGAAGCCAAACATCAAGTTCCTACATGTCTTTAAATGCAAATGCTTTATATTGAGGAACTTTGGTAAGAACTTAGGAAAATTTGACTCAAAGATTGATGAAGCTATTTTCCTAGGTTACTCCCTGACATCTACGACCTATAGGGTTTACAACAAGAGGCTCCATGTAGTGATGAAATCTATACATGTAGCTTTTGATGATCAAGAAATTTTTGGACTTAAAGACCTTGGTTTTCATGAAGAGCTCAGATTTGAAAATGAAGATGATTCTGATGATCAAGAGAATGAAGCTGATGTGTGCAAACAAATGGAGGAACTAACCATCCCTGATGTCAACCAAACCATCCAAGAAGCCCCTTCATTAGATAGAATTAATTACATGAACAACATATCAGGGAACACTCTATTAGGGGATAATCCATCAGGGAATGCACCATTAGGAGATAACTTTAACCTTGATTTAAGCACAAATTCAAGGGGAGTTTTCATCAGAAGTTGGTAGCATAGACTTAGAGGGAGGAAATGATAATCATAAAAGCTCATTCAGACTCTCCCCTAAGCCCAAATGGTTTAGAAGTCATACAATAGATTTAATCATTAGTGAAGCTAACCAAAGTGTACAAACCAGGAAAGCTTCATCTAATGAGTGTCTATATGCTTGTTTTGTTTTCTTTCTCAAAATAAGCTAAAGAAATTTGAAAAAGCCATGCAAGATGTTGATTGGATCATGGCTATGCAAGAAGAGTTGAATCAATTTGAGAGAAATCTAGTATGGAAGTTCGTGCCTAAGCCTAAAGACAGAACTATTATTGACACCAAGTGAGTATTCAGGAACAAGATTGACGAAGCTGGCATTGTTATAAGAAACAAAGCAAGACTGGTGGCAAAGGAATATCTTTAAGAGGAAGGGATTGACTTTGATGAGACCATTGCATCGATGGCCAGACTTGAGGCTATAAGAATTTTCTTAGCCTATGCAGCATATTCAAACTTCAAGGTTTATCAAATGGATGTGAAAAATGCCTTTAGGAATGGGAAATTAGACCAGGAGGTATATGTCCACCAACCTCCAGGGTTTGAAAATTCTAAATCTCTAAATCATGTTTACAAGCTCAAGAAAGTACTTTATGGACTGAAGCAAGCTCCTAGAGCTTGTGGTATGACACACTGTCTAAGTTTCTGGTGGAAAACAAGTTTACAAGAGGTATCATTGATAAAACATTGCTCTTTAGACAACACCAAGGTCATCTTATCTTAGTACAAATCTATGTTGATGATATCATTTTTGGATCCAGTGATACTAAGCTGTGTAAAAAGTTCTCCAAGCTCATGCAAAGTGTTTTTCTGGATGAGTATTGTAGGGGGGGTTGAATACAATACTCTTAACTTTTCAAAATTTTTTGCAAACAATAAACAAAGGAATGAACAAGTATTGTATTTTGTTTGTTAAAGAGAAAAAGAATATAATAGAGAACTTAAAACAACACAAAAATTTCAAGACTAATAAAGTTTATTAATCTCAAGGTTTTTGCTACAATCTGATTTTTCAATCAGCTATCTTTTCTGAAACAAGTGTTTCAGTTTCTATTACAAGAGAAAAATCTATCTATTTATATATGTATCTTGACTATGTATTTTTCTCTATGTATGTTCTGAGATATGTTCTCTGTTTTCTTCTTCTCTCTTAGATCTCAGATGTTATTTACCACAGCTTATCTATGTCTATTTATAGACACAACTTCCTTGTCTTCCAGGCTCCTTTTTTAAACTATTTCTAAATATATCTCTAATGTTTATTGGTACTTGGAACTCTATTACATAACTTCTCTTTTTCACGCCAACTTCCATGCCAACTTGTTATGTAACATTTCTGGTGTATATTCACTTCACCAGCTTCCTTATTTTTTTTTCTCTAGTGATAGGTTATCTGTAGCATATATCTTCTCACTATGAGCTTCCTTGGTTTTTGATTAGACAAGCTTCCTTGAATTTCTTCTTCAAGACTGTATAAGTTATCTCTACAGTTTTCACATTGTTCCTTGTTTCATCCTCTAAATTTCCTCTAAATGCTCAACCTCTCCCTCAGCTATTGCTGGTTGTGGTTGTTTTCTTTTGACAACCTTTATGTTTTGAGAGATAGAGGAGCTGACTTTTGATATAGACTTGTTTTTAGAGTGTTTGGCTACTTGGGTAGAAGGAGTTTGATCATTACTAGCATCTTCATTATAGCAGAATTAGAAGAAATAAAGGATAAAGTAGTAGAGAGTTATGACATACCTAAATCAACTTATGACAAGATCCTCAAATAGATGATGAATAATAAACATAAGGAATCCTGCATAGTATAAAAGTTTCTGTACTATCTATAATCAGTAGTTAATTATCCACTGATAGTTAAATTGTTGTAGGATAATTAGCCACTACTGCATTATCATCAATTAATAATTATCCTTTAAAGAGAACAATTATTGACAAATGCTTTACAATTTGATTTCTTATTAATCAATTAATTTTTGTCAAAAGATAAATCCTACTGCTTCAATCAGCAGTTAATTAGTCTCTGATAACTAAGTCATCAGAAAATAATTAACTACTGCTACAATTTTTAAAGAATTTTATTCACCAAAGTTGAGCATACCTAGCTCACTTACCAACCTGTTAAAGGTGACTTCATCCAATGGTTAGGTAAAAATGTCTACAAGCTGCTTTTCTGTAGAGACAAAATATAACTCAATGATACCATTCATAACATGTTCTCAAATAAAATGGTACCTTATGTCAATGTGCTTAGTTCTAGAGTGATGGACAGGATTGTTGGTAATGATTATGGCACTTGTATTATCACATAGAATTGGAATCTGGTTCAAGGTCAAGCCATAATCCAAAAGTTGATTTCTCATCCATAGAATTTGAGCACAACAACTTCCAACTATAATGTATTTAGCCTCAGCAGTGGAAGTTAAAACTGAATGTTGTTTCTTGCTAAACTATGAAACCAGTCTACCACCAAGAAATTGACAGCTTCCAATTGTGCTTTTTCTATCAATCTTACATCCCGCATAATCAGCATCAGAATAACCAACAAGATCAAAATCTGAGTCCTCCAAATGCCAATATTTGGGGTTCCCTTGAGGTATTTGAAAATTCTTTTGATGACTACTAGATGAGATTCTCTAGGATCTGCTTGAAATCTAGCACAAAGACAAGTTGAGAACATAATATCTGGTTTACTTGTAGTAAGGTATAAGAATGAACCTACCATGCCCCTGTAGGCTGTGATGTCTACCTTTTTGCCCTTAAGATCTGCATCAAGGTTAGTGGCAGTTGGTACAGGAGTCTTTGTAGGTGCTACATCTTCAAGATTGAACTTCTTTAGGAGATCTTTCACATATTTTGACTGGCTTACGAATATGCCATCAGTTCTTTGGCTCACATGAAGTCCCAAGAAGAAAGTCAGCTCTCCCATGAAACTCATTTCATACCTACTCTACATTAATTTAGAAAACTTTATGCACAAGCTTTCATTAGTAGACCCAAATATGATGTCATCTACATAAAGTTGTATAAGTATAATGTCCTGAGCATGTTTTTTAAAAAATAAATTTTTGTCTATGACACCTTTAGTGAAATGATTTTTAAGTAGAAATTGGAAAAGAATGTCATACCATGCTTTAGGTGTTTGCTTTAAACCATAGAGTGCTTATCCAGTTTATAAACATGGTTGGGAAGCTTGAAATCTTCAATGCCAGTAAGGTTGCTGGACATATACCTCTTCTTCTAGCTTCACATTTAGAAAAGCACTCTTGACATCCATCTAGCATACTTTGAAATTTGAGTAGGCTGCAAAGGCTAGGAAAATTCTAATTGCTTCAAGTCTTGCCATAGGTGCATAGGTTTCATCATAATCAATGCCTTCTTCCTGCGAATACCCTTTAGCAACCATTCTTGCCTTATTCCTTGTTACTATACTAGCTTCATCCATTTTGTTTCTGAAAACCCATTTGGTGCCAATGATAATTTTCTTTTAGGCTTTGGCACAAGTTTCCAGACTTTGTTTCTCTTAAACTAATTGAGTTCTTCTTGCATAGAAATCACCCAATCAAGATCCAACAATGTATCCTCAACTTTCTTAGGCACAATTTGAGATAAGAAATTTGAGAGTAGACACTCATTTTGAGTAGCTCTTCTTGTTTTTACACCACACCTAGGATCTCCAATGATTAGCTCAATAGGATGACTCCTGTTCCACTTCCTTTGCACTGGCAGATTTGTTCTTGATGAAGAGTCTTCACTTGTGGTATTTTCATCATGTGTTGAGCTAGTGGATTCATGTGAAACTCCCCCTAAGTTTCTTCTTGTCTCAACAGTTGAATTTTCAGTCACATTGTTTTCATCACTTCCTAAAATTGCATTGGATGGAGATGCAATATCAGAATTGGATGGAGTGATGTTTTCTCTTGGTACTTTTATAGCAGCATCAAGTTCTTGTTCATCATCATCTAAGTCCCCTATATAGTTTTCATTTTCAAATTTCAGAGACTCAGTTTTCTCATCATCTTGTAGTCTTGGAAATTTGGAATCATCAAATGTAACATGTATGCTTTCCACAATTTTCTGCAGTCTGATGCTATAAATTCTATAGGCTTTGCTTATAAGTGAGTACCCCAGAAAGATTCCTTCATCTGCTTTAGCCTCAAACTTTCCAAGGTGCTCACTGTCTTTTAGCATAAAGCACTTACTTCAAAAACATGTAAGAACTTTACAATTATTTTTCTACCTGACATTAACTCATATGGAGTTTTTCCTTATATTTTGTTGATCATAGACCTATTCTGAGTGAAACATGCAGTCTTGATTGCATCAGCCCATATATAGGTAGGCAAATGTGCATCTTGAAGCATAGTTCTTGTTGCCTCTATAAGAGTCCTGTTCTTCCTCTCAACTACTCCATTTTGCTCTAGAGTTCTTGGGGCTCAAAATTAATGTGTAGTTCCTTTATCAACACAGAAGTTTCTCAGTTATGTATTTTTGAACTTTATTCCATTGTCACTTATAAGAGTTCTAACTTCTTGGCTGGACTCTTTTTCAACTTTCTTGATGAAGTCCATGACTATTAGAGGGTTCTCATCTTTGCTATGCAGAAACCTCACCCCCAGTGTATCTTGAATAGTCATCCACTATTACTAAAGCAAATCTTTTCTTTGAGACTGCCATAACATTTGCAGATCCAAGCAAATCCATGTGAATGAGTTGTAGAGGATCTATAATGGATGTAGTAGTCTTGCTTTCTAATGAGGGCTTCACCATTTTTTCCCTTTTGACATGCCTCACACAATTCTTCTTGAGAGAATTCAAGTTAAGGCAGTCCTGTCACCAACTCCTTCTTAACAAGAGAATTAATTATCTTGAATTTGAGATGTGACAACTTCTTATGCCAAAGCCAACTCTCACTTCTTGAGGCCTTACAAAAGAAGCATGACATTTTATCTTTGTCTGTAGAATCAGGTCAGCTAGGTAGAGGTTCCTTTTTCTTACTCCTGAAAGAACAAGATCTCTAGTCTCTTTGTGAGTGATGAAGCATTGCTCATCTTTCAAGTTAACATGGAAATCCCTGTCACAGAATTGACTGACACTCAACAGATTATGCTTAAGGCCATCAACCCATGCTACTTTTTCAATGATGACATTACCAGCTTCCAAACTGCCATATCCCATAGTGAGAACTTTGTTGTCATCTCCAAAGGTCACCAGTGGGCCAACTTTTTCCTTTAAGTGCGATAGCAGGGCTTTATCACCAGTCATGTGCCTAGAGCAACCATTGTCCAAAATCCACACAGCTTTGCTCCTTTTCTTGCCCTGCATTCATAAAGCACTTAAGTTTTCTTTGGTAACCAAGCTTTGTTGGGTCCATGAGGTTTAGTAGGTACATAATTTTTAACAATAATTCTAACAACATTCAGCATATCATTTTCCTTATCAAGTTTTAGTTAGCCTTGACTTCCTTCTTCACCCATTTTTGAACAGGAACATATTTATTTTTAGCTTTTAGAGGTGAAGTGTCCTTTATGACCTTAGGAGAACTGAAATTGTTTCTCCAAGTCATTGGACTGAGAGTCTTGCTTTTGGCTTTTTGCATAACTTGATATTTACAAGTTTCATGAGAAATATGCATCATATTAATACAGTTGGATAAAACATTTATAGCACATAACATACATTCAAACTTGTCATAGTAATGATAAGCTCTATGTCTCAATGGAGTGTTGTCAATTTTTTCTTTGACAGAAATGGTTGGAAGTTGTGCTAGATTTATTGGTGCACATATGTGTCAGATGGCTGGCAGAGTTACAACTTCTGCACTTTTTCCTAGGGGCATTGGGAATAGAAGCATAGTTACTATTTTTGTTAATTCCTACTTTTCCATTTCTATTTGGTCTTTTCTTTTTATCATGTGAGCTACTAGGGGAGTTATTGTTTTCTTTTATGATCTTTGTTTTAATAGAAACTACCTTTTCACTCATGTTTTGACCTACTTAGGAGATTCCTATTTTGCTTTACATTTTGGGATTTGATTTGCGTAATAAGAACCTCCTTTTTGCTCACAAATTCTTTTCTGTTGTGAATCTGCTTCTCATATTCAAGCATCAACTTATGCCTGATAAGGATATCTTCCTTCTGGATAGACTCAGGTACAAAAGTTTTGTACAAGGGAGTCTTAACCTTTTTAAGGGCACTAGGAGTAGATTCCTTCTCAGATTGAACAGTCTCATCACTATTTCTTACCATAGGTTTCTTTCCTATTTTCTTGTCATAGTTATAGCCTATTCCTACTTATGATCCCATAACAAAATTATCAAGAATTTCTTTAGTGATGTCAGCAGACTTCTTAAAGGCAGCAATCTTAAATTCATTTTGAGATAATTCTTTTCTCAAGAATTCCTCAATCTGTTTGGCACATTTAACTTTGTTCCTTAAATACTCATTTTCTTGCTTTAAAGACTCTAGTGTGACAAATGCTAGTTCAAGTTCTTCATTTCTAGCAGTCTATTTTTCAATTTTAGTTATTAGTTTAGCATTTTCTTCATTGGAAGCAACTAAGCTAGTATGTATTTGAAATAAGTCTACATTAAATTCTTCAACAGTTCTTTTATATTCAGAGTTAGACATTCTAATACTAGAGAGATTTGGTACCTGAATGTTCTTCCTTGAACTTTCATCAGATGAGTTGGCCATGATCTGTTGGATATCCCCCCTTTTATGTAATGAGAACTCCTTTGCATATATAGAAGATCAGTTGTTGAACCCATGTGCTTAGCCGTGCTGCTTTTTCAACTTGGCCGCATGTATGTCACATCGTTGTCCTTTTTGGAATGATGTGTTAGACTGCTGATGACTTTCATTGCTTCTTTTTCATCCCCTGATCTTCGAGCATTTAATGATCGAGAGTTGTCATTGGATCACCAAACTTCAAGAAATATCTTTCCAATTATATCTCTTGCTTCTTTGACAAGCTTCAATGATTTGCGTGTAAGACCTGATGACAAGTGTATGCAATCATAACTATCCCCTAATGACAAGCCCTGATGTGGACTTGATCAGTGCTTCTGGATCCCCTGATGACAAAATCCTATTTAAGACTTGATCAGTGCTTTATGCTTCACTCAAGTTAATCTATTATTGTAGAGTTACCCAAGTGCTTCTTGATCCCCTGGTGTTAAGACTTACAACATCCACTGAGCAGTGTTGAGCATTTCCCCTGACAGGTTGCCTTGTCACTGTCATGCCTTGATAGATTCCCCTGACAGGTTGGACTGCCATTGTCATATCCTGACGCGTTCCCCTAATGGGTTGATTTGACAATGTCATGCCCTGACGCGTTCCCCTGATGGGTTGGTCTGCCATTGTCATCCCCTGATTGGTTTCAATCACTGAAGCTTTGTCGATTTCGTCTAGAATGGCTGATGTGCAAAATTCTTGGTTGCTTTTATGTAGTAACAGACATTCCTTTTTCACTATTAAGTCCTTTAGAGGTTTTCACTGATGACTTGCATAATGTTGTGTAGTTCATCCCCTGAAGACTAAATTGATCATCAATGGATGCAAAACTTGTGCAAATATATTAAGGTTTATAGAATACCTTAAGTATTTATAGATGCACAATTATTCTCTAAACATCATCATCATTATTTATCTCTAACAATCTCCCCCCATTTATGTTTATCAGTTTGATAACCATAAATCTAACACATGTACTGATGATGATGTCAAAACTAAAATTGTATATATTTAATCTATTTGTATGAACAGATAAACTAAATGTACAAGTATTTCCTATAACTATTACAAAATAAATAGACATTTTAGACATCAGGATTCCTTCTGTGTTTGGCAAAAACAAAAGGCAATGGTTTACTAGATTCAATAGGTTGTGAATCACTTCCAAGGCCTTGTCTCCTTTGATCTGGGTTTTGATCTGGAATCCTGAGCCTGTTGTCTTCACCTCCTGCCACTAGCTATTCTAGCTCTCTTTGAAGAAGTCTTCTGAAGTTGACAATGTTGACATTCTTGCTGGATTCCAGAGTTTCAAGGACAAATTCAATCTCGGATAGATTAGTTGCAACAAGTTGTGACCAGTAAAAGGTGATTATCTCCCCTTTTGCATTTTTGAATTCAACACCCATAGGGCTTGTGATCATCTTTGGATATTCTTTGAATCCTTTTACTGGTGGCACATCCCTTTCTATTGCTGCATTCCCATCATCAGCTCTGGTTTCTTCAATCTCCTTTAGCACTCTTTGTATTAGCAGGATTCTGTACTAGATGACATGTTCATTCTTGTGATAAGCAATTTGGCTTAGAACATGCATCGCTTCCTCCAAGTCAAGCCCATCAACTTCTTTGATTCTTATGTTTTTCTCTTACCCATCAGTTGTTTTGTAGAAAAGCTTTAATGGTCTTTCTAAGGCTGTGGGCAAGTTTCTTTCATCGTCAATGGCTTTCCTCAGCTTATCAATCATCCCCCTCAAGTCTCTATTCAGCAATGTTGATTTGGAAATCAGGTTCAAGATCAACCCTAATTGCTCAGCATCCATTCTCCTAAACCAGTCAGACGTGACTGTTAACTCAGACCCATTTTTCAATTGTACAATGATTAGCTTTTCCCTCTTGCTGTTAGTCTTGACATTTATGCTTTTTATTGAGAACATAAATGTAAGGTTCTTGCGCCTTTCTTCTCTTAGGTATTTAGCTAGTGTGGGTGGTCCATATGGTATAGGAGAAGATGCTTGATCCTTGGCTTTAGATGACTTGGATATGGTGGCATCAGGGATTTTGTTTTTTCTTTATCTTTATCCCCTGATGCCCCTTTGGGGGAATGAGATTTCTTTTACTGAGTTTTCTTGGAGGATTTTGGCCTGACACTTTTCTTTTTAGGTTCTTCTTCTTGTTTCTCCTCCTCCGCAGCCCTTTCCTCCAGTTTCTGTGCATAGAGTTCATCAGCTTCTACCAACTTCTTGTCTTGAGGATAGACAAGCTCCATTTTTTCGTCTATTAATACTTCGACAGGAGTTAGAAAATGAGTTGTCTTCATTGCATCTCCAAGTAGTTTGGGTCCTGATTGACTATTGGTCTTCTTTTAGGTTCTTCAATTAGGATACCATTACCCTTGTCCTTGGCTTTTGGAGTAAGAGCAACAACAGTCACATCCCCTGATGGTTGACTTGTTTGAGTCTCAACAACAACCCCTGACGACGGCCCTGAAGATTTCTCCCCCTTTTTATCAGCATCATTAGTGGAAGTTGAAAGTAGGGATGTGAATTGAAGAACTTTTTGCAGAGTGTCAGCCATTTACAGTTGCAAAGAGTCCATGCTTGCTATTTTGGTGGAGAATGTAGAAAGTTGTTTGTCAACATTGTTAGCAAGTTTTTTTATTTTGAGCATGGTTTGGTTGGTGAGAAGGGAGTCCACAACTTGTTGTGCATTATTTATTTTGTTTGTAAAGTGGGTATAGAGTTTCTGAGATTCCACCTCCACTGATTGCCCTATCATTATTTGTGACTTCAGCAGTTTTGTCAAAATTGGATTTGTGGTCCTTGAAAGCTCTTGTTTGAGTAACTGTACAGTATCAGCCATTTGATTCTTTTGAAAGTATAAATCAACTCCAATGAACTGAGGTAAGTCATCCATTAGAGTGTCATCTTTATCACTCTCAGAAGAGCTAGAAGTATATATAGTATCTATATTTTCTCTATTTTCTTTATTTACAAGGATCTCATCCTTATCTCCCTCAATCTCTCCTTTTTCTGTGCCTTCTAAGGCATCGAAGACTCCTTTTTCTTTGCCTTCTAAGGCAGTGCTCTCATTCTCTCCTTTTGCCAAAGTCCTCTCAGGGGATTGACTTTGCCTCTCTTCACTAAGTATTCTCACTTAAAATTGTCCTAGAAGGGCTCTTATGGGCTGTGAGATCAGCAACTGTGGCCAGTTCAAGTAAATTATGTACAGTTTCTGGTTCCTTTTGATTCTTTTGAAATTTGATTCTTTTGAAAGTATAAATCAACTCCAATGAACTGAGATAAGTCATCCATTAGAGTGTCATCTTTATCACTCTCAGAAGAGCTAGAAGTATACACAGTAACTATATTTTCTCTATTTTCTTTATTTACAAGGATCTCATCCTTATCTCCCTCAATCTCTCCTTTTTCTGTACCTTCTAAGGCATCTCTCAAAGACTCTCCTTTTTCTTTGCCTTCTAAGGCAGTGCTCTCATTCTCTCCTTTTGCCAAAGTCCTCTCAGGGGATTGACTTTGCCTCTCTTCACTAAGTATTCTCACATTCTCACTTAAAATTGTCCTAGAAGGGCTCTTATGGGCTGTGAGATCAGCAACTGTGGCCAGTTCAAGTAAATTATGTATAGTTTCTGGTTCCACAGAAGTGATAGGGGAAGGAGTGGAAGTCAATTGTGTATGTACAATTGGAGAAGTATATGTTTCTATAGAAGAAGTATTTACATGTGGGGGAACTTAAATGCTTATTGTAGTAGTATGTACAGGTGCATTGTTGTCCCCAGACTGTGTCACAGTGATTGAATCATTTAAAAAGGAATCAACCATTTGAACATGTTGATTATCAATCACTGTGTCAGTGAGTGTTGGCTCCTCCAAGAATTGAGAAATTGGAGAATCTGATGTCATGACACTCGGAGTTTGTGTCATGATATCTGAATAAATTTGAGGAATTGAGAAATATGGGAGAGGTGTAGAAGGGAGTGTTGGCTGGATCATCGAATGAGAAGGTGATCCATCAAAAAAAGTTGTGTGTGCACTCACTGTGTCAATTATTTGCAAGTGGCTCTCAGAGACCCTGATGTTAATTTCATTAGGGGCTATAATCACTGTTTGTGCCTCACTCAACTGTATCCCTGGTTGGGGACTATTTTCAATAACTAATTCCTTTTGAGAGGAACTAGTTAGAAATGTGCTTAATTCCTTATCAAAAGTAGTATCTTTTTGAAAGGATACTGCTTGGGCTGGCTGTAGGGTTACTCTCTTGGCTACTTTCTTCTTCTTCAATCTCCTTAAGCCAATCACTCTCTCTCCTTGCTCCCCCTCACTTGTTGCGATTTCTTCAGTGGGTTTTCTTTTGGTACCTTTAGTCTTTTGGGAGACTAAGGGCAGGGTTAATAAGAGTGGTTGTGTTGAAATTGGTGGTACTACTTGGGTAGGCAGAGAAATGGTAGTGTTCTCTATCATAGTAGTTGAAGGAGAAGAAGTAATAGGTTGAGAAGAAGAAGAGAGAGTTCGAGATACTTGTTCCATATGTGATGGAAGTATAAATGATTCCACGGTATAAGATTTCATTATTATTTCTACAAATAATTTCTTCATTTGTTTATAACTCTACACAATAATGTCATTCTCAAAAGAAAGATTAGTAATTTGATCCTTAATAATCATTAACAAGAATCTAACATAGTAAACTTCCTGTTTTCTAGAAGTAAAACTACCCATTTTATTTACAAGATCATCAAAAATTAATCATGGCATAAACAATTTTTAGAGTTAAAGATGTTATCACCTCATAGTTAGAGGACTTACCTGAAAACACCTTTGTGATTGTGTCAAAGAGATAAGAGATCTCTCTTTTCACATTGACCCTCTTGAGGTCTCTAAACTTCAAAGCTACATTATTTGGTGAGTTGTAGCCCAGTTCCCTCAAGAAGTCAAGTAGTTCAGCATCACTTGGCACTTCCATGAACTCCTGCGTAGGTAGTCCCAATGCATAATTAATTTTGAAAGGAGTTATCTTTCCCTTTTCAGAAGAAATTTTGAATGAGATTCCATTGACAACCTCAGGTCTAGTTGCAGAGTACATAAATTTGGTACTCGTCCATAGTTGTGCTAGTGCTTCCCCACACATCTCGTCATCGGTAAAAATGGCTTGGCTGTACTCTGAGTTGAGTAAATATCGCATCATTGGTTTAAAGCAAGCATCTACCTTCTTGATGTCTGAAAAACCCACAAAGTGGGTTTGTGGAACTACTAGATCTCTTGGTAGTCGTTGAGCAATGCTTGGTGCCATTGATACTGTTGAGGCATTGAAAATCTAGGGTTTCTGTGAATAAGAGAGATAGAGAAAGAAAACTTGAGCAAATATCGGAGACAAGTTAAATGTTTTGAGGTATTTCAGAAAGAGAGAGAGAGGGAGTATAAATACCCACCTTTTTGACTTTTGAAAGCTGTGACGACCCCAAAATCCCTTACTGGACCAGGGCTTCGTCAAAAGAAGGAAAGATAACTTCACATCCGTTCATAGCATAAATACTAATATAAAGAATTAGTAAAGAGTTATTACAACCCAAAATATTATATTCTCAGTGGAAGCTATTCTATCTCTATATTATAATACAAAACATCACTCTTCCAAAACATCTTCCTTTCTTCCTTCCTTATTAGCACTCAATAGGGTTGGCAAAACTTAATAGTCGATCATCTTTGCTTTTCCCTTGTCAGAGGGTTCATCCTTTGGACCATGCCCTGCAAGACATTAAGTTCAACAAGAATGAGCGATTTACGCTCAGCAAGTATATAAACAAATCAGAGAAATAAATCTGGAATATTAATGGAAGTTAAATTCTGTTTATGAGGCTCAGTGACACAATACTGTTAGAGTTAAATGATGATGATGATGTTTATGTAATAAATTGTGCAACTATAAATACTTGAGGTATGTTATAAACCTTAAGATCTGCACACGTTTTGCATTCACTGATAATAAACTTATTCATCAGTGGATGGTCAATCTCTTCACAAAACAAGTCAGAAAATAGATACATCCAAAGGACTTGACAAAGTGGAGAAGAATGTCTAATGTTACTTATTAACATTCAAAGTATTCCGCACATCAGATATTCTAAACAAAGTTACGTTGATTAAAGTATCATCAGGGGAACCCATCAGGGGGAACCCGTCAGGGGGAACTCATCAGGGGAACCCATCAGGGGAAACTCATCAAGGGAACCAATCAGGGGATGACGAAGGCAGATCAACCCGTCAGGGGAACACATCAGGACATGTCAATGTCATGCCAACCCATCGGGGTAACCCGTCAAGAGGAATGACCAACATGGCATCAGTGGAAGCCATCAGTGTATTCCGTCAGTCATAACCATCAGGATCAAGAAGCACTGAGTGAAACTCAAGTGAAGGTTGAAGCCCTAATCCAGTCAATAAGCATCAGGGGATTCAGAAGCACTGATCAAAGTCCATCAGGGCTGGTAGTCAGTGGATCATTATGACAGCATGCACCCGTCATCAGTACTTACACGGAAATCAACGTAACATGTTTCAGAAGCAAGAAATATCAACTGGAAAGATATTTCTTGAAGTTTGTTTTTGATCCAATGAGAACTCTCTCTCTCATTAAATGCACACATATCAGGGGAAGAAAAAGAAGCAACAAAGCATGCAGTAATCTGACACATAGGGCTACGATGTGACATACTTGCGGCTAAGTTGAGAAAAGCAACACGTCTCAAGCACGTGATTTCATCCACTGATCAACATATAAGCAATGGAGTTCTCATTACAATAAAACACACAGAGATTGAATCTTTCCAACAGATCAAACAAATACGAAGCACACAAACACTAGAGAGAAGCTTTGTAATAGATCTTGCGAGAAATATTTCAAAGAAAGTTAGAAGCTAGTGAGTGTGAGAAGCTGTGTATTTAAACACAGAATTTGTAGCTGTAAATCACAGTTGTGATTATATAGATTTCCAGAAAAATCCCAAGTTTTAATATAACTATTTTAACTTGAATCTGTGTGTTCATTTCTTATAGTTTTTCTGTTTATTGCTGTTGTTTTTCAGTAAGCGCTTTTAAGTTTAAAAGAGCGAAAAGTTTCAGGTGTTTGTATTCATCCCCCCCTTCTACAAACACTTGTGCTTATATTGCACTAACAAATACTAATGCCTCGGAAATCTTTGAAGAATCTTTAGGATCACTGATGATAAACAACATGTTATCCTCCTTGAAGAAAGGCATGTATTCACCTGTGTACAACTTTCTCAAAAATATACATCGGGGGCTAAACCCGTTGGATCTGCTAACCATACGGTACACAGCTGGCCTAATTGTGACTGTATGATCCCTTCTTGTGTGAACGTACATAGTCACTTATAATTCCTCTAGGTCAGGTGAAGAACAAATCAACACCTTTCCTTTCCTCTAGCCAACCATGTGGCATAACCCATTTAAGGGTCATATCATTCTCATTTGTTGCACAGATATAGCACTAAAGAATACTGATAAATCAAGTTCAGTTATATCCATGCATATTCAATCATATCATGCTAGCAGAATTTAAAGCATAGCATTCTCATTCATAAAAGAAATTGGAACATATAATCAAAGCCTTGCACCCATATCGAATCAAATGATACTGCGTTAAATCAAAATAAGCATCAGATTGAATGTATATACTTCCCTCGGTCCTTTGCACAAAATCAAATTCAATTTACTCGTGAGTGGAAGATTTTGTAAAACATGCATATAACATTTTAATACCTTAATAAGAATTATGAAAGAAAATGAATATGTGATGTCCTTAAACTTTTAATGTTTCAAATCTGAAATACGAACCGTTGAGGTTGAAGGAAAAACATTATCAAATAATTTAAGAAAATAATGTTTTATAGCTTTGAAGACAGACTGTGCCTCAGGGGAAAAATCTTCCACGTCAGGGTATCCTTTGTCATCAAGGGATAACTAGTCGTCAGGGAATGACTGGACATCAGTGGGTAAACTACCCGTCAAGGGATGTCTCGCCCGTCAGGGGATGTCTCTTGACCATCCGGGTATCATTCACTCATCAGGGGATAACTTACCCATCAGGGGATAATTTTCTCACCGCCAAACTCGTCGGGTGATAACTTTGACTATCGTCGAACTCTCTTGGCTGTCAGGGGATGATTTGTTCATCGCCAACTTAGTAAGTCATCACTGAACTTCATCGGTGGATCATTTCTTCAGCGCCAAACTCAGTACACTATCGCCAAACTCTTCGGCGACTAATATCTTTAGCCATCAGAGACTAACATAGTTTGCCCATCAGAGACTACGAATGACGGCATCAGCGACTAAACTTATCCTGTCAAAGACTAAGGATGACATCATTAGAAACTAATTTAAACTTCCTTCATTAGAGATGTTAGTGCAATATAAGCACAAGTGTTTGTAGAAGGGGGGGGGGGGGGA
>CM025784.1:8447476-8558330 GCA_014636745.2 Centella asiatica | reverse complement strand
TTAATAAGGTTATTATCAGTGGATGCAAAACTTGTGCTGATCTTAAGGTTTATAAAATACCTCAAGTATTTACAGTTGCACAATTTATTACATAATCATCATCATCATCATTTATCTCTAACAAGAGACTAAGATTATCTCGTCAGAGACTAACATTAACTCATCAGAGACTAGAATTATCTCGTCAGAGACTAACATTAACTCATCAGAGACTAACATAGAGCTTGTCTTCGTTTCGATGGAAGGCCTAACCTGAACAAACTCAACCTAGGATGCCTCATAAACATGAAAATGCAAAAGAATATAATCCTTTAAAGTTTTATTCCTTCTTGAAAACTTAGCATACATGGTTAATAAATTTTTGATGCTATGTACGAAAGAAACTGAGTAGAGTACCAGGTTCTTACCTCTTCATCTTTAAGGGAGAAAATTAAAGCTTCTCTGAAAATAATTTTCCGAGAGACAAACTTGGAAATTTATGAAGATGATACGTGAAAGAGGGGTTCTATGAGAGAAATTTTAGAAAGGAGTTTAGAACTCATTTGAAATGAGGTATTTATAATAGGTTAAGATTATGCTTTGATATAAAATGATTGGTTAGTTAAGGCGGTAAGACGGCTACTCAATGTAATATTTCAACAGCTGGTAACATACAAAGCGATTAGTGTCTTACATGCATTCGACCTTAATTAACCGTTGCCACCCAACCCACTTAATAATCAAACACGTAATCCACCAATCCTACGTAACCCTTTCCTCTTCTTCCAAGCTGATTAATCATAATCCTATACAAGGTTTGATAATCTTATTTTTATATCCTTTTAAGGATGTTATCTTTAATAAAATGAACCTCTCATTGTCATCAAAGTTCTTACTTAAAATATAGATTTACCACTTGTATATAAAATAAGAAATTAATTACAACATACATTAATTCATGTAACAAACTCATATAAAATTTTTGGGTTCTCGCAAAAGTCGTTCCTGAAAACACGTTATCAGGATGTCGCATCAATTCTATGGTGACACGTTATCAAGGACAAGAGAATTCCCTAATGAATTATTATCACAGACTCGACACAATCCCCTGATGCAGTCAAAAGCCTTTTACCTGACCCTGATGTTCGATGAATATACACACCCTGACCCTGATGTTCGATGAATATACACACCCTGACCCTGATGCTCGGAATAGATCCCCTGACCCTGATGTGCGGGACAGATACCTTGAGGCACGGTACAGATACCCTGACCCTGATGCGTGTGACAGATACCCTAACCCTGATGCGTGGGACAGATACCCTGACCTTGATGCTTCTCGACAGAGACCCTGACCCTGATGCTTCTCGACAGAGACCCTAACCCTGATGTATAAAAAAAACAAACAAAAACACAGAAGTATATGTATATATTTACATATTTAACATATATATTCACATATCAACTACATTTATCAGGAATTTATGAGATAAGTTAGGAATACCAGAACTTAAGCACTTGATAGCTTGAGTTATTCCAATAATCTTTCTAACATGTCTCTAGCAAGTTAATTAGACTTCATTTTGCATAATTCACCATACCCAGTTCTCCCACAAGATTGATAAAGGCGGCTTCATCAAGAGCCTTGGTGAAAATGTCTGCTAGCTACTTGTTTGTTGGTACAAAATGTAGTTCAATTATTCCATTCATAACATGTTCCCTGATAAAATGATATCTGATTTTTATATGTTTCGCTCTGGAGTGTTGCATAGGATTTTAAGCAATGGCAATGGCACTAGTGTTATCACACAAGATTGGGATTTTATTGAAATTCAGGCCATAGTCCATTAACTGATTTTTCATCCACAATATTTGTGCACAACAACTTCTAGCTGCAATATATTCAGCTTTAGCAGTATATGTTGATATTGAGTGTTGCTTTTTGCTGAACCAAGATACAAGCCTTCCTCCTAAAAACTGACAGCTTCCTGTTGTACTTTTTCTGTCAATTTTGCATCCTCCAAAGTCAGCATCAGAATACCCCAGTAATTCAAATCCAGACTCCTTTGGATACCAAAGTCCCAATTCTGCAGTGCCCTTGATATACCTCAAGATCCTTTTTACTACTATCAGATGAGACTCCCTTAGATCAGCTTGATACCTTGCACAAAGATATGTTGCAAACATGATGTCAAGCCTACTTGCTGTCAGATACAACAAAGAACCAATCATTCCCCTATAAGTCTTTAGATCAACTTTCTTTCCATTCTTATCAGGGTCAATCTTGGTTGCTGTGGCCATAGGTGTCTTTGCTACTTTTGAGTCCTCCATGTCAAATTTCTTGAGTAGCTCTTTGGCGTACTTTCTCTGATGAATATAAATTCCATCAATGACTTGTTTGATTTGCAATCCCAAGAAATAAGACAATTCACCCATCAAACTCATTTCATATATTTTTTGCATGAGCTAGGAGAACTTTTCACACAATCTAGTGTCTGTGGATCCAAAAATGATATCATCAACATATATTTAAACCAAGATTAGATGACCTTGGTGTTGTCTAAAGAACAATGTCTTGTCAATGATACCTCTTGTGAACTTGTTATCCACTAGAAACTTTGACAGTGCATCGTGCCAAGCTCTAGGAGCTTGCTTCAATCCATAAAGTGCTTTCTCTAGTTTGTAGACATGATTTGGGAATTTTGAACTTTCAAACCCTGGTGGTTGTTGGACATACACCTCCTGTTCCAGTTTCCCATTGAGAAAGGCACTTTTCACATCCATTTGAAAAACTTTAAAGTTTGAATGTGCTGCATAGGTAAGAAAATCCTTATTGCCTCAAGTTTGGCTACTCGTACAAAAGTTTCATCAAAGTCAATCCCTTCCTCTTGAAGATATCCCTTTGCAAGCAGTCTTGTTTTGTTCCTTATAATAATGCCAGCTTCATCCATCTTGTTTCTAAATACCCACTTGGTACTTATTATAATTCTTTCTTTGGGTTTAGGCACCAGCTTCCCTACTTGATTTCTTTCAAATTGATTTAGCTCTTCCTACATAGCCATGATCCAATCTGCATCTTGAATGGCTTCTTCAAATTTCTTTGGCTCTTTTTGTGAAAGAAAGCAAGCATATAGGCATTCATTAGATGTTGCTTTTCTGGTTTGCACTCTCTTATTTGGATCACCAACGATCAATTCTGTTGTGTGACTTCTAGACCATTTGGGCTTAGAGATGTATTTTGATGAGCTTGCCTGATTATCATCTCCTCTTCCTAAGTCTGTGCTACCAGCTTCTAAGAAAACTTCCCTTGAATTTGTGCTTAAATCAGGGTTAAAGTGATCCCCTGATGGTGCATTCCCTGATGGATTAGCCCCAGATGGAGTATTCCCTGATCTGTTGTCCAGGAAGTTAACTTCATCTGCTGTAGGGGCTTCTAACTTGTTTGGATTGACATCAAGGATGAACAAATTCTCCATTTGTCTGCACTCATCAGCTTCATACTTTTGACAATCAAAATCATCTCAGTTCTTCATGAAAACCAGGGTCTTCAAGTCCAGAAATCTCTTGATCATCAAAAGCTACATTTATAAACTCCACCACCACTTAGAGTCTTTTGTTATAAACCCTGTAGGCCTTAGAAGTTAGGGAGTAACCTAGGAAAATTGCGTCATAAGCTTTTGGATCAAATTTTCCTAAGTTCTCACCAAAGTTTCTTAACACATAGCAATTGCATCCAAAACCATGTAGAAACTTGATGATTGGTTTTCTCCCTGTCATTAGCTCATATGGGGTCTTGTTGTGAGCTTTGTTGATTAATGACCTATTTTGAGTAAAGCAAGCAGTGGATATTGCCTCAACCCAAAAATAGGTAGGAATCTTTGTCTCTGCTAGCATTGTTCTAGCAGCTTCTATCAGGGTTATGTTCTTCCTTTCTACTACACCATTCCGTTGAGGAGCTCTTGGAGCAGAAAGTGTATGATTGATGCCTTTCTCCACACAAAATCCATCAACAGCTCCATTCTTGAATTTAGTTCCATTGTCAGTTCTCAGAATTCTAACCACTGACCTTGATTCAGTTTCCACCTTCTTTATGTGGTCAATGATTTGTTGAGGTACTTCTGTTTTAGCATTTTGGAACTTGACCCAAGTATATCTGGTGTAGTAATCCACAATGAATAATGTAAATCTCTTCTTTGATACTGACATAATTTTGATAGGACCAAAGAGATCCATGTATAGCAATTGAATTGGATCCTTAATCATTGTGGCTTCTTTGCTGACAAAGGATGATTTCCTTTACTTCCCTTGTTGGCATGCTGAACATAATCCTTCTTGAATAAATTCCACTTGAGGTAGTCTAGTAACCAATTCTATCTTCACCAAATCATTGATAACTTTGTAGTTCAGGTGAGAGAGCTTCGTGTGCCATAGTCTGCTCTCATCAAGGGTAGCCTTGCTGTAGAAACATGACTCTCCATCCACTGACTTAAAATTAGCAATGTAGAGATCTCCTTTCCTTATCCCTGATAAAAGTTGCTTCCCATCACTTTCTTTTGAGATTAAGCATTGTTTTCCTTTGAAAGAAATGATGTAACCTTTATCACATAGTTGACTTATGCTCAATAGATTGTGCTTCAGCCCATCAACTAGTGCTACATCTTTAAATAAGATATCCTCATTTGCTGCTATGCCATAACCAAGAGTCAATCCTTTGCTATTGTCACCAAAAGAGATCACTAGACCAACCTTTTCTTGGAACTCTGTGAGCAGAGCTTTGTTTCCTATCATGTGTCTTGAGCATCCACTGTCTAGAAACCAGATTTAACTGCCTTTGACTTTTCCCTGCACAAATAACATTTAATTTGTTTTTGGTACCCAAGTGGTTTTGGGTCCTTCAGGTTTAGTCATAGTTAATACAACTTTTTCATTATTTGTGACTTTTGGTTTTGGCAATGTACACACTTTTTCCTTTTTAGGAGCTTCAATAATAGCTTTAGATTTACCAACATTTTTCTTTTCTTTACCCTTAAGGGTGCATGCAAGCTTGAAAGGTCAATCATCAGCATATAAGATAGTGCCAGTTAGAATCTATGGTTTTTCCTTACACTGAAAAGATAAATGATTATTATTACCACAGTTCCAGCACACTTTCCTAGGGGCTTCTTGAATAGAGGTGTAGTTACTAGCTTTGCTTACACCTAACTTTCCATTCCTATTCTTTTTCTTATCCTCTGACAGGCCTTTATCCCTTGAAGGGCTACAATGACCTGATGCACTCTTATCCCCTAATGACTGTGTATCTACTGATGCACAGTCTAGTTCTTTCTTGACTGGGAATTTGAGTGCTTTGGCAAGAACAGGTTTCTTACCACTCCCACCACTTGTGAAAGTTCTACACATTGGGAAAACATTCCCTTTTTCTAACTTTGTCACAGCCTTTACAAATTTGATAGGTTGTATAGGCCTTTTTCCAAAGCTAGCTGCATTTTCAACCTCAATAGGAGGTTGCTTCACTAGAGTCTCTTCATAGCCTAGACCAGATTTGTGATCAGATTTCTGATAGTTTAATTGATCATCCAATTTCTTGCTTGACTCATTCCATTTCTTTATGACTTCCCTTTCTTGTTTCAAAAGATTTGAAGTACATTCCTCTCTTTTAACAGCACAGTCAAGGAGATTCTTAGTTCTTGAGAGTTCTTTTTCAAGATTCTCCAGTCTAGTTAGTTCTAATTCTAAAAGAGTATTTCGAGCAGTCAAATGTTCATTTATTTCTGTACTCTCTCAATCTCAGCTACAACACTCCTTAAAGTGTCATAAAAATCTTTTATCTCATAAGTCATTTCCTTAACAGTTTTAACACAATCATTTCTAGACATGTTAGAGGAAATTTCAAGACTTACTTGTGAGCTGTTACTGTCAGTAGCTGAGGCCCTCAGGGCTAGGTTGACATCTGAGTCAGCCCAGTCCTTTCCTTCTGCAATATAGGCTTTTCCCTTCTTGGTGGCATTAAGAAGGTCAAAGTATTTCTTCTTGTAGTCCACATCAGCTTCTTTTCCCTTGGATTCACCTATTTTTATGGCCCTGTGGCACTCATTTGCAAAGTGTCCCATCTCATTGCATTTGTAGCACTTTATTCTTGATTTATCAATAAAGCTTTTGGTGCTACTAGGTTTCCTTACCGAAAATCTTTTTGACCCTGATGGTTTTTAAACTTTCAGCTTAGAAAAGCTTTTTGCAAGAATGGCCATGGTTTAATCCAGTTCTTCTAACTCTTCAGGAGTGTACTCAGTCTTCTTTGAGTCAGCTTCTTCTTCTTCTTCTTCATCCAAACTTTCTTCAGCATCCCTTGACTGCTGCTTCATCAAGACACTTGGTCTTGCTTCTTCTTTATTCTTTCTAGCAGCCATCAAGGCTACAGATTGAAGCTTTCTGGTATCCCCAGACATTTCAGATCTTTGTTGAACCTCTGTTTGTCCCACAAGATGGTTTGTAGAAGGGGGGGTTGAATACAAACCACAAAATTCTTTCAAATTTTGTGAGTTTAGTGAATATACTGTATAACAGGTTGCGGAAATGAAAGAATACAATATATCATAAGTGTTTCTGAACTTTTATAAAAGAATGAAATATTACAAAAGTTCACTGGTTTGAATGACCAGTTTCTAACAATTTTGTTGAAAACAACAGTTGCTCACTAGAATATGATTTCTAGCTTCTCTTTCTGTAAACCTAATTACAGCTGCTAACTCTCTATGTGTATGAAAGTGTTGTTCTGAGAGATATGTGATCTGAGATGAAATATATTTTTGTTATTATCGGATGTTTCTCAGTTCTCAGATATATTTACCTCAACTGCTCTATGTCTATTTATAGACACAGCTTCCATGTACTCCAAGCTTCTATTCTGAGTTGTTTACCAAAAATATCTCTGTAGTTTATTGGTACTTGCAGCTCTGTCACACAACTTTCTTCATTATTCAGCCTCCCTTCGATGCCAGCCTGTTTATGTGACTTTTCTGGTGTATATTCACTACACCAGCTTCCATTTTTCTTCTTGGAGTTCCCAAGATAAGATATCAACAATATATATCTTATCTTTGTGGGCTTCTCTGGACATAATTAGTCCAGCTTCAATAAACTTCTTGCTTCAAGTTGTTATAAGTTGTCTCTGTAGTATTTCAACTTGTTGTTTTGCAGGTTTCATGCTTGCGGCTTTGCAGGTTTCATAATTGTAACTTGATGTGTGTGTGTGTGTGTATAACTTATTTCCTTGAAGCTTCCTTGGTAGCCAATCTCTCCTTATTGGACAACCATCCTTATCTTTATTTCCACCGTCTTTAGTCATATGTTATCCCTTATGTCAGTGGAATTTTATTCTCTGATGGATAGTCTCTGGTTGCTTCAACATTAGTCTCTGATAAACAAAGACTTAATCTCTGATAGACCAAAAACATAGTCTCTGATAGTTCAAAAACTTAGTCTCCGACAATCAAAAGCTTAGTCTCTGATAGTTCAAAAAACTTAGTATCCGACAGTTCAAAAACTTAGTCTCCGACAGTTCAAAAACTTAGTCTCCGACAGTCAAAAACTTAGTCTCCGACAGTCAAAATCTTAGTCTCTGATAGTTCAAAAAACTTAGTCTCCGACAGTTCAAAAACTTAGTCTCTAACAATTCAAAAACTTAGTCTCCGACAGTTCAAAAACTTAGTCTCCGACAGTTCAAAAACTTAGTCTCCGACAGTTCAAAAACTTAGTCTCCGACAGTTCAAAAACTTAGTCTCTGACAGACAAAAGTTTAGTCTCCGATAGACAAAAGCTTAGTCTCTGATGGGCAAAAGCTTAGTCTTTGATGGGCTAATTTTGCTTGATCAACTTTGACATTTGTTGAACTCTCCAAGTGTATTCATTGTAATCTCTGATGCTTTCCTGCAGTTTCTTGATAGTAGATTCTCAAAGTGCATTACTGCAAGTATTTGTACATTTACAAAATTTAACAATTCTAAGTGTTATACATCATCATCAAATGCTATAATTCCTAACAATCTCCCCCTACTTATGTTTATCAATGATAAGCATAAATCAAGGTTTGATGATGATGTCAAAACACCAACCTTATAACTTCATAACTTAGAATTGAATTAAAACATGTAAAAACATAAATGTACAAAAAACACAATCAATGATGGTTTTGTTGTTTTCAGTTCTTCAAAGCCCAACCATCATTTTGTTAGAAAAAAAATTGTTTTGAGCTTTGTTTGAAGATCGTTGATTATGAAGTGTTGGAGCTTCATGTTGTACTTTCTTTTATCAATGCTTCAAAAAAAACATACTTTTGAGTAAAGCTGCACATGATCTATATGTGATCAAATATTATGATATTAAGTGTGTTGCTACAACATTCAATAATATTGTGTTGCTTGCATCCAACCAAACAATCACAAATTCTTTTCTCAGTATTCTCTGATTTTTTATCAGAATGGCGATCAAAGAATACATGAGCTGCAAAGGTAGTGAGTGAAACAATTTCTCTCGATTCTTTTCTTCAAGGATCTCATCCTTGCTCACACCCTTTCCTTTTGCCTGACTTTTATAAGTCAGCCTCTCACACTTAAAAAAATATGCTTTTAATTTCATTTTCCTCACCTTTTTCCAGACACAAGGTCTGACTCTTATTTTGAATTTTCTCAGGCTCACTAAATATAAAATCTTCCTGTTGTGGGTGACCTGGAGTGGTGTAGAAAATATAGTAAGAAAGTGTTTTGTATTAGTGGATGTTGGATAAAGAATTAATGTAGTCTCCACTGATGATTTGAGAGCTACTTTTTATTTCAGCTTCAAAAATTGTCTTCTTTGATGATTAAAATATCAAAGAATCTGAAACCAATGAAATTAAGAAATTTCCATTGCTTCTTAAGAAATATGAATTAGAGAAGAAGAATGAATAAGGGTAGAATTTTAAATATTGGATGCTTCTCTTGAATAAAGAAAAGAGAAACATCATTGTGACACCCTATGTGCATTAAGTGACAGGTTGATCATTGATCAGAGCCTGTTTCTTCTTCTTCTTTTGAGAGGTATTTATAGATGTGATCATTGTAGGCTCAAATACATGTGTCCTTGGAGGTAGACTATTTTCAATAGATACAGCCTTTTGAGAGGTTGCACCTAAAGATGTGCTTTTTCCTTTTAGAACTTAATATCCTTTTGAGAGTATATTAAGCAGTCTCCAAGGGTTCTCATTGTTCCTTATTTCTTCCTCATAACTTTTTCTAAATGCTCACCCTCCCCCTCAGTTAATGCTGGTGGTGATTGATTTGTTTTTACAGCCTTTATCTTTTGAGAGATAGAAGAGGTGGCTTTTGATATAGACTTGTTTTTAGAGGGTTTTGCTACTTGGGTAGAAGGAGTTGGATCATTACTAACATCCTTCATTGTAGCAGAATTAGAAGAAATAAAGAATAATATAGTAGAGAGTTAAGACAATACCTGAATCAGCTATGACAAGATCCTTAAATAGATGAAGAATATTAATCATAGGGAATCCTACATAGTATATTAGTTTCTCTACTATATATATAATCAATAGTTAATTATCTATTAGCAATTAAACTGTTGTAGGATAATTAGCCACTACTTCAATCAGCTGTCAATTAGTCTCTGGTATCTAAGTCATCAGAAAATAATTAATTACTGCTGCAATTATCAGACTTGCACAAAATTTACAAAGAATATTATTCACCAAAATTGAGCATACCTAGCTCACTTACCAACCTGTTAAAGGTGGCTTCATCCAATGGTTTGCTGAATATATCCGCAAGCTGCTTCTCAGTTAGAACAAAATGAAGTTCCACTGTACCATTCATCACATGTTCTCTGATGAAGTGGTATCTAATGTCTATGTGCTTTGTTCTAGAGTGTTGCATAGGATTTTCTGTAATGGAAATGGCACTTGTGTTGTCACAATAAATAGGAATATGATTGTACACCATACCATAGTCCATCAGTTGATTTTTCATCCATAAGATTTGAGCACAGCAACTCCCAGCAGCAATGTATTCTGCTTCAGCTGTTGAGGTTGACACAGAATGTTGTTTCTTGCTAAACCATGATACTAGTTTGCTTCCAAGAAATTGATTACTTCCTGTTGTGCTTTTCCTGTCTAATTTGCAACCTGCATAATCTGCATCTAAATAGCCTATTAGATCAAAACCAGAATCTCTAGGATACCAAATTCCAAGATTTGGAGTACCCTTGAGATATCTGAATATTCTTTTAACTGCAATCAGATGAGATTCTTTAGGATCTGATTGGAATCTTGCACATAAACAAGTTGAAAACATTATATCAGGTCTACTTGCAGTGAGATATAAAAGAGAGCCTATCATGCCTCTATAACTTGAAACATCAACCTTTTTACCACTTGAGTCTTTGCAAGTTTAGTGGTTGTTGCCATGGGAGTTTTAGAAATTGCAACATCTTGTAAATTAAATTTCTTTAAAAAGTCTTTTAAATATTTTGTTTGACTGATGAAAATTCCATCAGTGGTTTGTTTAACCTGTAAATCTAAAAAGAAAGTTAATTCTCCCATCATGCTCATCTCATATCTACTTTGCATGAGTTTAGAAAACTTAGAACATAAGCTCTCATTTGTAGAACCAAATATAATATCATCAACATAGACTTGAACAAGTATAATATGACCAACATGTTTTCTGTAAAATAAAGTTTTATCTATGATACCTCTAGAAAATTTATTATCAATTAAAAACTGAGATAGGGTATCAAACCATGCTCTTGGTGCTTGTTTAAGTCCGTAGAGTGCTTTATCTAACCTGTAGACATGATTAAGAAACTTCTGATCTTCAAAGCCAGGAGGTTGCTGGACATACACCTCTTCTTGTATTTTTTCCATTCAGAAAAGCACTCTTTACATCCATCTGGTACACTTTAAAATTTGCATGAACAGCATAGGCAAGAAATATCATGATGGCTTCCAATCTGGCTATTGGTGCAAAGGTTTCATCATAGTCAATTCCTTCGTCTTCTGAATAACCTTGTGCAACCAATCTGGCCTTATTTCTTGTCACTGTACCAGCTTCATCCAGCTTGTTTCTGAAGATCCATTAGTACTAATGATTAATTTATTCTTTGGTTTTGGTACTAGTCTCCATACTTTGTTTCTTTCAAACTGATTGAGTTTCTCTTGCATAGCAATTACCCAATTAGCATCTTGTAATGTCTCCTCAACCTTCTTAGGCTCAATCTTTGATAAAAAGTTGAGGTATAGGCATTCATTCTTAGTAGCACTTCTTGTTGACACACCTTTAGTTGGATCTCCTATTATTTGATCCATAGGATGATCTCTTGTCCATTTTATTTGTGGAGGTAAACTTCTTGAAGAGGAAGCTTCTTGATTATAGTTTCCTCCATGGCGTTCAGTGCTCTCAGCTTCATTGAAAACTCCCCCTGAATTAGTGCTCAGATCAGGGTTTAAGTTTTCCCCTGATGGTGCATTCCCTGATGAAGCTTCTAGATGACTTGAATTGTCATCAGGGATTACTAGATTTTCCATTGATTTGCACACATCAGCTTCATCATCTGATTAGTCAATTTCAGCATTTTCTGACTCATCTTCATTTTCAAACCTTAGAACCTCATGCATTCCTTCATCTAGAATTCCTTCAATCTTTTTATCATCAAAGGCTACATGTACTGATTCCATAACAATGTTCAGTCTAAGGTTGTAGACTCTGTATGCTTTGCTTGTTAGAGAATAACCTAGAAAAATTGCTTCATCTGCTTTGGCATCAAATTTTCCTAAGTTTTCTCCTTGACTTTTGAGAACAAAGCATCTGCAACCAAACACATGAAGAAACTTAAGTGTAGGTTTCCTACCTGTCATGAGCTCATAAGGAGTCTTTTGATGAGCTTTTACAATCATTGATCTGTTCTAAGTGAAGCAGGCAGAAGAGATAGCTTCAGCCCAGAAGTAGGTAGGTAGCTTAGGTTCTTCAAGCAT
Organism: Centella asiatica; assembly: GCA_014636745.2. Classification (NCBI taxonomy): domain Eukaryota; kingdom Viridiplantae; phylum Streptophyta; class Magnoliopsida; order Apiales; family Apiaceae; genus Centella; species Centella asiatica. The sequence continues at coordinate 8,546,332 of CM025784.1, read as the reverse complement.
GATTCTAGCAACTTCAATTAGAGTTCTATTTTTCCTCTCAACTACTCCATTCTGTTGAGGGGTTCTTGGAGCAGAAAATGTGTGAGATATTCCTTTGTCCACACAGAAACATTCAACTTTGGAGTTCTTGAATTCTGTTCCATTATCAGTTCTTAGAACTCTAACAGTTAGCCCAGATTCAGTTTCCACTTTCTTGATGTGATCAATTACCAACTGAGCTGCTTCATCTTTGGTATGCTGAAATTTTACCCATGTGTATCTAGTGAAATCATCAACTATCACCAGAGCATACCTTTTCTTTGAGATAGACATAATGTTTATAGGTCCAAATAGTTCCATGTGAAGTAGATGTATTGGACTTGTAATTGATGATATCTCTTTGCTCCTAAAGGAAGTCTTCTTTTGCTTCCCTTTTTGACAAGCTCCACATAAGCCATCTTGAGTGAATTCCAGTTGTAGAAGACCTATCACTAATTCTTTCTTCACCAAAGTGTTGATTGTCTTGAAATTCAGGTGAGAAATCTTCTTATACCATAGCCAACTTTCATCCACTGATGCTTTACTGTAAAAGCATGTGAATTGATATTTATTTGAAGAACTAAAGTCAGCTATGTAGAGGTTACCTTTTCTAACTCCAGATAGAGCTATTTTTCCATCTTTACTGTTACTTATCAAGCAATGTTCATCCTTGAAAGCAACATTGTAACCTCCGTCACACAGTAGGCTGATACTAAGCAAGTTGTGCTTAAGACCATCAACTAGTGCTATATTATCCAAGATGACATTTCCATTTGTTACTTTGTCATATCCCAATGTATATCCTTTGCTATCATCTCCAAAAGAAACACTTGGGCCAGCTTTCTCCTCAAATTGTGTTAGCAAGGTCTTGTCTCCTGTCATGTGTCTTAAACAGCCATTATCCAAGAACCAAATCTGTTTCTTTATACCCTGCACACAGTAAACATCTAAGTTAATTTAGGAACCCAGACTTGCTTGGGTCCATTGTCATTTTTAAGGTTTAAATTAGCAGTTGTTAAGGATTTTTCAGTTTTATCTTTCTTTATCACCCACTGCTTAGAAGAAATAACTTTCTTCTTAGCCTTAGGTGTTTCAGATTTTTGCCTTAACTTTATAGGAGTTTTCATATAATTGTTTTTAACCTTTTGAACATTTGATTGGTTTCTAACAGTTAACTTTTTCTTTTTATCAGAAGGTAAGTTTTTAGCATGCAAGTTCCTAGGGATATTTTTACATTTAAAAGCAATGTGGTTGGGATTTCCACACTTCCAACAATGTTTCCTAGGTGCATTAATAATAGGAGTATAATTAGTATCTTTGTTAATTCCCTCCTTACCATTCCTATTATTTTTCAGCTTAACCTCTGATGAGTGAGTGAACTTTGGATTAGAGCTTTTGGCCCTGAAATCATTTAATTTCTTTTCCAGCTCACTTACTCTTAGTTCTAGCATAGTCTCCTTGGATTTTTCTTCAGTAGCTCCTGCCTTAACAAATTTTATCTTTTTAAAGATAGGAGTAGTAGCTATTGGAGTACTTGTGCTAGTTTTGTCAGTTCCAGTGATTGGTAATTCCTCAATCACAGGCTGCTTACCCTGGACCTTACTATTATAGTCTAGTCCTTCATTTTGACTGGTGCTATATTTTTCTATTGTCTCATTAACAATTTTAGAGGAGTTGGTCCATTCTTTTATGATGTTCTGCTCTTTCTTAAGTTGTGCTCTTAGCCATTCTTCTATTTGTTTAGCACATGCAAGATCATCTTGTGCCTTTTTGCACTCTTTTCTGACTTGTTCAAGAGCACCTAGTTCAGACTCTAAGAAAGAATTTCTATTCTTTAACTGTTCAATGGTTTCAATGAGTCTAGCATTTTCTTTTACTGAGCATCTAAGTGTTCCTTTTAAATGGTACATTTCTTTACACATGTCAGTTAAGCTTTCTTGGCAATCAGATAATGGCATAGTAGAAGAAATAGTCAAGTCAGTTACCTTGGAGTTCTTGGAATTTGGACTTCTAAACGTGTTGCTGCTATCAGAGGAGTTGGCCATCAGTGACATGTTGACAAATTCTTCATCCTCTGATTCTGAATCAGCCCAATCTTTGCTTTCTGTGATCAGTGCCTTTCCCTTGCCCTTACTGCTGTTGAGGAGATCATAGTATTTCTTTTTATAGCAATCCTCATCTCTTGTAGCATCCCTGGGCTCCCTTGCCTTTTTGTCAGGCTTGGGCTTCCTGCACTCACTAGCAAAGTGTCCAAGAGCACAGTTGAAGCACCTAAACTTAGATTTATCAACCTTGCCAGATTGACTTTCTTTCTTTGATGAAAAGACATTGGTGAATCCAAGCTTTCTTTTGGCAAATTTTAGCTTTTTGAATTTTCTTGCTATTAGAGCAAGAACTTCATCAATGTCTTCTAAATCTTCAGGTGTGCAGAGTTCTTCCTCTTCCTTTGCATCTTTAGCTTCTTTATCAGATTCTTGATCAGAATCTGATTCCTTAATGAGAATTATTTTCCCATCAAGCTTCATTCTACTTGTTTCTGCTGTAAAAGCAACAGACTTTCTCTTTCTTGAAGTCAAGATTCAACATGTTTCTTTGTTGCACTTCAAGCTCATATGTTTTGAGATTACCATAGAGCTTGTCCAAAGACATGGTATTCATGTCCTTAGCTTCTCTTACAACAGTTGTCTTGGCATCCCAAGACTGTGGAAGTGACCGTATGAATTTGATATTTATGTCTATATTCTCATAGACTTTCCCATGCAATCTAAGATCATTGATGAGTCTGTTGAATCTATCATATAGTTGAGTAACAGATTCTCCAGATTTGGCAGTGAAATACTCATATTGTTGAATGAGTAATGATCTTTTGTTGGCCCGTACTTCTTCAGTTCTTTCACATAATATTTAAATGGTTTCCCATATCTCCTTAGAACTTTGGCAGTTGATGACACTGTTGAACATATCATTATCCAACCCATTGTAGAGGATGTTCATGATTTTTCTGTCTTTTAGGACTTCCTCTTTTTCTTCTTTGGTGAGCCCATTTGGCTTTTTAGGCACAAATGTTTCTGGAGTTGGAATGCCATCAACAATACCTTGTGGCACAACTTTAGTGGGAATAACTGGTCCATCATTAAGTATGTCAGCATATTGAGAATCAGTTGATTTCAAATGCAAAAACATTCTTTTCTTCCACAAGAAGTATTCTTCCCTCTTGAGTATTGGAATTTTGACATTTCCATCCTTCTGTCCCATCTTTTGATCTTTTGATTGTTGTTTTAATCCTGATACCAATTGTTTATCCCACAAGATGGTTTGTAGAAGGGGGGGGGGGGGGGGGGGGGGTTGAAAAAAAACAACAAATTTCTTTTGAATTTTGTGAGTTTAGTGAATATACTGTATAACAGGTTGCGAAAATGAAAGAATACAATATATCACAAGTGTTTCTAAACTTTTATAAAAGAATGAAATATTACAAAAGCTCACTGGTTTTAATGACCAGCTTCTAACAATTCTATTGAAAACAACAGCTGCTCTCTAGAATATGATTTCTAGTTTCTCTCAAATTTATGAAAACTTGCTTCTCTTTCTGTAAAAATAATTATAGCTGCTAACTCTCTATATGTATGGAAGTGTTGTTCTGAGAGATATGTGATCTAAGATAAGATGTATTCTTGTTGTTAAACTCAGATATCTCAGATATATATGTGCTTCTTTTTTTTTTTTTACCTCAGCTGCTATATGTCTATTTATAGACACAGCATCCATATACTCCAAGCTTCTATTTTGAGCTTTTTACCAAAATATCTTTGTAGTTTCTTGGTACTTGTAGCTCTGTCACACAACTTTCTTCATTATCCAGCCTCCCTTGGATGCCAGCCTGTTTTTGTGACTTTTCTGGTGTATATTTACTGCACCAGCTTCCATTTTTCTTCTTGGAGTTCCTAAGATAAGATATCAGTAGAAAATAACTTATCTTTGTGGGCTTCTCTAGACATAATTAGTCCAACTTCAATGAATCTTCTTGCTTCAAGTTGTTATAAGTTGTCTCTGCAATATTTCAACTTGTTGTTTTGCAGGTTTCATGCTTGCAGCTTTGCAGGTTTCATACTTGCAACTTGATGTGTGTGTGTGTGTGTATAACTTATTTCCTTGAAGCTTCCTTGGTAGCCAGTTAATCTCTCCTTATTGGACAACCATCCTTATCTTTATTTCCACCGTCTTTAGTCATATGTCATCCCTTATGTCAGTGGAAATTTATTCTCTGATGGATAGTCTCTGGTTGCTTCAACATTAGTCTCTGATGAACAAACACTTAGTCTCTGACAGACAGAAACTTAGTCTCTAATAGACAGAAACTTAGTCTCTGATAGACAAAAACTTAGTCTCTGACAGACAAAAACTTAGTCTCCGATAGTTCAAAAACTTAGTCTCTGACAGTTCAAAAAACTTAGTCTCCGACAGTTCAAAAACTTAGTCTCTGACAGTTCAAAAAACTTAGTCTCCGACAGTTCAAAAACTTAGTCTCCGACAATTCAAAAACTTAGTCTCCGATAGTTCAAAAACTTAGTCTCTGATAGGCAAAAGCTTAGTCTCCGATAAGCAAAAACTTAGTCTCTGATAGGCAAAATCTTAGTCTCCGATAGGCTAATTTTGCTTGATCAACTTTGACATTTGTTGAACTTTCCAAGTGCATTCATTGTAGTCTCTGATGCTTTCCTGCAGTTTCTTGATAGTAGATTCTCATAGTGCATTACTGCAGGTACTTGTACATTTACAAAATTTAACAATTCGAAGTGTTATACATCATCATCAAATGCTATAATTCCTAACAGTATGTTGTATCTATCATTATTCTTAAATGTCGCTAGTCGAGTATTATTGTTAATGAGACAACAATAATACATTGAGACTAGTATGTGGATTGACTGATGTCCACATCTCATTGGTCATAAATATATACGAGATATATTAAGTTGATGCATAAGTACCATATTAGAGAACAATATACTGGACAGACCTACCATGAGAATTCTACATGGAGTATTATGCTATGTGTCATATGTAATTCTCATAGTGACAATGATGTAATGGTCCTTTGACCTGAAGTCATGACATTTCTACATAAGGAATTATGTGTTTTGACATTGCCAAAAGTCACCTTTAACCGGGTGGACGATAAAGATGATTGTTGGATGCATCATGAGTTCTGTGAGAAATGAGAATGATGTAGATGGAATTTAACCCTCCTATAAATTAGGGGTGATATCTAAAGGCCTCTTGATTGAATGAGACTATGAAATGCATGGCCATGCTCAAATAGATATTTGTTTCATATAGTCTACTCATTGATCCAGAAAACTGAGATTAAATTGTGAAGAGGATGACACATCCATACCTTGAATTTAATCTTAGATATCAAGGTTAAAAGGATTAAATTACATTGAAACATTGGTCACGAAAGGTTGCGTCGAATCAACGACTTTATTATTACTTGGGTAACAGTGATGTATTACTAGATGTCACTCACTATTTATAATTTTAAAATATGATTTAAAATTATTGTCAACGTAATAATAACCTACAAGGTCGCACACTAAGAACATTCATTAAGAAGATATAATTTAAATGTCAGTGATTTTAATATATTAATGAGATTGATTTTTTTAAATCATGGCTTTAAATTATATGTATTTAATCTGTATATATATTAGAGTCCCTTGGAAGAAAATACGAATATATATTTATTTGACTTATATATATTAATTAAGTAAGACTTGATTAAAATATATAATAAATATAAAATTCGGATTTTATTCTCCTAATCAGATTAGGGTTTGGAATTACTCTATACACAGCTATATATAGGATATATCAGTTGTTCTCTTAGAGAGATATAGGTTTTCTAAAAAACTCTAGCCGCTCATCAGAGAGATACTAGAGTTAAGAAATAGAGAGAGAAATAGATTCAGCAGCTAATACTGTAATCCTCCATACTTCGGATCGTGAGACGATTTGTGGGTGTTCGTGGGGATACCGTAGAGGCGCTGTCTAGTTGGATTGCGTTAAAGATTCAGAGCCGTTCAACACCCTTATCAAACCTTCAGATTCTGCAGGCTTAATCGGTAAAATCTTAAATCATCTGTATTAAATTATTTCGCATGGATCCTCGGGTTAGGGTTTCGTTTTGTTTTAAATCATTTTTTTTATTTCGTTGCGTTTTATCTGTTGAAACCCTACACTTCGGCCATCAGGGGATGACCCTCGACCATCAGGGGATGGTCTTCGGCCATCAGGGGATAACCTTGATCATCACCAAACTCCTCGGTAGATTAATTGACTACCGCCAAACTCACTTGTCTGTCGCCAAACTCCTTGGAGAAAAGTTGTTCAACGCCAATCTCGAGAAGTCATCGCTGAACTCATTAGTGGATACATTGTTCAGCGCCAAACTCTGTTGGCTATCTCCAAACTCTCTTGGTTGTCAGGGGATGATTTGTTCATCGCCAAACTCGATAAGTCGTCATTGAACTTCATCAGTGGATAATTTGTTCAGCGCCAAACTCCTCAGAGAAAAGTTGTTCACCGCCGAACTCGCTAAGTCATTGCTGAACTCCTCGGGAACTAAATACACATCGGAGACTAAGAAATTTCCTTCATCAGAGACTAACAGTTTTAGCCCATCAGAGACTAATCGAAAATTCCCTTCATCGGAGACTAACAGTTTTAGCCCATTAGGGACTAACTGTTTTAGCCTATCAGAGACTAATTTGGAATCCCCCAGGGACTATTTTGTTCGATCAGAGACTAACTCCAAATCGTCGGAGACTAAGTTAGACTTGTCTCAAATACAGTGGTGTCTTCTTCGCTCCTCCATGGGTGGTGTTCTCAACCAAAACCATACATAGGTCAACTCTCACCATCCCCACAGTAATATATAACACCTCTTCTATAGTGTGTAACATTTTTATCGTCTACCAAAACTTATAGGCACTGCTAAGCCTCAAGGACTCAAGTTGAAGAAAACTCAAGCATGGTGTTTTCATTACTAATAAAAAGAAATGTTTGGTAGTTAAAAATTGTCCACTAGATGGTCATCAACAAATCTTACTCTCCTCTTGGGTAGATTTTGAAATAAAAGGCATTAATACCGGGTGTTAAAAACATGCATTAAGTCATACTTTTGTAAGTGAATGAACCTAGTATGTTCATAAACATGGCATGCAAAACAGAACAAAAGGCACAAGAACATAACAGAGCTTCAGTATAGTGTTCATACCTTTTTGGCTGCAAGGAAGAAGTTAAAAGCTTGGGTTGTCCCTTTAGAAAGACAGTTGTTCTTTAAGAGTGAACCTGGATTTTGTGGGTAATTTGCAGTATAGAAGATTTATGAAAGTGGGGCTAGGGTTGTAACCAGTAGATATATATATATATATATATATATATATATATATATATATATATATATATATATATATATATATATATCTCATTTGCAAAGCAACAAGAGCGGTTGGATTATTTGGAAATAGATTTCAGTCGTTGGCTATGAAAGGAAATATCAAGCTTTAGAAAGAAGTGATTGGGGAGAAAGGGTGGATGCAACGACTGCTAAAGTCAGTCAATCATCAATCATAGCCAATAATCCAGTGTACTGTTGGAGTAGATTAGCTGGTTTGACGGGTCACGTGCTCTCAATCCTGACATAGTGTAATTAATACTCTTGTCTCACTGTCGTCTTTGGTTTAAAAATGGGTACTGTAGCCATGAGTTGCGTTCCCCACGTGAGAAAAATATATGCTTACTCTTGGTAAGTGCTTGAATAAAATAAAGGGAAGTATGATAATAATAAAATAATCATTAAAGGGTTTGAGTTCAAAAATATATTTAAAAACTTTTGGACATCACATTGCCATAAAATTTCCTTTAAGATATGAATTTATTATTCATACCAAAAATAAAATAATAAAAGAAAATAATTTAAACTTTCATACAAAAGTTAATCATAAAGTGAAATAAATCATACAATAAAAATTCATCTATTTTTTGGGTCCTCACAATAATAATTAAGTAAGACTTGATTAAAATATATAATAAATATAAAATTCAGATTTTATTCTCCTAATCAGATTAGGGTTTGGAATTACTCTATACACAACTATATATAGGATATATCAGCTATTCTCTCAGATATATACGTTTTCTAAAAAAACCCTAGTCGCTCGTAAGAGAGAGATTAGAGTTAAGAGAGAGAGATCAAAACAAATTCAGCAACTAGTATTACAATCCTCCTTGCTTCTGAACGTGAGACGATTTGTGGGTGTTCGTGTGGATACCGTAGAGGCGTCGTCCAGTTGGATTGCGTTAAAGATTCGGAGACGTTCAACATCCTCATCAAAACTTTGGATTCTGCAGGTTTAATCAGTAAAATCTTAAACCATTTGTATTAAATTGTTTCGCATGGATCCTCGAGTTAGGGTTTCGTTCATTATTTTTTATTCCGCTACGTTTTATTTGTCGAAACCCAACAGAAACTTGGCCTAAGTGTATCTGATGTAGTTATCCACAATGACCAGTGCATGTCACTTCTTTGATACTAACATTATATTGATTGGACCAAACAGATCCATATGTAGCATTTGAATTGGATCTTTGATCATTGTGGCTTCTTTACTGACAAAGGATGATCTCCTTTGCTTTCCTTGTTGGCAGACTGAACATAAACCCTCTTGAGTAAACTCCATTTGAGGTAGTCCAGTCATAATTCTTTCTTCACCAAATCATTGGTAGTCTTGTAGTTCAAGTGAGAGAGCTTCTTATGCCATAATCTACTCTCAATAGGGATTGTTTGTCACATAGTTGACTTATGCTTAATAAATTGTGTTTTAGCCCATCAACTAGTGCTACATCATTAAATGAGTCATTCTCATTTGCTACTTTATCATAACCAAGTGTTAGTCCTTTGCTAACATCACTAAATGAAATTACTGGACCAACCTTCTCAGTGAACTCAGTAAGCAGGGTTTTGTTTCCTATTATGTGTCTTGAGCAACCACTGTCTAGAAACTAGACTTTCTTGCTTTTGACCTTTTCCTACACACAAAGAGCATTTAATTTATTTTTGGTACCCAAGTGGATTTAGGTCCTCTAGGTTTAGTCACAGTTATTGGTACAACATCACTTTTATTAATTTTCACTTTTAGTTTAGGCAAAATACACACTTTTTCCTTTTTAGGAGCTTCACATAATGTCTTAGATTTATCAACTACATTTTTTTTTACTCTTATGGGTGCATGCATGAATAGAGAGTTGATTTAGGTAAATCATTAGCATATTATATTGTGCTAGTTAATAGATGTGGCTTTTCTTTGCATTGAAAAGATAAATGATTAAAATTACCACAGTTCCAACACACTTTTCTAGGGGCTTTAGAATTGGGAGTATAGTTATTAGCTTCGTTCACTTCTAACTTTTCATTCCTATTCTTTTTCTTATCCCCCGACAAGCCTTTATCCCTTGAAGGGCTTATTTGGCCTGATGCACTCCCATCTCTTGATGACTGTGTATTCACTGATGCACAGTCAAGCTCCTTCTTGGTGGGGACTTAGTGTGCTTTGGCAAGAACAACCATTTTGCCACTTCCACTACTTGTGGAAGCTACACTCTTAGGGAAGACATTCTCTTTTTCTAGCTTGGTTACTGCCTTCACAAACTTGATAGGCTGCATAGGCCTTTTACCAAAGCTAGCAGCATTTTCAACCTCAATTGAAGGTTGTTTCACATGAGTCTCCTCATAGTCTAAACCAAAACTAGCATCACATTTTCTATTGTTTAATTGATCTTCTAGTTTCTTGCTTGACTTAGTCCACTTTCTTATGATCTCCTCCTCTTCTTTTAGCTTTTTAGAGGTCCATTATTCTCTCTTTAAGGCACAATCAAGGAGGTTCCTAGTCTTGATGAGTTCCTTTTCTAGATTCTCAAGCCTAGTAAGTTCTGATTCTAAAAGAATATTTTTAGCAGTTAGTTGTTCATTGATTTTATGCACTTTCTCAGTCTCAGCTACAACACTCCTTAAAGTGTCATAGAGGTTTCTGATCTCACATGTCATTTCCTTAAAAGTTTTAAAATAATCATTTTTAGTCATGTTAGGAGAAATTTCGAGACTAACATATGAGTTGCTATTATCAATGGATGAGGCCATCATGGCTAGGTTGACATATTCCTCAGTTTCTTCTTCAACAATTTAATCAATGACTTGAGGATCTTTGGCAAGACATATACCAATAAGGATGTGAATATGAAGTTCATGAGGGCATTACAAAAGAGTTTGGATGCCAAAACAACAGCCATAAGGGAAAACAAGGACATGAATTTTGTGTCCTTGGAGAAGACAGATGAACTTGAAGTTCAACAAAGAGAGAATCTGAGTCAAGAGCACAGAAGAGAGAAATTTGTGGCACTTACGGCTAGGGTTAAGAGCAAGAAGTTTCATAAGAAGGCAGTTTTCATAGAAGAAAGTGAAGTTGAGGCTAGTGAAGCTGATAATGTAGATGAAATCTACATTCCAGAGGAGCTGGAGGCTGTTGATGAAGTCATGACCTTCTTGGCAAGAAGATTCAAGAAGTTAAGATTCATGGAGAACAAAGGTTTCAGAAAAACAACACCGTCCAAAAAGCAGATCAAGATCCGATACATAATCAAATTTGGATTAACAAGATCGGACAACTCATTTGAATCAAATTAGGATTGTCGAGACTTATATATATTCAAATTCAGTTTAGATAAAAATATTATTACAATTAGGTAATTATTATTACAATAACGATATAAGAGAGGTTTCAATTGTAATAATGTAACAAATTCTTAGAATTTGATAAGCAAGTTCTTAGAACTTGAGAAGTTAGAAATTATTTTCTAGATTTGCAGCTGTTTTCATGAACAAATTTCAGCAGTTGGTACTTCGTTTACTATATTGTAAGTTCAGATTCAAAATCAATAAAAGTGATTATTTATTGATTGATATAATTTGTTTTAATTACAATTTCGCATTATAAATTACAAGTTATATTTGAGATTTTTACAGAGTTTCAAAAAAAGTTGGTATTTGTATTCATCCCCGTTCTACAAATAATTGTCGGGGAATAACATTAAATATGAATAAAAATATATGAGATCAAATTTGAATTTACAAATTTAGTTTAACTTGGTAAAATTATGAAATTAGTAATATTTGAAATATGTTCTAAAATATTTTTATTTTGTACGATCAAAATTAAATTAATTCGTACAAATTTATTTTTAAACAACAATTTAATATACTTTATATTAATTTAAAATATAAGAAATATTAAATTATAGTTATTAATAAAAAAAATTTAAATTAAACAATAAAAATAAAAATAACGAGTTGGGAGCTAATTTAAGTTAAAATCAATGAGTTAAAATCAAAAAGTTAATCGCGAAGAGGCCTTTATACTCCTTATTCGGCCCTTATTTTCCTTATTAAGAAAGATATTATAGGTGGTTGGAGTAGCCTACTTTCTTTGGCGTGCTTCTCTTGCATCCTCAAATTATATTCCGTGCCAATAATAAAAAAGAACTCTTTTCTCATACGAAACCTCAACAAGTTTCTTCAATTTGGCACCGAGTCGATCGGTCTCATATTTGATCATCATCATCACCGGTCAAAGCCGATCAATCAATCTTAGATTTGAGCTTTTCGGTGCAAATTTATACATTATTAACTCAGACCCATTTCACTTTTGACAAGTAAAAACACAGAAAAGACGATAACAATGGTGTCTGCAAATAGGGAAATGGCGGTGTATTGCTTTGACACCCTTGTTGCTCATTACAACAGCGAGCAAATCCCTCCTCCTGCTTTTGACGAGGGTCAACAGTATGATCTCGTCCCCTCTTTATTGTGCATTTATTTGTTTGAACATATATATAAAGCATGCGCTGACATTAAGCTTTGATTTTGTTTGGGTATGTTTGTTCTTTGATCTATTGTGATTGTGTGGTCTAATGTAGCTGAAACTTACCCTCCATTTTTCTGTTTAAGGGGGTGTTTTTGAATGGGAAATTAATTATTTAGTCCCAATGTTTTCAACTCGGATTGTTCATCGAACTAGAAAGGTTGTCGGGTTGGTCGAACCGTGGTCGGACCGTTAGCAACCCAATTATCAACCCAGTGATGTCATAATTATATTTCTTTATAAATATGTATGTATAACTTTTTTCAAAAATTATTTTTTAATCCATATTTATTATTCTTATAATTAGATTCATTTGAATGACTGGCACACAACATAAATGTCTCACTTTTCTAAATATAATATATGAAATTTAGTTTTAAGATAGTTAAAAATGTACAAAACTTGAAATAAAAAAAATATAATATAAGTGGTTGAACCAGTAAACCAGTGATTGAGTCAATGGATTGAACGGTTCATCTAGTGGTTCACCGGTTCAAAATGGTTTTTAAACAAAAATTGTTTTGGAGAGTACAATATTAGACTATTGTAGATAGTATATGAATCTTAGGATTTTGTTGCCTTGTTTATCTAGATCGCGTAGGGTACTACTTGGAGAATGTTTGGGATTGCTTAAAATTTTCTATTGTTGATCAAATAAACTGATTCTGCGTATAAGTAACTTTAAAGTAGTTTGTATTTGGTAACTAAGAAGTACTTACGGTGCACTACATCTTTGCTACCTTATGAAATATACTACCCCGCATACACATTGACAAAACAGCACATGCAGAATTGGACTTCTTATATAGCCCAAATTACATTCTGGTTTCAGTCCATTATTTGTCACGTGGAAGAAAATTGTGAATGGTGGGGAGTCTCGTTTACGTGGATGCATCGGGACACTGGAAGCTCGGTACATAATTGACGGTTTCAAGGACTATGCACTCACAAGGTACTTTGTGAAGAAAGTATTTTTTGGGTTCGTCTTAAAACATCTAATTCTTTTATAGGTTTTAATGGTTTGTAAAACACTTCGATGGTATGTCCAAATGATGATAGCATTATTTCTTTTATTAATATTGTTGTTTCTTACTTGTAGTATTGTCTCGTATTAAGTTTTCCTCTTCTTTTCTTTCTAGTAAGTATAATTTTGTTATTTTCCCCCCTTATATCTGTCATAAGTTTGTCCAAACTGATCAGCTATCCAAATCCATAATTTCTTTATAATTTATTTCTCATTATAGATAAGAGAGATAATGGTCATGTAGGACGGAATAGGGGAGGAGAAGAACAAAGGAAATTAGAGAAGGATAGTTATGGAAACAACCCACTAAGCACAATAATCTAATTTATAATCCAATTCATGATGAAAAGAAGAGAAGATGCAACCATTTTAGATACACTTCTACAACTTAACAGCCAAGGAAAATCCTAGAACTCTCTTAGAATCCTAATATATCTCTACTACAAATAAATATCAAGAACTATTTTAGAATATTCCCAATAATAAATATAATAACTACTAATTATTTACATTAATAAATTTATATCCAATCAATGATACAAAATAATTAAAACTAATAATTTAATTTCTTGCTCCGCATCAAATGGTGTATTTTCTGTGATTATAATTAAATGAAAGGTGATCAGAAGAAGACGAGGTAAGATGACAAATTGACAGTGGGAAACTGTTCCCTGATTCAATCAGATTAGCAAATTGTAAAAAAGGGAAGGGCATTGCAGGGGTTACTTACTTTGTTATTGAATCAAAGGCAGGTAGTTGTTTAAAAATGATGGGTCCCATTCAGCTCTTACTATGTTCCTAAATTTGGGAGTATTAGATATTGATGGCATAGGGAGTGGAGAAATCATGATACCCTCCTCTCTCCTTTGTTATGATGTAGAAATCCGTTTTTTCCCCCCAAAGGGTAGCTAGATATGGACAAACTGTTTTTTTCACTCTGTTCGTAAATTTTTTTTTTTGAAAGCTGTGTATGGAGAAACTGAATATGCTTAATTACAACATGCACACATTTTGAGAAAAACTTATAATGAAGGTGAACTTTCCATTGTATCCTTTAAAGTGGTTTCTCAAATAGCAAATTGTACTTATTCTCATTCTTGATTCTTCTTTCCAAGAAGAAAGTGAGTTCGTTTATAAGGGTAAAGTAGTCTACACATAACTTTTTGATGTACTCAAGCTATCCTTTTGTAGACCAAAATATTTTGTACCTTATGCCATGAGGGAGAATTTGTTTCTAATCTAATTTATTTTATTGTTTGAAGTAGTACTGATATATTTAAATTCCTCATGGTACTAGTTTATTTAAAATGGATTTCTATTTATTTCGTAGTCTGATTAAATGTGCATATTCTACTTTTGCAGTGCTCTACGGGATCGCCGTTTCCCCCCAATACAGCCTAAAGAGTTGCCTAATTTGGAATGTACAGTTTCCATTCTAACTAATTATGAAACTGTTCTCCATTACCTTGATTGGGAGGTTTGTTCTCTAGCTCATTTGGACTTTCAAAATAAGAGTGGTAGGCTGGTAGCCCATGCACAACTGTCTATAATATTTTACATGCGTCAAGAACATGAACTGGGGTGTATCCTCGGTCTCAAATCTTGGATTGCCAAACAAGTTGAGCCAAAATTGGTCTATGGCAGGCACATGTTAAAATAAAATTTGCTTCACAATTTTACATTGATACACCAATATTCTTGACATGTTTGTCTATGTATGATTTAATTTGAGAATTAGAAAATGTTTTCCCATGAGTTTCTTCCAAATGCCCATGATATTACTTGATTGAAGTGGAGTACTTTTGAGTTTTGACCAAGTCTACTTTTGGAATTCAATTATGAGTAGCGTGTATTTTGGTGGGAATAACATCTTACTAGTAGACTTACAGTTAGATACATTAGATAAGTAGAAGTACAAGAAGCTTATGGTATAGTAGTTCTCCATTAGAATATTCTAGTAAGGGTAGTTGTGACGGCCCCAAAATTTCATAAAAAAGACTTTGTGCATCGTCAATAATCGAGAACAAATAAATAAATATTATCCAAGCATTCATTTATAAATAAGAGTAATAAATCTCTTCTACATCATCCAAATTAAATAAGTCTAACAACGAAAATCAAATAAATGTCCTTCAAATCCTTACAGCTCACCATACCCCTATATACTATCTAGAGGAGGGCAAGCAGGAACCTTTCTTCACAACATCTTTTCTTTTCGTTCATGAGACGACTCAACCTTCTTGTCATAACTCGTAAAACGGTCTCATAACACAACGTAAGCGATTTATGTACGCAAGTATATAATCACAAGGGTGAAGCTTGAAAATAGATAATTTCTAGGATTAAACCTTTGTGAGGTTTGGCGGAGTAATGCTAGCACCTTGAGGGTGATTCAAAAGAAATAGCTCTTAGAGTCTCCGAATGATGATGAAATATTTGACCTTTTACTTGAAAAATATTAGTTTCATCACATGTGCCTTATATTCTTTACCAATCTGTTTGGAGCATGTGTCCTTAGGAGCTTTTAACAAACAGTTAGTAAGGTGAGCAGCTTGACTACCGTTTGACTTTGTTAGACATACGTAGTCACCACAAAAATCTTTCTCTGGAAGGCTTAGGTTTACTAAGATGACTCGGTTCCGTTCTCTTATGTAATCCTAGGCCTGGGATGATAGGCATATGCATCCCACGGGCCTTTAGTTAGCCACACAGAAATACTTTACAAGCACAGGTGTACACAAGTATCGGTATAGGATTTATTTTCCTATAATTTGGCGTACTAGCAGATTTGATTTGCTAAGCAGCCGGACAAAGAAATTTAGATAAAATACATGTTTCACTCACATTGGATCAAAAGATCGCACACAACTTATTGATGATAGAAATTCAATCATCAATGACAAAATAATATGAATATTGGATAAGTTACGTATATCGAAAAAATGATTATACATATTAATTGAAAGAAAGCACGTATTAATCGAGAGAAATCGAAAGAAAGTAGAGTGAGTATATTCTTGCCATAGGTCCTTAGTTCAAGCTAGTGTACTACCGAAAAGATTTCAATATTTTTTGTACACATGAACATACATACGTAAATGTGAGGCAAATACTTGGATTACTCTAAGGAACACACACATGTGATGATTGTGTAGTCCCCTAAGTCCTTGATTGACTAATTGTGTCGTCGTTTAAATAAGTTTCAATTCGATTCGGACTGAACTAGAGTACGATGGGTACTTTTGGACTGAGATTAGTCATTCTTAGCTCGATAAATTTTATTTGATTGATCATTTATTATTAATTAAGTAATTCATTCCTTAATTATTATTTGACTAAGAAATTTAATTATCTTAATTAAATAATAATTATTCCTTAATTCTTTAATTGTCTTAATTAAATAAAAATTAGTCTTTAATGAAAATAATTTATTCTTTAATTATTATTTAATTATCTTGATTAAATAATAACATTTCTTAATTAAAAAATTTATTCCTTAATTATTTTTAATTACTTTAACTTAATTAATAATTATTTATTTAATTATTTCAATCAAATCATAATTATTTTCTGAATTATAAAATTTATTTCTAATTATTTTTAATTCAGAAAAAAATTATTATTTCTTAATTATCAATTTATTC
The DNA here is from genome assembly GCA_014636745.2 of Centella asiatica. Lineage (NCBI taxonomy): Eukaryota > Viridiplantae > Streptophyta > Magnoliopsida > Apiales > Apiaceae > Centella > Centella asiatica. Next base: position 8,529,668 of record CM025784.1, on the reverse strand, counting down.
TCTAATCATCATTGACTTTTAAAAAAATTATTTCTCAAGAATCTCCTATTTCTTCTTTTAAAATAAATCTTAATTACATTAAATCCTAAAATTTGTTCACAATAAACTTCTAGGTTAAGTCCTTTTCCATTGGACCTTTTGACTATACACAAGGAAAAATCTGATGGGTGTTAAGTTGGGCCTTAGAGAGTAATGATAAAACAGACATTTCTCAGATTGGGCTATTTAGGAAATAAAAAGAAAGGACATATAGCAGATTGGGCCTCAGTGGCTCAACATCCATGGCATAACTTAAAAGGTGAAGTGGTTTGGGCTGGGCTTCACAAGTCTAGTGGGTCGGGCAAATCAGGTCGGTGGGTCAAACCGGGTCAACCCTTGGGTTAGGTTGACCCGTCTTCTTCCCTAATTCGTTCTAGGGTTTCTAGGCACGAAGGTCGCCGACGGCGCCGTTTTGGCCGGAGCAGCCACTACCACCATCACACACACACACACACACTCCTTTGACGGAACATCGCCGCCATGTTGAAGCCCGTAGGAGGATGTGCCACTAGGCATCGTGCCGTGGCCGAACACGGCCGAAAATGGAGGGGCGAGGTTCGTTAGAGCTGGCGAATGCCATGGTCGCCGACCAAGCTTTGGCTGAATCTGCTCCCTTTCATCTCGTCGTCATTTTTGATGATCAAGGCATGAAATCGCAAGCCCAGAACTCCATAACAATAACCATGATGTGCAATCACATTTTTAACAACAAATCAACAAGAAAAAAAGATGGAGATTTCCATTCGGGTATCACCATGGCCAAAATTCGAACTTAACCAAAAGATCACCACTTTACAAATTATACGAGGCAAAGTGTAGCTACGAGTTGCAGAGTTCGAGTTCAAAAACTAGATTTTGTCATAGCAGCAAAGATTGGACAGATTTGAGTAAGAACTACTTAGGATTCATAGTGTTAATACAACATTCTTCATTTTCTGTCTTTAATATTCGTTTATTTTTGTTTTAATCTTATAAAAATTATAGCAAACAATCTACACATGCTCTCACAGAGTATTCTATATGAAACTTTAACTGAAAAATATGTTTTACATGATTATGCAAATAGAAATAGCAGAAAAGTACTAGAATTTGAAAAGGGTGTATCTCCTTGAAAAACAAAATGTTCTACATGATTGTGCAATTGTAAATAGCAGAAAAGTACTTGAATTTAAAAAGGGTGTACCTCCTTGAGCTTTAAATAACCCCAGAAGCCGTAAATTCTTTAATAAATGTTCCAGCTACTCAATTTTGGTGTTTGATGGTGATCTTTTTGCCGGAGATTAATTGGGGGCTACGGTTTTGACTAATATGATATATTTATATTACTAGATAACAATTTATGGCCATTGGATCATATTTTGAAAAAATTACCTAGATGGGAAATGAAATTTCCTTGCTCAAACCACCACCTGAATCTTAAAATGGACATTGCTCACTTTGAATTTAATTCATGGTCTTTCATTGATTTATTGGTCACTTAATCGATCCTTATGGTTTTTATTTGCATTTTCTTGAATATCGAAATATTTCTCTGCGCATTGTTGAATTATAATGATAGTATTCGTTTCTTTGATCATGATGAACATTCACAACGTATGCTAGTGTTTTTTTTTTTGATACCATTAAGAAATCCTATCTATTACAATGGGGAGGGGGATTTGAACCTTCATCAATTTTGGGGGGGGGGGGGGGGGGGGATGAGGAAATATGAGTTTTTTCCATTGGAGCTAATGCTCAAGCTCAACGTATGTTAGTGTTGATCGCATTGTCGATTTGATTTGTCTTATGTGGATTCACACGTCTTTACACACACATTGCCTCATTGCATTCTCGATAATTACTAAAATTCAATGGGATGTAACATTTCATTAGTAATTAATTAGTTTTACATTTTCATAAAAGTCATAATTAATTAGTTTTACATTTTAACTTTAAAATTTGGGGTTCTCACAATATTAAAGTCTTTTACCATGAAAGGGAGGCAGTAGAATCTCTCTCTCTCTCATATCTCAACTTGTACTATATCTTATCCTATATTTCTTCTATTCTCTCATCCTCTTCCTTAAGGGCTTTAAAATGAACCAATTGGTTTGAGCTCGATTTGTGATTGGCTAAAATAATCACAAGTACTTTTTGAAGTTTAACTACTTAAATAAGCAAAATCTAAGTACCGCGGTACTTGCTTGATATTGCTTGTGTGCAGCCGATTACACTAGTTATATCCTAAAATATCACTAGTTATATTTGTGAAATGGGCTGCAATCTAATTTAACTTTTATTGGCCATACTAAAATTCTCTTTTGCGATGCTATTGAATATCCAACCTTATAGATGGATAGAGGATCCCAAAATGTGAGAGCACACAAATTTTCATTAACATTTTGTATGTATAAAATGGTTTTTGTAGCCATATAAAATAATGTAAAATTTTACCCTCGAAATAAAGGCCTTGATTAAAAGGAATAAACACTAGACCAACTCCAAATATTGTCAAAACAAGGAGATTTCACTATTTTAGAAGTTCTTTCCATTTGTTTGTACGGTTTGATTTGTCCAAAACATCATCAATTTTAATTTTATTTACTACGGTCCATACTAGTAAAAAATTAGCTAGAGCTCATTTCCCGAATTCCCAATATATATATATATATATATATATAAAGGGAAAAAGGGAATTGAGCTATAGCTCAGTTTTATAATCCTACCCACTCGTGCTATGCTTTGGTTTCCAAAATATATGAGAAAAATTTAACTGTATGGATTAAAAGAGCATGCAAAAATAAAATATATGCAATTTTAGCCATTGAAATTATATAAATTTTACATAATTATAAAAACCATGCTAAACACTATAAAATGGTTTGATTTTTTTTTAAATATATGAGAATTAAATATAAGAAAAGAAATTACAAAATTAATGAGAGGTTGTATACTATTCTATGTTTTGATATTTTTTCAATTTGTACGGTTGGATCTTTTAAATAGATTATAAATTTATAGATATAAAATTAGTGCGTAGGATTTGAAATCGCTATAGCTCATTTTCATAATCGTACTCACTAGTTATATATATATGTGTGTGTATATATATATATATACACATATATGTATATAACTATGTATATATACATGAATTCACAACATATCTAGAAAATCCAATTGTACAGATCGAAAGTGTATCATAAAAACGGGAATATAAATTAGCTTCTCTTTTTGTGGTTGTGGTGTATAACATGGTTTTTATACTATTAGAATATATTAGTATCAAATCTCAACTAATATATTTTAAGTACAATTATGATATAGCGGCAGGAAATAAAGAAGAAACATGAATTGTGTTTGAATATTTTGGGATGATTTCCCTTTCTCATTGCTGATCTATATATATAAAGATAACAATCAATCAAGCCTCTAATGTAGGCTTCTATTATGACATACAGATCCCTAAAATTTAGGTTATCATTATGATATTTACAATCCCTATAAATCAACTAATATATTCCAACACTCTCCTTCAAGTTTGGTGCATAGATGTCTTGCATGCCCAACTTGAAACAGAATGGATGAAACACTTTGCTACCAAGACGCAATTTGATTTTCTGATTTAAGAAAATGTAGACAAATGAGACTGCTAGATAACTTCTCCATAATAAAATGTCTGTTGATCTCAATGTGCTTGTATCTATAATGTTGAACTAGATAATGTGCAATGCTAATAGTAACCTTATTATTGCAAAATAATCGAATCGGTTCTTTGATAATAATACCCAAGTCTTCTAATAGCATTTGGAGCCACAATAGTTCACAAACACCAAGTGCAATGGCTCTATACTCAGTTTCAGTAGTGGACCTAGCTATAACATATTGTTTCTTACTCTGGCAAGTAATGATATTGCCTCCAACAAAGGTACAATAACCAATAACCAGAAGTTGAACATCGATCAATACAACCAGCCCAGTCTGCATCTGAAAATGCTTTGATCGTCATGTGACCATGTGGAGCAAACAGTATACCCTTTTCGGGAGAAGATTTCAGATATCTTAGAATTCTGTGGACTCTCTAGATGACACTGTCAGGGATCAACTTAGTACATCCGCGGCATATGATACATCAGGCCTAGTATGAGAAAGATATATCAGTCGGTCTGCCAAGCGCTGATATTTTCCTCTATCCACCGTAGCATCTGTGCCACCTACCGTATGATGATTAACTTCAATAGGAGAGTCTGCAGGTTTGCAACGCAGCATGCCAGTTTCTTTCAATAAGTCCGGACCATACTTTCGTTGGGATAAGAAGATACCAGTAGAAGATCTGGCCACCTCTATGCCAAGGAAGTATGTCACATTTAGTATTGTTTAGAGTAATATTTTACTGTGGTAATTGTCTAATTTAGAGCCATGTGCCTTAGTAGTAGTTAGTTAGAAGACGAGTGAAGGATAAGAAAAGTAATTTAGGTTAAGAGCATATATAAATTGTAAATTTATGAAGAGACTTATTTTGAAATAATGGGATACTATTACCCAATTACAGGGATATGACAACTATACGATCCCAATGATTATTGGATATTCTAAATAATTATAGTGATTTACATTAAATCAAATCCTAACAGCTGGAATCAAATATTCTATCAATCAATGAAATATTCTACGAGATATTTGAACACTCCCCCTCAAGTTGGTGCATAGATATTCCGCATGCCTAACTTAAAACAAGACAGATGAAATGATCTGCCACTTAGTCCCTTTGTCAAGATATCTGCCAGCTGATCTTCAGACCTGACATAAGGCAGGCAAATGAGACTGCCGGTTAACTTTGCTTTGATAAAATGCCTATCTCGATATGTTTGGTTCGGTCATGTTGCACTGGATCATTGGCAATACTAATAGCGGCTTTATTGTCACGATATAATACCATTGGTTCTTTGATAATGAAACCGATTTCTTCTAGTAACATTCGTAGCTATAACCCTATATTCAGCCTCGACACTAGATCGAGCCACAAGGACTGTTTCGTACTCCTCCATGTAATAAGATTGCCTCCAATAAAGATGCAGTATCCAGAGGTTGAACGCCAATCATCCACTGATCCTGCCCAATCCACATCTTAAAAAGCTTTAACCTTAATATGATTATGTCGAGAAAATAGTAGCCCTTTACTTGGAGCAGATTTAAAATATCGCAATATCCTCTGGACTGCCTCCATATGACACTGTCTCGGATCACGATAAATTGGCGAACTACTCCCACAATATATGAGATACCCGGTCTAGGTTGAGAAAGATAGATCAACTTCCCAACTAAGCGTCGATAGCTTTCTCTGTCTACTGTAGGTCCATTACCTCATGATAAATGATGATTCACCTCCATAGGGGAATCTGTAGGTCAGCATCCTAGCATACCAGTCTCATTCAATAGATCAAGAATGTACTTTCGTTGAGATAGGAAGATTCCACCCAAAGATTTCGCCACCTCAATGCCAAGGAAATATCTTAAGGGGCCGAGATCTTTGTTTTCAAATTTTTTAGCCAGCTTTCCCTGAGAGATTAGCAATCTCCAATTGATCATCTCCTGTAACCACAATATTATCTACATACACAATAAAGGTAACAATCTTACCATTATGCCTCTTAGCAAACATTATGTGATTTTCCCGGCTTTGTTTGTACCCAAATCTCATCATAGCCTTATAGAACCTTCCAAACCAGGCCCTTGGATACTGTTTTAGGCCATACAAAGCTTTTTGAAGTCTACACACCTTTCCTTTGGACTTCATCGAAGAGAAACCTGGAGGTATTGCCATATAAACTTCTTCCTCTAGGTTTCCATGTAGGAATGCGTTTTTCACATCTAATTGTTGTAGATCCCAATTGAAGTTGGCAGCACATGAAATAAGAGTTCTAACTGAGTTCACCTTGGCTTCAGGGGCAAAGGTTTCTTAATAGTCAATCCCATATGTTTGGGTATAATATCCCTTAGCATCAAGTCTTGCCTTCATCTGTCCCATCAGCTTTTTGTTTGTCTGCATAAACCAATTCGCATCCGATTGGCCTTTTATCCTTGGGAAGAGGTACCAGTTCCCAAGTCTCATTCTTTTTCAATGCATTCATTTTTTCAATCATAGCCTCTTTCCAAGACTCACTCCTCATTGCCTCTCTCCAATATTGTGGTACAATTATAGAAGACAAGGAGGAAACAAATGCACGAAATGGCATAGACAATTTATCATAAGAGATGAAATTAGAGATTGGATGTTGAGTACAAGACCTTGCACCTTTTCCAATAGGAAGATCAATGTCGTTAATAGAGACATTAGAATTGTTACCCTCAGGCAAAGGATTTGGAGAATGACTCAGCTCTCGACTCTGAGTAGGATTGATCTTGTTGTAGTACTATTGCTGTTTAAATGCGGCGAGTATAAGTTTTCAATTTAGGCTGCTCCAGTCTGTCAGAAAGCTCCCTAAGATCCAATTTAGTGACAATGAGAAGAAAAGATGGCAAAATGCTAGGTTTATTTTCAAACCCTTCCTCCTCACTAGAATGAGACTCCCCCTGAGGAGGAGAGGGTGCAGGATAATATTGGAATGAGACTCCCCCTGAGGAGGAGAGGGTGTAGGATAATATGACTCATTTTCCCAAAAAGACACATCTCGAGTAACAAAAAACTTTCTAGAAGGTGGATGATAACATTTATAACATTTGTAAAATTTTGTGTGAGATATAACTCAAACGCACTTTTATTACTATATTCATTACCATATTCACGACCCTTATCACTATGAAGAATTTTAATTTTGGCATTAAACTGGGTTTTTACCATCTTATGAAAATCTTGAAAACGAGGAAAAACTTCATCTTTTGAATGTAACAAATAAACCCAAGTTGCCTTACAATAACAATCAATAGAAGTAGCAAACCAGCGATAACTAGAACGAGAAACAACTCTCGATGAACCCCATACATCAGTATGTATTATAGCAAAAGGTTCAGAACATCAATCATTAAAATGAGGATAAACAGACCTACTATGTTTAGCTAATTGACATGGTTCACACAGAAACTGTTTTATTACAACCTTTAACAAGAGAAGGAAATAAAGACTCAAGAACAGAAAATGAAAATGATGGATGACCTAGACGACGATGACACTTATGAAGAGATTCCAGATTGGAGCTAACAATAGACTGAAGTGCCTGAGTAGAAGCCTTCGGTGCCACAAAAGTACTAGATGTTGGAACATCGAGAAAGTACAAACTGTCAACAACACTACCACCGCCAAACTTCTGCCCCGTCACCAAGTTTTGAAAAACACAATGTGTAGCAAAGAAAACGACTGAACAATTTAGGGATTTAGTAAGACGAGGTATGGATAACAAATTAGCAGTGAACTTAGGCACATGAAGAACAGAAGACAGTGATATGGCAGGAGTACAATTGTTCCTTTTCTTGCAACTGAAGAATATGTACCATCAGCAACTTGAACTTTCTCATAGCTAGAGCAAGGAGTATATGTGGTAAAATGAGTAAGAGAGCCAGTCATGTGCTCTGAAGCACCTGAATCAAGAATCCATTTAGAGCAAGAAGTGGTACTAGCAAGAGCACAAGATGATATACTTGAATTTGGCATAGAATGAAGTAGCAGGTTTAGAATACCGAGCTCGGAATGCTAATACTTTCTGGAGTGAGAGCAAGGGAGCTAGAAACATCTGTATTAGCAGAAGCCTGTGAGACACCAGGAGTAGAGACTGCAACGTGTGCCTGTGAAGTATGGTCACGACCCTTAAGACGCGCATGGAGTTTATGACGTGTTTCCCTGGTATGCCATTCCTTTCCACAATAATCACACTTACGTTCATCTTTTATCACATTAGGCACAAATGTAGGATGGTGAGCCATCAATGCCGATCTGTCCATCGGATACAGAACCATAGTATTGCGCCGACTTTCCTTTTTTGAACCCGAGCACGAGTGTCTGGTAAGGATGGAAAAGGTGTTTGTCCAAGTAATTGGGCTCGGACCTGATCAAACTCCATATTAAGTCCAGCCAAGCAATCCACCACTTGATTTCACCCACAAATTTTTGATAGGCAGCACCATCATCTACACATTTAGGTGAAAAAACTCTATAGTGATCTAATTCCTGCCAGAGAGCTGTGATCTGTGTATAATATTGTGCTAGTGTTTTCTCTCCTTGAACTAAATCTCGAATCTTCTTTTGAACGTCAAAAGCCTTACTCATATCTCCGGAGACTGAAAAAGTCTGCCTAAGAGCTTCCCAAAGTGCATAGGCGGTATCTAGAAACAAGTAGCTGCTCCTCATGTTTGACTCCATGGAATTAAAGAGCCAAGTCATCATCATTGCATTATCAGATTTCCACTCTTCTTGCTACATACCTGCATCTTTAGGCATAAAGAGGTGCCTATAATGAATTTTTGCATTCGATTAGCCTCGATTGACATGCTACAAGCCTGAGACCAGGCTAGATAGTTCGTCCCATCCAATTTAAAGGGACTCAAAACCAAGGCAGAGTTCAAATTCGGACTGCGCCTAAGCTGTCCAACATTTCCTCCACTTCCTGAACAGTACCCCAACTTGCAGACATGGTAGTAATCAACAATAAATTCAAATGACTGGGAAAAATCAACCAGATTATAAATGAATCACAGTAATACGATCAGGCAGTAGCAGACCAAAAAAGGAAACAAAAAGCTGCCCAAATATGTACTGGAATCCAGAGAATCAATACAAAATTTGAAAATGGAACAAGCTCACCAAGCAGAGCCAACTGGTAAAAGCCTGACTTGAAAACGTCGCCGACACAGCCCTCACGCGCCGGCGCGTGAGTCGGAAGGTACTGGGCTGTGGTGGCGCGTGGGGGCATGTGGCTAAGAGAGGAAGTTACTTGTGGTGGTCGGCTGGTAATAGAGAGACCAGTGGTAGGTTACTTGTGGATGTGCTGGCTTGTTTTGAAAGGTTTCTAATGAACCCTACGAGACCGGTAACATATTACTGAGAAAAGAAACATAAACAGGCCTTCCAAGGTGGATAGGCTCTGATACCATGTAAATTTTTGAAGAGGCTTAGTTTGAAAATTTATGAAGAGACTTATTTTGAAATACTGGGATAAGTTCCCTTCCATTGATTTCATATATATACACACACTATTACCCAATTACAGGGATATGACAACTATATGATCCCACTGATTATGGGATATTCTAAATAATTACAGTGATTTACATTAAATCAAATCCTAACAGCTGGAATCAAATATTCTACGAGATATTCTAACATAAATATATGTTGTAATTGTTGTTGATCATTATGCTAAATGAGAATATAATTTCTTTCCCTAGAAAAACTCTTTGTGCTACTGAGATCTAGTCGGGTCATCCTTGGCCTGACAAATTGTTATCAGAGCAAGTTCATTCCCAGGGAACTGCTTCTGCTCAGGAATTGCAAAATTCTGAGATTTCTTCATTCTCTCTACTTCAGTCCCTCTTTACTTTGCAGTTTTCTGCAAACATTTCTCATCTTCTTCAATTTTTCTGTGTCTACCTTGATTTTTTCTTCTAATTCTCTTCCTCTGGTCTCGGAAATACTAAATGGAGAAGATACAGGCATGAGACAACAGGAAACAGCAGCAACAGATGAATCATGATCAGATTTATCCTCTGTTTTCTCAGTAGAAAATTTCCACAACAGATCTCTGATTTGGTGGTCTGAATCTGTTCCAATCCTTGAACTCTCCTTCTGCACAAGTCAAACAGCCCTAGCTGATATAGCCATGACTGATGGATTGCAGAACAAGCCACTAAAATTGGCTGGGCAAAGGTGCAAGTGCTTTTGCTCGTCACTGAGTTTTTCAGTAGGAAATTGGAGTGAAATCTGGCATTTCAACGGGTTTACTTTGATTTCTTTCCTAAATTCGAACCTACTTCTAATCATTTTGGTTGTTTGGTGTTAAAGAAGTTCTTAGATAATTTTCTCTTCTGTATACTTCTTGTCATTGTCAGTCATAAAACATAAAATTCAGAAAAAACCTCAAAATCCAGTACACTTTTCTGCTAATCTGTTCAACATCATTTTGTTTCAGAAGGTACTTCATACTTGTATGATTGGTTGTTTCAAGCATTTCTGTGTTCAATCTACTCCATTCACATAAAGTTTGAGCTATTTTGAGGCTTAGTCTCTTGAATATATCTTCATTTCATGTCCAGAGTTGCACACCCCAACTGTTTGTTAAAAGTCCTGAAACAAGACTATTGCTCAGAATTTGCAGTTGTCTTCGTGATTTCAAATTCTAGTGTTTAGGAACCATTCTAATTGCAAAATTTCTTCAGTTCGGGTTATAATTGTTCCCGAAGATCAATTTTAATACTGAGACATTGAAGCATGAGGACTAGGACAAACATGAATATGCTACTTGCTGAGAATTCACAGCTAGAGCATGATACTTTTACTAGCTATAAGGAGGCTACAAAAGAGAGGCTTTGGAATTTAAAGGAGAAGTTGGACCAGTTTATGGTGTCTGTGATCAGTTTGCTGCAACAAAAATATTTTGTCAGCCACAATGGATCTTCCACTCCATTTGCAGACAAGGCACAAGAAAGGAAGCCTATGCAAGAGGAAGAAGCTGACTGGATAAACACAAGTCAAACCAACGAGATAAACCAAGGAGCTGTGCATGAGTATACTTTTGAGAGGTATGATTTTGAGGAGTATTGTTTGGAAGGAAGTAAAGGAGAAATTTACTATGATGACGCTCCTATAATTGATGTTTATCTTGAAGATGATGAAGTTGAAGTACTACAATATGATGAGGTGTCATACCATAATGAGCTTCCTATCTATGATGACTATGGAAATTCTAAGTAAACTCTATAATGGGATGAAGAATTAAGTGATTGGCACTTTGATAGCAATGATGAGAAGGGTATGGACAAGGCACACACAAGGGATGGTGAGATTCCACTAGGGAAAAGTCTTAGGAATGTGACCACTGATCTTGGAGTAGTGTATGGCCTAGAGGATCATTTTTCTTTCTATAAAAAAATGCATCTAATGAAGTTCCAAGTGTTTGTATGAAGAAATGGCAAGGAAATGCAAGTCAAAAATTGGATCTAGAATCAAAGGAGTCATACCCTGCAATATTTTCCGCTGATTTTGGCAATGTTGTGGCTGAAGATGAAATGCAAACTTGCTTCATTGTAATTGCTGAAGTGTATGTGAATAAGGGCAGAACATGGATTGAGCCTAATGCTTTAATTGGTGATGGTCTTCAAACCTGGAATCAGCTTTGGGTGAAAGTTGAAATAGCTGATATTGCTTCAAGCCTTCAGCTATTTCTTATGATTTGTTAGCAGAAGAACTGCCATGGGGAAATGAAGACTTGAAGGATGGTTGGCCTGTCAAGCCTCTTCCTTGGAGGGACAGGATTATTAAAGCGAAGATGCTCTCATTTTTTAGTTCTTCTTCAACAGCAAACTGGAGTACTGAGGTTGATTTTGTTAACTACTGACTTCTACTGGGAAAGATTTTGTTATGAAGCTTTAATAGAACTTCCAAGAAGTACAAGGGGAATGTTTAGTATTGTTGTAAGGTTGGTAATCCTAGTCCTATTAACTCTCCAAGAGGCAGGATAGATTTTGTGACTTGTGGACAGGGTATAGAAGTCGGTACAACAAACCTAAGAGGTGTTCCTCCAGCGACTACAAGTGCTGCAGAAAAGGTTGAGGGGCAACTCAGTATTTTTGAAGCTATGATTTTTAAAAGAAGTACTAAGACTTGCTTTTGCTATATTGATGCTCTACTCAACAAGTCCTTAAGCCTTGCACTTGGCAATGGAAGAGTGGAAGGACCATTTGTGGATTCCTTTGCCATGCATTGTGCTGATTCACAAACAAGGAGATATAGAAAATTTGTTGTTGATCTGGGATCCTGGTGGAGAAATGTTGCAGCCAGTTATCAATGTGGAGCTGGATCATCATTCCAATGTTGCTGCAGTAGAGAAGATGCTTATAGAGAGTAACAGCAGCTGGAGTTATTGTGGAAACCTTGGCTAAGACACAACAGAGGATTATGAGTCAAGATGGTAAAGGAATAAATGAAAGGGTTTTTAATATAGGCAATATTGTATGTCTCAAGTTGCAGCTCTATAGACCATGTTTTGTCAACCTCAGGAAGACTATGAAGTTGGCATATAAATTTGCTGGTCCATTTCAAGTCTGGGCAGATGTTGGACAGGTGGCCTACATGTTGGAATTGCCTAGAATTTCCAAAATCCATCCTATATTCCATATATTAAAGTTGAAGAAGGCAGTGGGGAACATCAAGATGCAAGTACAGCTTCCAGCGTTCACTATTGATGAAACTTTTGACAAAACACCTGAGAATTTTGAAGGAGAGACTGGTTACAGAGGAAGCAAGGTGATTTGTCAATGAAAGAATGGGGTGTGAAGGATGTCACTTGAAAAGATGAAGGCTTGCTTAAGATAAATTTTCCCTCCTTGCTGCCATATCCACGGTAAGGATGGGGTGGGGTTGGGAATTGTCAGGTTTAGTAATATTTTTGTCGTAACTGTTGCAATTGTCTAATTTAGAGCCATGTGATGACATGTGCCTTAGTGGGAGTTAGTTAGAAGACGAGTGGAGGATAAGAAAAGTAGTGTAGGTTAAGAGCATATATGAGGTAATTGCTGTTGATCATTATGCTGAATGAGAATATAGCTTCTTTCCCAAGAAATTCTCTCTCTCTCACCAGTGTTCTCTCTCCACGACCCCTCTCTCTCTTCCCCTGCTCTGTTTTCTGCCCAAACTCTGCTCTATCTTCTCTAATTTCTCTCCTCTGTGCTACTGAGATCTAGTCAGGTCATCCTTGGCCTGACAAAGTACTTCAAAGCTCCCAAATCCTTAATCTCGAACTCTCTAGCTAATTTATTCTTGAGATTTTACTAATTCCTCATCGGTTATTTCCTATCACCATATTGTCATCAAGGTAAACAATTAAGATAGTAATTTTACCATTGTTCCTTTTGATGAACATAGTGTGATCTGCCTGGCTTTGCTTGTATCCAAACCGTATCATAGCTACGCAAAATCTTTCAAAGCAAGCTCTAGGAGATTGCTTCAAGCCATACCAAGACTTGCGCAACCTACATAGTTTTCCTTCAGTTGCATAACTAGCAAAACCTGGAAGTATGTCCATGTACACCTTTTAAATCACCATTTTTTACGTCAACATCCAACTAGTGAAGGTACTTCCATGTACACCTTTTAAATCACCATTTTTTACGTCAACATCCAACTAGTGAAGGTCCCAACCAAAGTTTGCAGCACAGGAAATAAAAGTACGAACAAAGTTCATTTTGGCCACAGGAGCGAATGTGTATTGATAATCAATCCCATAAGTCTGAGAATACCCTTTGGCTGCTAGTCTTGCCTTCAGTCTCTCTATTATATACCCATTTGCATGCAACTAATCGTTCGCTACGAGGAAGAGAGACTAACTCCCAAGTTTCGTTCTTTTTTAAGGAAATCATCTCCTCAATCATGGCCTTTCTCCGGTTCTCATTGTTAATTGCCTCCTTTCATCCTTGGGGCACATATATATAAAAGACAAAGAAGAAACAAATGCACGATAAGGTTTAGACAGTTTATCATAAAAAAGTTAGAAATTGGATGTTATGAATTGGATTTTGTGTGCAAGATCTCATGCCTTTTCTCAGGGCTATGGGAAGATCAATATCATTAGGAGGAGCATTAAGAAGGTTACTATTAGTAGGTGCAGGATCAGAAGTAGGACTTGGCTCTAGGCAAGACTAGTCTTGTGGAAGTACTAAAACAGTTTTGTTTCGACAAATATAGGTTCTCAATTCTGTCCAGCTGATTAGAAACCTTCCCCTTAGGTTCATCATTGATTACAACCTGTGAAAAAGATGGTAAGAAAACACTAGGTTCTAAATCAATCTTCGTTTTTATTAGAATGTGTCTCCCCTAAAGAGAAAGAGAAGGATGGTTTTAATAAGGTTCATTTCGAGTAACAAACACATAGTTTGATGGAGGATGATAACATTTATAACCTTTTTGGGTAGGAGAGTAACCAATAAAGACACAACGAAGGGCTTTGGGATCAAGTTTACTCTGAGTAGGGAGAGTGATCATGGACGAAACAAACAAATCCAAAAATCCGAGGAAGAGAAAGGATAAATGTGTATTTAAGAAGATACAATAACTTACATTTCTTAAAACACTTGAAGGGGGCCGATTAATAAGAAATGTTGCAGTAAGGACATCGGCCGAAAAAAGATTTTCGTGTGTTCATAGTAAATGTTAATGAGCGAGCAACCTCTAGTAAATGGCTATTTTTTCTTTCCGTGACCCCATTTTGTTTAGGGGTGTCAACGCAGGGAGTCTGAAGTATAATTCCCTTATGTTTGAGGTAAAACTGAAATCCATCATTGTTGCTATATTCAGGACCATTATCACTATGAAGAATTCTTATTTTAGCGTCTAACTGAGTATGTATCATTTTATGAAATTCTTGGAAACAACAAATGACATCCTCATTTGTATGAATTAAGGAAACCCAAGTGACACGAGAAAAAAAGTCAATAAAGGTAACAAACCAACGATATCCAGAGCGAGAAAGAACTGTAGATGGACCCCAAACATTAGTATGACTAAAAGCAAATGGTTTTGAACATCGTTCATTACAAGCAGGATAAACTGACCTTGTGTATTTAGTTAACTCTCAAGGTTCACTCAAAAAATGACTTTTCCCACATTTATTTAAGAAGAGAGGGAAATAGAGACTCTAAGGTAGTTATAGAAGGATGACCTAGACATCGGTGCCACTGATGTAGGGATTTTAGTTTGGAGTTTGAAATAGATTGTAAAGACTTGAATCGCGAGTCCTTCTGTTCCCGAATTCTTTCCAAACTCTTCGATGTGGCCACAGTTGGACTCACAATCCAAAACTCTCATAGTAGTTGCCGCCGCTATTAGAAGCATTGGCTATCATCTTGGAAAGCTTAATGGTGAAAATCAAATATCTTTCACAATCCCTGGAGAGATGGTTCACTAATAGACCGATGGAGAAGTAATTCGACTCATTCACATCCAGATCATGAATGTTTGGAATCCATATTATGCAAGGAGACATTGCTAATTCGAATTTTTTGGTGATAGAAAATGGGTCTATTTCCGACATCATATCCATAATTAGCAGTTTACAATCTTCTTGTATGTCGATTTAGCAAACCAATGCCTTAAGCCACTCAGCCATACCTCTAAGTTGTGTTGTTGATCGGAATGGAATAAGAATCTCATTTTATACTTTCTATTAATAGCATATAGAATCTATATAGAATATATAATATATAGAATATAGCTATTCTATGGAATTACTAGAATAGAATATAATATATATAGGTCGCGGTTAACACCCTTATATATAGAATATTAAATACTAACATATTAGTATAAATTGCCGGGACAGACAACAACTTAAAATCAACTAGTTACCTACTACTGGAAAGTAACTACAATGTCATGATCACAATCACATTGGTTTACCTTTTTTTTTCTTTGGTAGTTTAACGGACGGTCGCCCCACCAACAAGAAAAGGTATAAATATGGAAACTTCTCTGCCATTTGGATCGGAGAATTTATGGAGGAAATCAGGTTTTAAATTCCCAGAAAAAGAACATTCTGTAGTCTTAGTAAGAGGGGGAAGGGTTGGCGTGAGATATCACATTGTTCGAGGAACCCTAGATGCTGTCGGAGTAAAGGATCGTCAACAAGGGCGTTCTAGTGAGATTCACTTCAAGAAAGTATGAAAGAATAGTAAACGGAGCACACCGCAGAAAGATTCTAAATATGAGAAGGAAATGAAGAACGGGAACGAAACGAAGAGCAGCCCCGACACCCCCAGACTAATTTGTAGCAGAACTTCTTGCCCAACGAATAGTCGTAGAGAGGTTGTTTAATACAACTATGGCTCAGGCCTGGGTCACTTCGGGGCTAGGCGCCAACGTATTTGTTGTGCCTGGTTCCCGTCGTCCCCACCTTGCGGTTCAAAGTATTCAAGTCGTACCTCGGCTTCAAAATCAAAGTCAACTAATTTTGTATAGGGATATCTGAGTGAGGATCATCAGAGCCAATGCCTTTCAAAGATACACTACGTGGAACATCTAGGTAGTAAAGACCGTCAACAGCACTACCACTGCCAATTTTTTGCCCTATCACCAAGTCCTGAAAATACAATGGGAAGGAAAAAATGTAACAGAGTAGTTTAATGACTTGGTAAGGCAAGGAACTGATAATAAATTGGCAGTAAAAGATGGAACATGAAGTATAGAGGATATTGTTAATGTCAGAGTGCACACAATTGAACCTTTCCAAGAGATGTGAGAAAATGTGCCATCAACCACTTGCACCTTGTCATTACTGGAACAAGTTATGTATGAGGAGAAAATGCTCGAGGACCCCGTGATATGATCAGAGGCACTCGAGTCAATGATCCATTTAGGAGATGGTGATGCTGATGCTACTGTAAGAGCACAAGAATGACTTCGGATAGCCTGATATGCCATCTTAACACTACTGATTTCTGCCATTTTAATCAGATGCCAAACAAGGAGATGGCTTTCTAATGACCACGAGAGAAGCAACCACACTAAAACAAACCAAGGTGTGTAAATGAATCAAACTCATCAAATAAACCCCAAAATTGACCTGCCCAGAAGAAGCCGATCCAACTGGAAGATGGCCGAAGTGCAACTGTTGCCGGAATATGGCTCACGTGCCGGCACGTGAGTCAACCCTGCTACAACCTTGGGGCACGTGAAGCAAGGTATTTGATGGCGACTTCTTCTGTGGTGGTCAATTGGTGAAGGGCAGTGGTAGGTTACTTTGTAGCCTTGATTTCTCAAGTTCCTAGTGAAACCTCAGGTCCGGCAATGTTTCCTTACCGAGAAAAGAAAACAAAATTGAAGAACAGGCCACTAAGTGGACTGAGCTCTGATACATTGTTCAATTATGATATAGCAGCAGGAAATAAAGAAGAAACGTAAATTGTGTTTGAATATTTTGGGATGATTTTTCTTTCTCATTCTTTCTCATAGATGTGTGTGTGTATATATATATATATATATATATATATATATAAAGATTACAGTTAATCAAGACTTTAATGTAGGCTTCAATTATGATATACAGATCCTTAAAATTAAGGCTATCATTATGATATTTACAATCCCTACAAATCTGCTATTAGTATCAAATCTCAACTATTATATTCTATTAAATCTCAACTAATATACATGATTATATTTTAGGGCAAACCTTGAGCCGGTTCGATGCAAAATCCGTAATTCCCTAAAACTCCCGTGTTTTAAAATAATTCTGCATAAGTGTATTTTTTTTCCGTGAGTTACTTTTTGCAAGTTATTATTTCCAAGTTACTATTTTTAATACGTTTTCAATGCACTTTATAAGTTATTGTTTGTAAGTTAATATTGTAAGTTACTATATCTAAAAAAATACATTCGTAAAAAATAAAATTTTCGGGAATTTTGGATTTCACAGTAGAGTGACCGGTAATTATCCCTATATTATTTTATACATTTTCAATGGTTAGGATTTATTGATTTTTACATGATTATAAAAACTATGCAAATGAGCTTGAAAAAAATTCACACATTCCATTCAATGCCCTTTCAATCTGTACGGAAACATTGAACCGGAAAAGTTAGTGGGTGGATGGTCACTAGTTCAACCAGTGGGTGAACCGTTATGTCATAATTATGTAACACATATATCAATAACAATAATTATTTTTTAATAGTAAATCTTTATTAATAAAAATTAATATAATTATACTAAACATTTGTAATAGCATATAAATAATAATATGATTTAATTTTATCAAGATTTACTTTGAAATGGATAAAAAATACATTAAAAAAATTTGAAAACCAGTTCACTGGGTCAATCTTACTGGTTTTACTGGTCCAATCATTCCAACCAATGGTTGAACCGGTGGTCAAACTGTTCAAACTGATTTTTGACTGCCTTAAAAAACCGAACAGAAATGATTCGTTTGTTCAACTGGTTTCCTGTTTTACTGGTCCAACCGGCTGGGCTGGTCCGGTTTTAAAAACATTGTATGGTTAGATTTTTCTTATATATTTTGGAAACCGAAGGATAGCACTAGTGACTAGAATTATAAAAATTAGTTATAATTCAATTCCTTTTTTCCATATAAATATATCACTAGTTGTCCTTTTGCAATATTTCTAAGAAATCCAACTTTCTTAAGGATGGATAGAGCATTCGAAAACACAGAAGTTTGCAAATTTTCATAACTTTGGTGATGCAGTAGATCGTAGTTATTATAACTACATAAAATTATAAACGAATTGTGCTTGGGAAGTTGCTCAAAGTGCATGATTATAAAAATCATGATGCACAAATTTTTCAATGTTTTGGGTACGGTTGGACTTCTCAAAAATATTGCAAAATAGATAAAAAAAAAAATTAACGCCACAAATTATTACAAAAAATTATCCTTGCTAGGCCATACTCAAGGCCTGAATTAGTATCAGAGCATCAACCAATCTCAGGGCCTTCTAAACCTTTTGGTATTTGGGTACTGGATTACTGTCATGAATGAGTAGTATTCTAAAATTCTACCATTACCTTCAACTGCTGCATCAATGGCTGCTCTTAGCCATAGTTGAAAACCCTTAATGCCACAAAGAATCATCAGAACCTTCTATAATCATCTTAGGAGGCAGCGAATGAGGTTTGGAACCTTGGATCTGACTCAGTGACTCGAAATGACAAATTCAATGTGCTCTGTTTTTTGTACAACCTGTAACTGAATATTGAGAGGATTAATCCATGCTTTACGGTATTAAACCATCCAAACAACTTTCATTCATCATATACCTGCACTCCCTTAGTTCTGATAATAAGCACAATAGTTGCCCTCAACCTTTCCAATTCCTTTGCTTGTCATTACTATTTTGCGGCACTGTTCCTCGCTGTGAAGTTGGACACAAAGCCTGTTTCTCTCCCATAAACCACATTGGAACCTCTTGGATAATCCATATCCAGCATCAGTGAGCACCATCAGAGGATTTCACTCATCAACTTCTTGAATGATGCATTGATCATTGGTTGAGGTAGTTAATTGTACTCCGAGTTCATTTTCATCATTTTCTTGTAGTTACGAGTTTATCTAGCCATTAGCATCATTGGATCATGATTAAATCGTAGAATTTCCAGTTCATCTCTATCGGCAAAATTTTCTGTGGTTTCTGATCTGTGTGCTCAGATCTGTTAATGTATGGCTGCTTCCCGTTTGATTATTTGTATTTCACTTAATTTACAGTAATCAAGACACATCGATTTTCAGTTTCATTCTTAATTTTCTTCAATTTTCATTTTGAACAATTTTCAGCTATTGAATAATGAACAACTCAAGTTAAACACTCTGTTTGGCTTAAGTTTTCATTAAATTGTTTATTTTGAGTACTGGGCTTCATCTGTATGCTTGTTACTCTCTTGAATACATTCTAAATATCTGAACTAGGTTGGATGAAGCTATTATTGGCTTCGGATAACTATTGCTTTGGGCTAATCCATTTCTCACTACAAAATACCTAATCCAACTCATTCAATCTTAATTTTGGGTTAGTATTGCTATTGTTCCGATTGGTTCTTCATTTCAGAGAATTAATTGCTTCTTAATTCTCTATTTTATTCTTGAAATGGCTAGTTTATCCCGTTCTTATCTCTTAGAAAGGCTTCAATTAAAAATTATGGGACTCGGACTTGTCGGTGAACCACTTTGGGAAATTATTGAGAGGTAGATATAGGAGCCCTGAACATGTATGTTCTACAGGAAAGATGGTCTTGATTTCATGTTAAATAGCTTTACAGATTCTGTCCTGTTGAAGTTTTCTTACGAAATTTGTGTCATCTTGCAGGTTGGTAAGCATGGTATAATAATTGAATTCACAGATTCTGACTATAATACAAGGCGCAGTGCTACATACCTGCCTGAGGTGGCTGCTCATGAAGGTGATGTTTTATTTCTTATGCATGTTATTCTTGTTTATTCTCTTAAGTCTGATGTTAAATAGGATGCATTACCAACTCAGATTCGAAATTTTATCAAGGTAAAAAAACGCACGGTTCTAAAAGTCTCCGGCTAGTCCGATTAATCTTGTCTAGGAAGTAGGCGGTTCTCTATTGCCTAACGCCAAAATCTGCCTAATTCCTATTAATCTCGTATAATATCCGTCTAGGCGCTAGGCCCTCCTTTTACCGTTTAGATCCGCCTAATATTTTTTATAACACTGAAAAAAAGTGATTTTGACAAAATTAGATCCACTTACTTGGGTCTAGTTCTTACTTTGAATCTTAAGATTTCTTAAGACCGTTGCTTTTCTATATGCCCTGTGCGACAAAAGTATCAGTCGCCAAAAATGATTTTAAGTAAAATACTCTGAAAATCTTTTAGGAACTGCCACTGTGCATATATTCCAGAATCCAATATGGTGTTCCAAGCTGCTTTACTTTTAGAAGTAACCCCCAAATAAAACAAGAAAAGAACTAAAAAAAATGTTCTGAAGTTGTCTTCTGCACATACTTTTGATTGGCAACATTAATTTTATCTTACGGCAACTTAAGACTAGCTGTGAGTAAATGCTTTAGTTTGATGACATCAAATTCCCCTTGTTTTGTGGCAAAACTGCTTTCAGGTTGGACGGCAGCAGAAGCTATCGACTCGCTAATTCGGAAAGCGGGTTACAATGGCACTATAACGGAATCAGTCCGGAAGCGTATCCAACTTACCCGATACCAGAGCACATTATTTACTATGCACTATAGCGAATATGTCGCCTATGTGAAAACGACGAGGGGTGCTACTCCTGCTGTTGCTGGGGCAAAACCCCATGACTAATGATTGATTCTCACTGAACATATATGCTACTCCAGTTCGGTAGGGAAGTACGTTTTAAAATTGGATGGCGGAGGAATGTTCACGCCTTTGTTTTTTTAATCTGTACCAAATTAGTCTTCAAATCATTTGATGTTGAAGAGACCTGAAAAGTTTTCCAGAAAAAGACTTGCTGGACATTTGCCTTGCATTGTGTATGGCGCCGTACTTTGCAGTAAGATCGCCGGATAAGAGGATTAGTACAAATTTTAACAAAAATACGTAGAAAGAAATTTTTGCTAAATTAAAACTCGGATTTCAAATAAAACTGACACCGGCTACAATCATCTTGGATATGCTATATATCATTAAAGACAACAGATTGGATATGTTATGTCTATACTTTAATACCATAAAAAGAAGATTTACAATTCATTTTGTTACCTAGCATAAATTAAATTATTGTTTGAGTTTAATAAAATTTCATATGATATGCTATCAGAAAAACAAAATTTGATATAATAAAATAGTTTACTTGAAATTTTTATATATTCGTTATGCTATTCATTTTACATTAAAATCAATAAAGTTCAAATAAAGCTTGGATTATAGACTTTCACAAAAATGCTAGATAATTTGTTAAAATATAACTCTTTCTTTTGAAATGGAAACAGCATATTACTATGAGGTGCACTTTTGAAATCTTCAAATTTTATGTAAATCCGTTTGATTTATACTAATACGAAAGTTAATAGCCTTACCTATTTATAATATGGAAAGAGGAATCTAAGTTATAATATACTCCGTATATGTGTCCTATAGTTGGCTAATCTTGATTAATGCTAATATGCTATTAATTGAAATAACGGAAGACTATTTTATTTTTTTTTTGGTTAAATTTGCGTATGATATAAAAAAGAAAAAGGTACAGAATTAACGAGAGACATTTCAACCTACTAGCTAGAAAAGAAAACACAAACATGGAGTAAAGAGGGGATGACCTACTAGCACAACCCGCTAGTTATGAAAGAAAACATAAATAGAGAGTAAAGAGGGGCATACCCCCGGCCTAGCAGTACAAGTCGCTAACTAGGACTGAGACAAAGAAAAAGAGAAGAATGGCTCTCGTAAGGCTATTGATTTAAGCAAGGCTATTAATTTGAACTAATCGCTAGTTAGGACTAAAACAAAGAAAAAGAGAGGGATGACTCTCGTAAGGCTATTGATTTAAGCAAGGCTATTAATTTGAACTAACTCAAACCTTGTGTAAAGCACGAATGACTCGTTTTATTATTTATTTAAAATATTTTACTAAATTTTAAAATTTAATATATCCTCTATTTTAAAATATATTATCAATTTTAACTTTTTAAAGTTTAATTTACTCATTTTCAAATACAAATTGTGTGATTTTATAATTATAACATTGGTACAATGAAAAAATATGATTTTTTTCACTATTTGTATAGAGAAAAAGAATAAGGGATACATTCAGTTTTAATTATAATTTTGATTAAATCGTATGAAATATTAATTAATTTAAAGAAAAATCGTAAATAGAAAACGAGTAATGTATACAAAATAAAGTGTGACAAAATTAATAGAAAAAAATGTAACTATTAGTGTGAGAACCTAAAAATTCAAATAAAATGTATGACCATTAAATTTGTGATAGGTTTGAAAATTTGTTTTCATTTCAATAACCGATAGATATTACGATTAGGTATACGTGCAAATCACGCAAATCGAAATGCACACGTCCACTAACGACAAATGATAACGAACCTGATATTATAAAAGTCATGAGATGTTAAACATGATAAGAATCTCATAATCACATTTTTGCCTCATCGGTATGAATAAATTTTTCTGTTTATGTAAAAACACAATGCATAACCATTATAATTCATTTAGTGGCTAAACAAATCAAGTTAAACACTAATTAAACTCACAATTTCAGCACTTCCCTAAATGGCAAATTTTTTTTTTTTTTTACCAATCTAAGTAAATTTTTACAAAAACTAATCTAATGGTCAAGAATGAATTGCAAGTTATATAAATATATCATTATAACCAAATCTTAGCATCTACTTCAGTAAATTTGCTCCAGCAAATCCAACAAACAAAATCTGAAATTTCATTTAAGAGCAATTATCGGAAGATTAATCATTTTTTCTCATTAAAACTTTAAAGAGGTAACACACTGACTTTTTATTTCATCATTTATTATTATTTATGTTATTACCATTGTGTAGAATATATTTTTTACTATGATTTTCATATATAATACACTTGCATAACATCCGTAGATTGAGAGATATTTAAATTTAAAGTTGCAAGAAAAATAAATCAAAATTCATGGACATTCATATTGTTAGGTCCCAAAGAGAAAAATATTAGAAGGGGGGATTGAATAGTGTTTTTCAAAATTTAAGTCTTGCTTATAAAATTTGCAGTTTTAAAACAATTCTTACTTAAAAAAAAACTTTCTTATATTTTAAAAAGAGTAAGCAACGGAATTTATAGGAAAAAACCTTCTAGTTTTTAGATCAATGGCTTAGAGGCAGTAATGTTAGTAAGTTTTTGCTAAATGAGTTTAGCAGGGACTGAGAAAAGTAAGGATAAAAGAAATTAACAATATAAAAGATAAACAGTAAGTAAAGTAAGCAGGAGAATTTTTATAGTGGTTCGATCTAAACCTACTCAACTCTTTTTCTCTTTACTTGAGAAGACACTCACTAAAAAATGTTCACATGGAACAATAAGCAGCAAAACACTTAGTCCAAAAATACAATGGGTCACTTAGACTAGATAATCACACAGACTAATAGCAGATGAAGTATCTTCCTTGCTATCTCTATGCAGTAAGCTCCTTGTTGAGTAAATTAGATAACAATTGTTCAGGCTTGAATTTGTGTCTTGCTGAATTCTTAGAATGTTAGATTATCAGAGCAATTTCTTGGTTGTTCAGATCTAATAAATAAAATTTATCACTCCTATTTATACTACTCCAAAAATCTATCCGTTGAGAATTTGAAATAGATCCGTTGGAGTTGTACTGTTGATAATGACTACCTTTACAGTTGTTCCTTGTTTAGTTCAAAAAGATAACCATTAATTTGTTCTTTAGTGCTTTTTAAAAAGTCTTCTAGAAGCTGACTAAGCAGGACAAGAGGTAGAGTCTTTTTCTGACAATCTTGCTTGGATTAAGGTAAGAGATCTTGCTATATTAGTCCTTACTTATTCCGTTCTAAGCAAGACTGTCCTTGGAATTTTCTTTACATCTTCAGCATCCTTCTTGATCGATGAGCAGAGTCTTCACTTGTGATCAAAATCCTTACTTAACTAGCAGAATATATCCACATAACAAGTTGGATATTTTTCTAAGTCCTTTTACATTATATAAGTAAGGACTATATTACATCATCAATTCTTATATCAATAAATATAATTCTTTAAGTAATAGTAATATAAGCAGGGGTGCATCAACACATATGAACACATAAGAACCCTAGATGTCTAAACAAAAATCGGACATTATATTTGAGTGCTTGTGTGAATCTAAATGGGGATTTATGTTTCTGCTATGTCGAGCTTCATTTTGATACGAATAATTTGAGAAATGATGGCCTATCGTATAACTTCTTAGTTTCAGCTGGCGGGTTATGAACCCGAACTGAAATTTCTATTTTTCTTGTGATTTTGTTGTTAAAAGTTGTAATAAAATGCATGAATGTATTTCTAGGTGTTTTCTCTTTTGAATCCATACTTGTTTCGTCAAGAATGGTGGAGAAATGTGAAGGTTGAGCTCGACCACGAGATTCGCCGCCGTTCATGGTGAGCTAGCCGGAGGCGAGCCACGGATCCTTGTTCGTCTCACTTTTCGGCCACATCATTAAGGGTAGGGGCACATTTTCCTATGGCAAAGTCCGTGGTAGTGAATCCACTGTCAAACGGGGGCCATGTGTGGTGGTCTCGGAGGTGGCTCCATGAAGAAAAAGTCTCTTAACTACTACAATTAAGTGATAAATTATAAATGATTATTACTAACAAAAAGAAAAGATGATTATTATTTAATTGAAAGAATTAAATAATAATTAAGGAAGAAATTCTAAATTTATAATAAATGATTAATAAATCATTTAAAATAAGAATAATTGAGGAGAACTATTATTTAATTAAATTAATAAATTAAGAACAATTATTATTTAATTAAAATAATTAAAGAATAATTAAGAAATAAATTCTAAGTGAATATTAAATGATCAATAAATTATTTAAGTAAAAAATAATTAAGAAATAAATTACTTGATTGAGAAATAATTATTATTTAATTGAAGAAATTAAATAATAATTTAAGAATAAATGCTTAGTCAATGTGATTCGTTGGGGTAATTGATTTGTAATTAGGTTTTAGTTAGGTTCTAGTTTTATATTTTTAGTAAGTAAGTTTGTTAGAATAAAGCTGCCGTGGCCGAGGAATGAATCAGGGAATGCTGAGAAACGGACGTTAGGGGATGATAACGGGCGTTAGATGATGCCGTGTCGGGCGTCAGGGGATGTTCCTGCGTATCATAGGGTGCCGAGCCTCGTCAGGGATGCCGTGCCGAGCCTCGCGTCAGAGGATGTTTTTGTGCGTGTTAGGGGATGGTATGACTGAAAGTAATATGCCCTCAAGCCAATCACGTTAGACGTGATGGAGCATTTATTTTGTAATCTTATTTATTTATTATTAAAAGAATTATTTATTCAAAAGCGTTTATTTATATGTTTAAGTTGTTAAATATATTAACCCATAGTTTAGAATTATATTTTAGGATCATGATGAGATCATGCTAATGAGATCTAAAATATGTTAACTCGAAACTAAAAATATTCCTAATCGTAGGATCACTAATAAGGGTGTTAGTGAATCCGGAAAGATTAGTACATCTTAACAAGAGGATGATTGATCTCATAATCATTTGTGTGACGACATTAAAGCAAGTATGTAGGTGCTTATTAGAGAATAAGTTCACTGAACATGACTCGCTTAAATGAACAGCTAATGGAGTTTTACCTGCTTGTCAATAGGAGTTCATCTAGTGATATTTGTACAAGTGATCCTTAGACTTGAGATCGTTGCGGTTATCTTGTGTACACTAAATTATACTTTGTCATATATCTTAACTCAAGCAGTGTATATAAGTGTATGTTCGGGTATAATAAAGTGTACATGGAGATAAGTGAATGATCAACAAAGAATCTACCGTTTCCAGTAAAGGGAGAGAATGTCCTATGCGATTCCATTAGTGACAACTCGGGAATCTCTGGCCAGAGTGAAATGATAATTATAATGTGTTTCTAGTTGACATTATTTTGAGTTGTGAGTCTATGAATCGAAATGCATATGATTAAATAAAATAAGACTTGACAGTAATTCCATGTCTTATATTTAATCGGGACATTGTGTGGTAGAAAGATTGAATTGTACGATAACTATTCACTGAATAGGTTCTTTGTGATTAAACGTTGATTTCATATTATCTGGATAGTCATGATATGCTGAGAGGTATCCCTCATAATGTAGAATAAGTATAATTAATATAATTAATTATATTTAATGAATTAAAGTGTTTAATTCGTATAAATAAAATTAGAATAGTTCTAATTTAATTTATTTCTACAACTGGCTTAATATTGAACCTAAAGGGTCACACCATAAAAGGAAAATAATAAATTATGAAGATATTGAGAAATAATAATAATTAAGTAATTTAATTTATACCATGGTGGAATAAATTAAATGGCTTAATATTTATAATTTAGTATTTTAGAAATACTAATTATAAATAAATAAGAATTATTCTTATATTATTATTATTTAATAAATAATCCAATTCCTAAGTAGTCTAGGAATTAGATTAGAAAGTGGTGTTATTATTTAATAATAAAGAATCCAATTTCTAAATGGTTTAGGAATTAGATAATGGAGTTTTATTATTATTTAATAAATAACCAATTCCTAAATGGTTTAGGAATTAGTTTAGAGGTTGTCTATATAAGGAGACTTATAATAGATTAAACCCCAACTGAAATAATAATTAGTAGCCTCCATAATATTTGTCACCAAAATATTGTGAGAGAAATCCAATATTCTTCATAATCAAAATTCTCTGGTGGATCACCTTTAGAGTACTACACACTTGAGTAGTAAACGTTAGATCCAGTGGAACAATCAAGAACGTGGAATAATTTGCAAGACGGATCAAGGTGATCGATTGGAGCGTAAAGGATAAAGATTGTGGTGTTAATTCGTGCGTAAAGATTCTACATCAACGTCGTCGAATTTACAACGGTATGATTTTAATCATTCCTCAATTAATAATATTATATAAGGTGATTCCTGGGATTGCAGAAAAATTTTAAATTACTTTTTTTTATGCTTCCGCTTCGTTGTCTATAATTTTCTGCACTAACAGTGGTATCCGAGCCATCCTTATAAGAATTATTAATTATTTCTATTGCGTATATATTAATTCATATGTGATATGATTTATTGGACAATATTTTAATAAGAATAATAAATAAATAAATAAATAAAAAAACAACGGGAATCGTTGTAGCCATTTTTTGTTATTACTCGATTTCCACTCTGGTGAGAGCTTCACTTGAGAGACTAAAAACGAATTGAATGCACGAGAGAAAATATGATTACTGCACGACCCCTTCAAGTTCCAACCGTCTTATCAATTTTATAAAGCATCTACATAGCATATACTTCTTGCGTAGTTGCCTATAATAATTATATATATATATATATATATATATATATATATATATATATATAATGATTATGGTTTTGAGAATTAATCATTAGAATAATGATTAATTAAATAATAGTTGGAATTTTAATGTGATTAAAATTTCAAATAAGATTTAATTCCAAAATTTAAAGTGTTTAAAAATTGAAATAAAGTGTTTATTTCAAATTGAAATTATTTATTTTATGCAAATAAAATTTGTCCATTAAATAAGATTTCTATATATGCAACATTTAAAATTCATGTGATGTATTTAGTTTTATATTTATGCATGCGATGTATATTTATATTGTTTAATATACATAATAGTTATGTATATTAATCAACTGATGATTATGGACTTAAAACCAATGTGATTGGATTTTAATTTTAGTGGATGCATGAATGAATGAGTTTTTTATAAATGGGATTTGCACACCTCGTCTCTCTAATTTATTCTAATGTAAAATTCTATCTCCCTCCTACGTACTTTCCCTTGACTGTTGATCAAGGTTTCTATTTAGAAAAATAGATTGTAATAGGATTAGTTAGATTTGTTAGATAAATTGAAGACGAAGACAAGGAGCAATGAAGGCCCATTTGTAACGACGCTCGGGTTTGAATGTAATAGTTATATTCAAATTTAATTTTATTATTGCACCCTAGATTTGACCTTTTGGTTCACTTGATGGCTCAAGTGAACCAAACTAGAATAAAGTCCATAATCATCCGAGTAGAATAAAGTATTCTATATATATATGCATGCTAATACTATATATATAATTATATATTTGTTAGGTTTTATAACATTTGATGATGATTGTCTTTAGATTACTTAGAGTACAAATGTATAGAAAGTGTTAATTAGTAACACTGAAGTTTTGTAGCTAGCAGTTATCTCTTTGTTTGTAATTTATTCATTATTTGTAAAGAGATAAAATTATTTCATATTTGTAAGTAACTGCTGGAATGATGTATCGAAGTTTCAGAAAGTCAAGATGTGTATTTGATCCGTTAGAATTTGCAAAAAGGCTTGTCGGAGACTAGGAGAATTGGTCAGGGACTAAAAAGATTTTATCTGTCGGAGACTAGTTTTGCCTATCGGAGACTAAGACTTAAGTCATCAGAGATTAAGTCTAAAGGAGTCGGAGACTAAAGCTTACGTCATCGGAGACTAAAGTTAAAAACATCAGAGACTAAGCTGACGTCATCAGAGACTAAGCCTTAACGTGTCAGAGACTAAACAATTCTATTGGAGACTACACAAGCTGATGTCATCAGGGACTAAATGCACCAGAGACTAGTAATGACGTCACCAGAGACTAAAGATGAAGAATCAGGGACTAATCGTGATTTATTTCCTGAAAGATACAGAGTTCGAATTAAAAAGGAATGTCTTCCACGTAAAGTAAAATATTATTGAAGACGTAGCTGGTAAGGAAACTAACCAGAAATCTGTTCCTATCAAAAAGGAAAGATTGTATTTGATTCGAATAAGGAAGCTGAATTTTATTCAGAATAGGAACTGAGTTAATGATAATTCAGTTGTCATAGAAGCTGTAATTAGTTTTTATAGAGAATTGTAACTTCGAAACTGTATAGGTTTTTCATAGTTTTGTATCTTTTCCTATACAGAATAGAAAAGAAGTTGACGATTACATTATTGTAATTGTTAGGATTTGTATTCAATTGTAAATCAATAAAGCAATTGTTTATAAATTGTGTTCTTGTTCTTTATATTCCGCAAGAAAAGTTAATTTCTTACAGACCAAGTAACTCAAAATGATTTCAAAGAACTTGTATTCAATCCCCCCTTCTACAAGTTCTCGGCATCTCACTGGGAAAACAATTGGTATCAGAGCCTGTAATTGAATTTATTCAATTAATTCGTTCCAAGAGATGGCCAATGATGAAGCAAGTAGCTCTAGCATAATGACGTATGCGGGAAGTCGTGATGGTGGTACTAGAATTCCCATACTTAAAAGGGAAGAATATCCTATGTGGAAGCAAAAGATGTATATGCACTTAAGAGCAACAGATCCAGATTACATTAATAGGATTGAGAAGGGTTCTTATCTACCCAGGAAATTTATTCCTGCTAAAACTGTCGAAGGATCTGTTGTTGCAGAACACTTTGAACTTGCTCCAGAAAGTGATTATACGAATGAAGACAAGTTGCAAGTGTTAAAGGATGCTAAGGTAATGAACATACTTTATGATGGAATTGATAAAAATATGTTCACAACCGTCATAAATTGCACTACGTCAAAGCAAATCTGGGACACCATCAAAGTCCTGTGTGAAGGGACTGACCAAGTTCGAAAGAACAAAATATCATTGTTAACACAACAATATGAGTTCTTTCAAGCAAAGCCTGGTGAACCAATAACTTCAGTATATGATAGGTTCAACACTTTGCTCAACGACTTGAAAAATACTTGGGAAGTCCTATGATAATGAGGATGTGAATACTAAATTTATGAGATCTCTCCCACCAAGTTGGGATCCAAAGACAACGGCAATAAGAGAGGCTCATGACTTGGATATCCTCACACTGGACAGGCTCTACGGAAATTTAAAGACCTATGAACTTGAGGTAGAGCAACGACAACGCATTCATGGCAAGGATAGAGGAGCTGCGTTGATGGTTGAGACAAGCAAGTCTCAAGAGAAGCTTGATGTGGAATCTTCTGATGCTAGCTCGACTGATCAGGAAGATGAACTGGATTCTGATGATGACATGGAGGAATTCATGGCGTTTATGGCCAAACAGTTCAAGAAGTTTAGAGCAAGCAGGAAAGGAAGAAAATCGTCAAGAAAACCTAACCCTAAACGTGAAGGTCAAAAAGTCACCTTCGACTTAAAAAAGATAAAATGCTACAACTGTGATGGGTTAGGGCACTTTGCCAATGAGTGAAGGAAGCCTAGATCTAGTGATAGATCTAAGGATGAGAAATCAAGGAAAGACTTTGCTGACAAGAAAGCTAAATCCAAGAGCAAAGCCTTGATTACTGAGGGAAAAGATTGGATTGACAGCGACTCTGATGAAGAAGTTGTCAACTTTGCCCTAATGGCTCGTAGTGACGAGTCAAGTGATTTTACAAAGGTATGTGATGCAAATCAGAATTTTAATGTGCTTAATTTACTTGATACATCTAGCATTGAAAGCATACAAAAAGATATGTCTGATTTGCATGCCAGTTCTAGGTCTTTAACTATTGAACATACCAATGTAAAAGAATCACATGACAATCTCTTGAAAAGAAACAAGTTTCTTGAAGAAAGATTGACACAATTTGACAATATCAAGTCTGATTTAAACAAAGATCATCACATGATTGATGCTTTGAAAAAGAGGGAATATTACTTAGTAGAGCAACTTGAAATTGCTCAAGCTAAGATTAAACAGTGGAACACTTCCTCTAAAAAGTTAACAGACTTGGTAGAGTGTCAAACAATAGGTCAAAAATCTGGACTAGGTTATGATGAAAATCTAGACAAGAGTTCAGATTTAAATGATCTATTCGAAGCTGCAAACTCCTCAATTAGCAAGCCAAATTTTAAAAGAATTAATTTTGTCTCTCCTATTTTTGAACCTAAATTTATTAACACTCAAGATCAACAATTCACTGCAAAAACAGAAAGTAATCAAAAGACAGTGAATGTTGTTGATAAGAGTGAAACAAAAAGATTAAATATTGGGTACATGACAAAGACACAACTAAATAAAAAACTGGAGAATCTTCCAGACAAAAAGGCTGAAAAATTGGTGGAGTTAATCAGAAAGAAGAAAAATAGGAATGAAAAGATAGGCATTAATAAACATACAAACTATGCTAGAATGCCTGATGCTCCTAGAAAGACATGTCATGTATGTGGTAACCCCAACCAGCAAAAATAAAATTCCTATAATTGAGACTGCACCTTCAAAGAGAATAAAAGATAAATCACCAGTAAAAAGGTTAGAACATCTTTGCATTAAAATTGAAAATTCTAAGCTTGGCAGTCTCTCACAAACAAGTAGCAAGACTAATGATTGTCCTATTAAAGTTAAAACTGTTTAAAGACAATCAACTCAATCTGAGTCAAGTCTTGAGTCTACAACTAGTGAGAAAGAACCCAAGAAAGTCAGGGTTCCAAAAATCTCAAACTAGTTACTCTCTACTGTGCAGGGCAAAAAGAAGAAATCATGGTACTTGGACAATGGCTGTTCAAGGCACATGACCGGAGATAAGACCCTGCTAAAACAGTATGAAGAGAAAAGTGGCCCAAAAGTCACTTTTGGAGATGACAGCAAAGGCCATACAAGGGGATATGGCAGTGTTGAACATGGAGATGTCATCTTCACAGAAGTAGCACTGGTTGACGGCTTAAAGCACAATTTACTTAGTTTGAGTCAACTATGTGATAAAGGATTCCATGTCATCTTTAAAGAAGACCTATGCCAAGTGTGTGACAAGGAATATGAGAATGTGATATTGACTGGAAAAAGAAAAGGAAATTTGTATATTGCAAATCTTATTTCTTTTACTAATCAAATCACATGTCTGTATAGCAAAGCTTCAAATGATGAAAGTTGGCTTTGGCATAAGAAGCTTTCCCACTTGAATTTCAAGAACATCAACAAGCTTGTGAGGAAAGGATTGGTAGCTGGCATCCCACAATTAGAATTTACACAAGAAGGATTATGTGATGCATGCCAGAAAGGGAAACAAAAAAGTGTATCATTCAAGAGTAAACCAGCAACATCAATCACTGACCCGCTACAATTGTTACATATGGATTTATTTGGTCAAGTGAATGTGATGTCTATCTTAAGAAATAGATATGCACTGGTTATTGTGGATGATCACACGAGGTATACATCGGTAAAATACCTCTTTACAAAAGATGAAGCTGCTCAGTTGATAATTGATCATATCAAGAAGATAGAAACTGAGTCAGGAAAAACAGTAAGGGTTATAAGGAGCGATAGAGGAACAGAATTCAAGAATTTCCAAGTACTTGAATTCTGTACTTGAATATCCATTAGAGACTACTGAACAACTGCAAGATAGTAATGATCCCTACTTAGTTGAGGGGGAGCTAACAGTTGTGCATGAAGTACCAAGATCTAATAATTTATCAGAGAATAGATTATTAGATGAAACTCAAGAGACTGATGACATTAGTAATCCTTCGGAGACTAATGTTTCATCAGAGACTAGAGTCACTGATGCACAATCTGAAACTCCAGTGACACCAGAGAAAATAGAAATAAACAGCTCAGGGGGAGCTGATAATGCAGGAGTCAATGGTTTATGGGGAGCAATATCTGATCATGAAGCTAGAATGGATAACACCAATCTAGATAATGAAGCCTCAACTTCAAGATCAAATCTGCCACATGCAATTCCATGGTTAAGAGACCACATGCTAGATTTGATAATTGGAAGTTTAGAGGATGGAGTCAAGACTAGAAGTGCAACTCAAAATGAATGTTTATATCTCAGTTTTTCTTACAAAGATTGAGCCAAAGAAAATTGAGGAAGCACTTCAAGATCCTGACTGGATAATTGCCATGCAAGAGGAGTTAAACCAATTCACTCGAAACAAAGTCTGGAGACTGGTACCCAAACCAAGGAATAGATCAATAATTGGTGCGAAGTGGGTCTTCAGAAATAAATTGGATGAAGCTGATACAATTACAAGGAACAAAGCAAGACTGGTTGCAAAAGGATATTCTCAAGAAGAAGGAATAGACTATGATGAGACTTTTGCACCAGTAGCAAGACTTGAAGCTATAAGAATCTTCTTGGCATATGCAGCCTACAAGAACTTCAAGGTGTACCAGTTGGATGTCAAAAGTGCTTTCTTGAATGGAAAATTGGAAGAGGAAGTCTATGTCTGCCAACCCCCAGGTTTTGTGGACTTCAAATTTCCAAATCATGTCTACAGGTTAGACAAAGCACTTTATGGCTTGAAACAAGCACCAAGAGCCTGGTATGATACTCTATCTCAATTTTTGCTTGAAAATAAATTTGTTAGAGGTATCATAGATAAAACCTTATTTTATAGAAAGCAAGGCTCAGACATAATATTGGTGTAAATATATGTAGATGATATTATATTTGGATCTACAAATGAAAAACTTTGTGAAAAATTTTGAAAACTTATGCAGTCTAGATATGAAATGAGTATGATGGGAGAATTAACATTTTTCTTAGGTTTGCAAATAAAACAATCAACTGATGGAATATTTATCAGTCAGTCCAAGTATATCAAAGACTTATTGAGAAAATATGATTTGGTTGATTGTGCATCTGCAAAAACACCCATGCCTACTGCCACTAAGCTAGATAAAGATTTAAAAGGAAAGAAAATTGATATTACTAGCTATAGAGGCATGATAGACTCTCTTTTGTATCTAACTGCAAGTAGACCAGATATAATGTTTGCTACAGGTTTATGTGCTAGATTTCAAGCTGACCCTAGAGAGTCACATTTGATTGCTGTAAAAAGAATTCTCAGATATCTAAAGGGTACCCCAAACCTTGGTTTATGGTATCCCAAAGAATTTGATTTTAAACTAATCGGTTATTCAGATGCTGACTATGTAGGTTGCAAGCTTGATAGGAAAAGCACAAGTGGAAGCTGCCATCTTCTTGGAGGCAGACTTGTTTCTTGGTTCAGCAAGAAACAAAATTCAGTTTCTACTTCAACAGCAGAAGCTGAATACATCGCAGCTGGGAGTTGCTGTGCTCAAATCCTATGGATCAAGAATCAACTCCTAGACTATGGTATGTCATTATCCAAAATTCCTATTTATTGTGATAATACTAGTGCCATAGCAATAACAGAAAATCCAGTGCAACATTCAAGAACAAAACACATAGATATTAGATATCACTTCATTAGAGAACATGTAAGTGAAGGTAATATCGAATTACACTGGGTAACAAATGATAAACAACTTGCAGACATATTCACAAAACCGTTAGATGAATCTACCTTTTCTAGATTAGTTTCTGAATTAGGAATGTTGAATTATGCCTCTAAAAATTGATTAATTTTTTTTAAACAAGTTGTTTAGTTGTATGCAGCTAGAATTTAATTTCTGGAAAGAAGTTGTTTTATTTTATTAAAACAGAATTTTAGAAGCTAGAATTAATTTTCTGGATTGCAACTGTTTTTATTTAAACAGAATTTGTGAAGCTAGAATTAATTTTCTGGATTGAATAACATAAGCTAGAGTAAGCAAGAGACTATTTTAATCCCTGATAGTGGTTTTTAATTAGTCCCCGATTAAATTAAAAAAAATTGAACTATCGGAGACTAACTAGTAACCGATAGTTAATAATATTAGAGACTACTTTAGTCCCCGATAGTCAATACTATCAGAGACTACCTTAGTCCCCGATAGTTAATACTATCAGAGACTAACTAGTCCCCGATAGTTAATACTATCAGAGACTAACTAGTCCCCGATAGTTAATACTATGAGAGACTAACTAGTCCCCAATAGTTAATATTATCAGAGACTACATTAGTCCCCGATAGTCAACTCTATCAGAGACTAATCTTCTTCTAGTCTCTTACAAGTGAACTTACCAGAGATTAGGGCAATCTCCGATCGAGGGTAATATGGTAGTTATCTCTCCCACGATCAAAAACGGTTCACTACCCTTAAGAATTGCAAACGTTTCGAACAATTTGATAAAACAAAATTCAAACATCTTTGCAATTACAAACACTCAAGCTCTGAAATTATTTTCTCTCTGCAAATACTCTGCAATTTAACCCAGTTTTCTTCCAAAGTTCACAGATCTCTGAAAATGGCCGCTAAAACAGTTCTGTTCAAGTTTGGAGATTTTGATTTCATCAAGACAAACCATGCAGGGGTGGCTGATAAGCATGTCTTTGAAGCCCAGTACCACCCCTTTGTGGATTTCCTTCAACACTCCAGTCTTTCGTATGCCATTTACGAAGCCCCCATTCAAGCCGCTGAGGTTATCACGGCTGTCTAGTCCACTGCTACCATCCAGGGTGAGAAAACTGCCTCCCCTGTGGTAAGTTTCAGGTATGCAAACTCTGTTTATAATATAGATCATACCGTAGTTAATAATGCTTTACATTTACGTGTTCATGAAAACTATGATTCACTTGCTTCTGATGAAGAAATTGTTTCTATGTTTAAAAATTTACATTATTCTGTAGAAATTACTTCTGTTGGGTCTATAACACGACCCCATCTTAGGCAAGAATGGTCACTATTTTTTGACATAATCACAAAAGCATTTTCTACTAAGTGCAGTGGCTATGATGCTATCACTACACTCACACAATAAATCGCTTTTAGTGTGCTGTATGATAGACATCTTAACATTGGGCTATTTATTCTGCAAAATTTGTTGCTAAAACTTAAAACCAGTAAAAATAAAATTTATTATTCTAGGTTTTTGATGATGATTGCTAATTATCTAATTCCTAACCTTGATATTACTGGTATGCAAGTTTTATCAACTGTTTTGCAGAGTAAAAGAATATTTACAGATGTGAAGCATAAATCTGCAAAGGTAAGAGTCCCTTTATTTTTTCCTCCTGTCATGAGATCTATTCTCATTGACAGGCTTCCAAATCTTTATTCTTTGCAATTTTTTGAGGATATTGAAAGCCAAACCCCCATTAATCCTCCAACCACTTCACATCAACTGTCCATAGCCCCCTCCACAGTCTCTCAACAGACTGTGGTTGTAAAACGAAAGACAATCACAAAACTCCCAATTAAAAGAAAAATAATTGAGGGAGCAAGTGAGGATGAGGGAGAACCAGAAGCTGAAGTTCCACTTCAGAGAAAGAAGAGAGTTATAACCCTTAGCCAAGCCCAATCCAGTCCTTCTCAAAAAGCATTGGAGGTTATAAGGACAAACAGTGAACTGTCACCATCCTCCCAAAAGGATGTTGACATTGAAGAAAGTTCCCAACCAGGAACATACTGTACAGAGTCTGCACAACCTCTTGTTCACCAACAAGAGGAAACCCAAAGAGAGATAATAAAAGAAAAGAGTGACACAAAGAGTGCACACACAGAGTCATCATTTGATGTTCCTCAATTTTCAATATCTGAGGAACAGCCAACACTCCCCACTGTACATTCTTCTCCTTTTTCTCCCACTCTTGATTCTTTTGATATAAATATGATTGATTCTTTTGATTTTTCCCAAGAGGAGCCAATAATCGAGACAAGCTCTCAAATAGATTCCATGGATAGAACCCTAGCCCAAGATAAACAAAGGGAACCCTCTATCTATGTTGTCACAAGCACTTCTCCAACCCCCACTTCTGTAGGACAGAGTGACACCATCCAAATGAGTGAGGTTGTGAGAATAATTAGTGAGAGTCAGGCTCCTGCCCTGGAAAAAGGAGAGACCATACACATACAAGAGAGTCAAGCTTTAGATAGCTTGGAAAAAGGAGAGAAAGAGAAGCTGGGTGCCCAACCCCAGGCAAAAGGTGAGGGTGTGAGCAAGGATGAGATCCTTGAACAAAAGAAAAGAGAGAAATTTTTAGCAGGTATATTTTTACAACCTGCTGAAACCAGCTCACAAGCATCTCAGGTTTCTTCTGCTCCTTCCATCAATATCCAAACAGAAGAACCAAAGATTAGATCAAGCACAGGGGATGCAGCTTTATAAGTCATATCTGAGATGTCCAATGCTGATTTTGAAGAGTTATATGGTCTACAACAGAGACAAGATCATATTTCTGCATTGAAGACAAGCCTAGCAGATGAACCTGTGCCTGAAGAAGCTCTAGAGAATAATGTTGATGAATGGCTTGATGCCTCTTATGCCAACACTCTAGAGGAAGCAGCCGCCCAGTTGAGGCAGGACTATGTGACCAACATAGGGTCAACTGCTGCTGCACCATCCGTGAAGGACATTCTTGAAGAAGTAACCAACGTGGATAAGAAACACACAAAATTTCACCACTTCTTGGTTACTGGCATCAATGGTGCAGTGCAGCAATCAAGGAAAGGATGGAGTTGGAGACAGACAAGATTAGAAGGTGCTATGAAGGACACTTGCCAAGGAGGACTGTCACAACAATTGATTCATTAGTCAAAGATAAGTCCAAGACTGATAGTCACCTTCAAGCCCTCGAAGCATATATCTAACTCCTGATCCAAAAGAAAGATCGAATGGAACAACTTTTGCTACAGGCAATTCCAACACTGGCCACCTCCTCTAAACCCCAAGATGCTGATGTCAAAAAGGGGGAGAATGGTCCATTCAAAACTGCTCCTGTACATTCACACAAGTCTGGTTCTATCCTTGATGCAGAATTGCAAGCCATGTTGGACAGTATCCTAAAGAAGCATTCTGATCTTGCAGCAGCAACAACAACAACAGCAACAACAACAGCAACAACAACAACAACAACAACAATTCCAACAATAGCA
Organism: Centella asiatica; assembly: GCA_014636745.2. Taxonomy (NCBI): domain Eukaryota; kingdom Viridiplantae; phylum Streptophyta; class Magnoliopsida; order Apiales; family Apiaceae; genus Centella; species Centella asiatica. Next base: position 8,491,451 of record CM025784.1, on the reverse strand, counting down.
ACAATAACAACAACAACAACAACTTTTCATTCTTCCTCTGCACAAGCCCCAAAATCAAAAGACAAAGGCAAGGGAGTCATAGTTGAGGAACCAAAGAAAAAGATTTCAACTCAACCAGGACAACCTAAGTTGTTGGGGGATGCCATGAAGACTGCTCACTTTCCTACTCCTATTGAAATTGAAGTGGAAGGGAAAGTTGAGTTAGTCAATCCTCGTGATCAAAGATTAATAGATTCTGATGCATTATTAGCTTAGAAACTTCAAGAGGAGGAGGACATGGCAGTAGCAAGGGAGGAGGAGGAGGCAAAGAAGAAGAAATCTTCAACAAGGAGATCAAGTGCATAGAAGGCAGCCATTACCAAAAAGAAAAATAAAGAGATGGAAGGGCAGAAAGAAAGTCAAGAAGGAAACCTTTGGTCCAGGAATCTGCAAAGAAACCTGTGATCAAGGCAACCATTAAGAAGCCTACCTCTCCAGATCCTCCAAGGTCAACCGAGACGGCCTTGGTGGCTGTAAGTGGATCAACAAAACCACGAATAGTTTCATCAAGGAAGTCCTATAAGGTTGAAATGGCTAGCACTGAAGAAATAATCAAGGCCCTGAAGAAAAGTACAAAGAAGATTGATCTTATCAAGGGTAAAAACAATGAAGAGCTTCTCCATGTCTTTTTAAGAGATGGAGAGTCTCTGAAGTTCGAAAAGCCAGCCTTGGAGGGACAGAATAAAGAAGATCTGGAGTGGTTGCTGACTGTTGTGCTTGAGACTTCTAATCTCAACATGAAACTTCAAAGCCAAATTCAGAAGGTGATGAAGATGGAGCATAAGGTGGATTCAGTACCGGAAGCTAAGTCTAAGCCTTTGGGATTGTGGTATGAGACTTTTCATGGAGAGAAGGTTTTCTTTCACTACAATAGAGACATTAACAGTATCAGTGAGAGGCACATTGAAGGATTTCTTACTCTCCTCAAAGATGCTGAAGAAGAAATTTAGCTTGTATTGAAAAATCTGTTGAAAAATAGGCTGGAGTTGCTGAGGAAAAACAGAAAAGAACGGTTGGAGTTGTTGAAGAAAAAATGAGGTAAAATTGTTGTGTTGAAGTTGTTTGTTGAAATAAGCTGTAATTTTTTTTTATTTTTGAAGCCAGACTTATAGGATTTAAACCTGAGTCTTGGTGGATGCTGAACAACAGATCAAAGATCTTAGTTCAGAATACATTTGTAGTTAGAAATTCTTTATTCTTTTTCTAAGTAATTGTAATAATGAGTTTTGACATCATCATCAACCTTGAAATTATGCTTATCATTCTGATATTCATAATTAGGGAGAGATTGTTAGGTTTTAGAACATTTGATGATGATTGTCTTTAGATTACTTAGAGTACAAATGTATAGAAAGTGTTAATTAGTAACACTGAAGTTTTGTAGCTATCAGTTATCTCTTTGTTTGTAATTTATTCATTATTTGTAAAGAGATAAAATTATTTCATATTTGTAAGTAACTGCTAGAATGATGTATCGAAGCTTCAGAAAGTCAAGATGTGTATTTGATTCATTAGAATTTGCAAAAAGGCTTGTCAGTGACTAGGAGAATTGGTCAGGGACTAAAAAGATTTTATCTGTCGGAGACTAGTTTTGCCTATCGGAGACTAAGACTTAAGTCATCAGAGATTAAGTCTAAAGGAGTCGGAGACTAAAGCTTACGTCATCGGAGACTAAAGTTAAAAGCATCAGAGACTAAGCTGACGTCATCAGAGACTAAGCCTTAACGTGTCAGAGACTAAACAATTCTATTGGAGACTACACAAGCTGATGTCATCAGGGACTAAATGCACCAGAGACTAGTAATGACGTCACCAGAGACTAAAGATGAAGCATCAGGGACTAATCGTGATTTATTTCCTGAAAGATACAGAGTTCGAATTAAAAAGGAATGTCTTCCACGTAAAGTAAAATATTATTGAAGACGTAGCTGGTAAGGAAACTAACCAGAAATCTGTTCCTATCAAAAAGGAAAGATTGTATTTGATTCGAATAAGGAAGCTGAATTTTATTCAGAATAGGAACTGAGTTAATGATAATTCAGTTGTCATAGAAGCTGTAATTAGTTTTTATAGAGAATTGTAACTTCGAAACTGTATAGGTTTTTCATAGTTTTGTATCTTTTCCTATACAGAATAGAAAAGAAGTTGACGATTACATTATTGTAATTGTTAGGATTTGTATTCAATTGTAAATCAATAAAGCAATTGTTTATAAATTGATTTGTGTTTTTGTTCTTTATATTCCGCAAGAAAAGTTAATTTCTTACAGAACAAGTAACTCAAAAATATTTCAAAAAACTTGTATTCTATCCCCCTTTCTACAAGTTCTTGGCATCTCACTGGGAAAACAAGATGTTGCAACTTCTAAAACTCCCATGACAATAGCCATTAAACTTGACAAAGACTCAACTGGTAAAAATGTTGATGTTTCAAGTTATAGAGGCATGATAGACTCTCAATTATATCTCACTGCAAGTAGATTTGATATAATGTTTTCAACTTGTTTATGTGCTAGATTCCAATCAAATCCTAGAGAATCTCATTTGATTGCAGTAAAAAAGATATCTTAAGGGTACTCCAAATCTTGGTATTTGGTATCCTAGAGATTTTGAATTTGATCTAATAGGCTATTCAAATGTAGATTATACATGTTGCAAATTTGATAGGAAAAGCACAACAGGAAGCTATTAATTTCTTGGAAGCAAACTAGTGTCATGGTTTAGCAAGAAACAACATTTTGTGTCAACCTCAACAACTAAAGTAGAAGACATTGCTGTTAGGAGTTGCTGTGCTCAAATCTTATATATGAAAAATCAACTAATGAACTATGGTATGATGTATAATCAAATTCCTATTTATTATGACAACACTAGTGCTCTTTTTATTACAGAGAATCTTGTGCAACACTCTAGAACAAAGCACATAGATATCAGGTAGCACTTCATCAGAGAACATGTGATGAATGGTACAGTGGAACTTCATTTTGTTCCAAGTGAGAAGCAGCTTGCTGACATATTCACCAAACCATTGGATGAAGCCATCTTTAAAAGGTTGGTAAGTGAGTTAGGTATGCTCAACTTTAGTGAATAAAATTCTTTGAAAATTTTGTGCAAGTCTGATATTGCAACAGTAGTTAATTTTTTTATAATGAATTAGTTACTAGAGACTAATTAACAGCTGAATGAAGCAGTTGAAGTTATCTTTTAACAAAATTGATTGTTCATAAAGATAATAACACTGTGAAACATTAGTCGATAATTGTTCTCTTTAAAGGATAATTATAAACTGATGATAATGCAGCTGTGACTAATTATCCTCTAATAGTTTATCTGTTAGTGGATAATTAACTCCTGATTATATAGATAGTAGAGAAACTTTTATACTATTCAGGATACCCTATGTTTATTATTCATCATCTATTTGAGGATCTTGTCATAGCTGATTCAGGTATTTTCTTAACTCTCTACTACTTCATTATTTATTTCTTCTAATTCTGTGACAACCCCAAAATCCCTTACTAGATCAGGGCTTCGTCAAAAGAAGGAAAAGATAACCATACATCCATTCATAGTATAAATACTGGATAAAGGCAATATTTAAGAGTCATTTAACCCATTTAAGGGACATATCATTCTCATTTATTTGCACAGATATAAGATTTAGAATTAGCTGAAAATCAAAGCTCAGTTATATCCATGCATTATCATTCATATCATGCTAGCGGAATTTAAAGCATAACATGCTCATTCTTAAAAACAATTGAAACATATAATCAAGTCTTGCACGCATATCGAATCAAATGATTCTGCGTTAAATTGAAATAAGCATCAGATTGAATGTATATACTTGCCTCGGTCCTTTGCACTCAATCAAATTCAATTTACTCGTGAGTGAAAAATTCTGTAAAAAAATATACATATCACAAGATGAATTTAATTCCTTGGTTACAGTATAAGAGAAAATGCACATATGATGTCCTTAAACTTTTTAATGTCTCAATTTGATATAAAAACTGTTGAGGCTAAATAATTAATTAAAACATCTTAAAATAATTTAAGAAAATAATATTTTATAGTTTCAAAAACAAACTGTGCATCAGGGAATTACTTCACTTTAACTCATCGGAGACTACAGATGACGTCATCAGGGACTAAACTTAGCCTGTTGGAGACTAAGGCTGACGTCATCAGAGACTAAACTTAGGAGTTATGCGTTTTGACATTATCAAAAGTCACCTTTAACCGAGTGGACGATAAAGGTGATTGTTGGATGCATCATGAGTTATGTGAGAAATGGGAATGATGTAGATGGAATTTAACCCTCCTATAAATTAGGGGTGATATCTATAGGCCTCTTGATTGAGTGAGACTATGAAATGCATGGCCATGCTCAAATAGAGATTTGTTTCATATAGTCTACTCATTGATCAAGAAAACTGAGATTAAATTGTGAAGAGGATGACACATCCATGCCTTGAATTTAATCTTAGATATCAAGGTTAAAATCATTAAATTACATTGAAACATTGGTCACAAAAAGGTTGCGTCGAATCAACAACTTTATTATTACTTGGGTAACAATGATGTATTACTAGATGTAACTCACTGTTTATAATTTTATAATATGATTTAAAATTATTGTCAACGTAATAATAACCTACAGGGTCGCACACTAAGAACATTCATTAAGGAGATATAATTTAAATGTCAGTGATTTTAATATATTAATAAGATTAATTTTATTTAAATCATGACTTTAAATTATATGTACGTAATCTATATATATATTAGAGTCTCTTGGAAGAAAATACGAATATATATTTATTTGACATATATATTAATTAAGTGAGACTTGATTAAAATATATAATAAATATAAAATTTGGATTTTTTTCTCCTAATTAGATTAGGGTTTGGAATTACTCTATACACAACTATATATAAGATATATCAGTTATTCTCTCTGATATACGTTTTCTGAAAAATCCTAGCCGCTCATAAGAGAGAGACTAGAGTTAAGAGAGAGAGAGAGAGAGAGAAACAGATCCAATAGCTAGTACTGCAATTCTCCTTGCTTCGGATCGTGAGACGATTCGTGGGGTGTTTGTGTGGATATCGTAGAGGTGCCGTCCAGTTGGATTGTGTTAAAGATTCAGAGATGTTCAACACCTTCATCAAAGCTTCGGATTCTGCAATTTTAATCTGTAAAATCTCAAACCATCTGTATAAAATTGTTTCGCATAGATCCTCGGGTTAGGGTTTCATTTTTTTTTGTTTTAAATCAATTTTTTTTTCTGTTGCGTTCTATCTGCCAAAACCCTACAATCTATACTTCAAAGGAGTTAGAAATAATTGAAGAAGAGGAACAATATGTGCATAGAGAGAATGTTGAAGGGTATGAGGCTAAATCCAAGGAAGAATCAGAAACATATGGTTCAAAAGTAATTGTTAGAAGAATTTTGCAAACAAAACTAGTTTTGTTAGATATTATGTTGATGATGATGATGTAAGTATTCATTTGTTCATTTAATAAATGTGCACTTGTAAATACTCAAGGTGTTCTATAAACTTTAGTATATTTTCACAAACAAGCATTCACTAATGGACAACTTGTTGGGTTTTGTAGGATCAAACGGAGCGGAAAAAATACGATTTAAAATAAAACAAAACGAAACCCAAACCCGAGGATCTATACGAAACAATTTAATACAGATAGTTTAAGATTTTATCGATTAATTGTGCGAATCTAAAGCTTTGGTGAAGGTGTTGATCGTCTCCAAATCTTTAACACAATCCAACAGAACTACGTCTCTACTGTATCCACACGAACACCCACGAACCGTCTCACGATTCGAACGAGAAGAGTTACAGTACTAGCTGTAGGATCTGTATCTCTCTTTTCTCTCTATATCTCTGAACTCTAGTTTCTCTCTAATGAGCAACTAGGGTTCTTAGAATATGTGAAAACGTTGGTTTTTAGAGAATAGCTGATATATCATATATATAGCCTTTCATAGAGTAATTCCAAAACCTAATCTAATTAGGAGACTTAAAATCCGAATTTTATATTTATTAGATATATATATTTAATCAAGTCTCATTTAATTAATATATATATGAACAAATAAATATATATTCGTATTTCTTTTCAAAGGACTCTATTTCATACAGATTACATATATTAATATATATATGTATATAATTTAAAGCCATGATTTAATTAAATCAATCTTATTGATATATTAAAATCATTGACATTTAAATTATATCTCCTTGACGAATGTTCTTTGTGTGTGACCCTGTAGGTTATTATTACGTTGACAATAATTTTAAATCATATTATAAAATTATAAACAGTGAGCGGCATCTAGTAATACATCACTGTTACCCAAGTAATAATAAAGTCATAGATTCAACGTTACCTTTCGTGACCAATGTTTCAATGTAACTTAATCCTTTTAACCATGATATCTAAGATTAAATTCAAGGCATGGATGTGTCATCCTCTTCATAATTTAATCTTAGTTTTCTTGATCAATGAGTAAACTATATGAAACAAATCTCTATTTGAGCATGGCCATGCATTTTATAGTTTCACTCAATCAAGAGGCCTATAGATATCACCCCTAATTTATAGGAGGGTTAAATTTCATCTACATCATTCCCATTTCTCACATAACTCATTATGCATCCAACAATCACCTTTATCGTCCACCCGGTTAAAGGTGACTTTTGATAATGTCAAAATGCATAACTCCTTGTGTAGAAATGTCATGACTTCAGGTTGAAGGACCATTACATCATTGTCACTATGAGAATTACTTATGACACATAGCATAACGCTCCATGTAGAATTCTCATGGTGGGTCTGTCCAGTACTATGTTCTCTAACATGTACCTATGTATCAACTTAATATATCTCATATATATTTATGACCAATGAGATATGGCCATCAGTTAGTCACATGCTAGTCTCAATGTATTATTGTTGTCCCGCTGACAATGATACTCGACTAGGGACATTTAAGAATAATGATACATTACATACTTATATGATCTCATATTCAAGTCACATACTTGAATCCATATAATTAGTATCATTCTTCTAAGGACATTTATTATGTTAATATTTATATAACGCAGTCAATAAAACATAATAAAAGAAATTATCATCTAACCAAAAACATATCATAAATATAGTGTCACAATCATTACATAATTGGCCACTAGGGCATACACTCTAACACAACTAAGTCTATCAGGGGATAGCTAATATTGCACTGAGCAAGTCATCAGTGGTTATTTCAAAGGACTTGTTAGTGCTAGAGAATATCTGGTTCTACTTAATGTTCAAGTATTCCACACATCAAAGATTCATAGAAAACCCAACAAAGTATCAGTGGTTAAAGATGTTAGTATTCAAAAAGGCATCAATGGATAAACATGTCAGGGGATATCGCCAGAGGATGACCTAAATACTACATCAGGGGATGACATCAGTGGATAAAGTTGCCAGGGGATAACCTGACTGCTACATTAGTGGATTTCACAAGTGTATAAATATGTCAGAGGATACCATCAGGGGATAGGCTGCCTACTACATCAGGGGATGGCATCGGTGGATAACATTAGGTCTTAACATCAGGGGATCAAAGGGATAGCCTGAACACTAAGGAGTCCTGTTGTGAGCATTGTTGATCAAGGTCCTAATTTGAGTGAAGCATGTAGTTGAAATTATTTTAGCCCAAATATAGGTAGGCAGTTTGGCTTCTACAAGCATGGTTCTGACAACTTCAATCAGAGTTTTGTTTTTCCTCTCAACTATTGGATTATGTTGAGGGGTTCTTGGAGTAAAAAATGTGTGAGAAATTCCTTTGTCCACACAGAAACATTCAACTTTGGAGTTCTTAAATTTTGTTCCATTATCAGTTCTTAGAACTCTGACAGTCAGCCTAAATTCAGTTTCCACTTTCCTAATGTGATCAATTATCAACTGAGCTGTTTCATCCTTGGCATGCTAAAATTTTACACGTGTATCTGGTGAAATCATCAACCATCACCAGAGCATACCTTTTCTTTGATATAGACATAATGTTTACAGGTCCAAATAGATCTATATGAAGTAGTTACATTGGAATTGTAATTGATGATATCCTTTTGCTCCTAAAGGAAGTCTTCTTTTGCTTCCTTTTCTGACAGACTCCACACAAACCATCTTGAGTGAATTCCAATTGTGGAAGTCCTATTACTAATCCTTTCTTCACCAAAAGGTTGAGTGTTTTGAAATTTAGGCAAGAAAGCTTCTTGTGTCATGGCCAACTCTCATCCATTGATTCTTTATTGTAAAAGCATGTGGATTGATATTTACTTGATGAACCAAAGTCAGCTAGGTACAACTTACCTTTCCTAACTTTAGTTAGAGCTATTTTTCCATCCTTGTTGTTACTTATCAAGCATTGTTCATCCCTGAAAGTAACATTGTAACCTCTGTCACACAGTTAGCTGATACTAAGCAAGTTGTGCTTAAGACCATCAACTAGTGCTACATTCTCCAAGATAACATTTCCATTTATGACTTTTCTATATCCCAAGGTATAATCTTTATTATCATCTCCAAAGGAAACTCTTGGGCCAGCTTTCTCCTCAAAGTGTGTTAGCAGGGTTTTGTCTCCTGGCATATGACTTGAACATCCACTGTCCAAGATCCAAGCTTTTAGCTTCTTTTTTACCCTACACACACATTTAAACTAGTTAGATCTTTTAGGAACCCAAGCCTGCTTGGGTTTTGATTTAACAGATTTAATTATAGGCTTAGTTTTAACATTTACTTGCTTCCACACCTTTTTCACTGATGTTGAAGTTTCTACCTTTTTCTTAGGAGGATAGATTTTAGCCCTAGATCTTTGAGGAAATCTTTTTCTTTCTTTAAAATTGTTATTATCACAGTTATGCATGTTATAATGATTATAATTAGGATGTAAATGCATATTATGATCAGGATAAACATAATAACAATTATTATATGCATTGTAGGCAAGAGAGGGTTGCCTAATGTAACCACCATAAGGATAAGACATTAATTGAGGTGGCATCATACATATAGGTGGTGGATAGAAGTTTTCAACAGGAAGAGCTTTTTCAGGAAATTTACTGCAGTTAAGTGCAACGTGGTTGGTGTTCCCACACTTGTGACATGTCTTCCTAGGAGCATAAAACATTGAGACATAATTGTTAAATTTGTTGATTCCCATTTTACCATTCCTATTTTTCTTCTTCTTTTTATCCATAGATAGGTGTTCTAACCTTGGTCTTAATTCTTTGTTGGTTAGATGTCTTATAATCTTCTTTTTCTTTCCTAACATAGTTTTATTGAAATCCACTAATTTATTGACAGGAGGAGCAGTGGAAGTCTTTTTCTCAGTTTTAAAATTATCCACTGATGGAACAAATTTAATTATGTGTGCAATGGATAACCTATTACTTGTGTTGGCTTCTTACTTCTAGTAACTAGAAGTTCCTCAACCACTGTCTTCTTACCTTGGACCTTATTATAGCCTACTCCCTCAATTTGACTAGTGCTATACTTTTCTATTATCTCCTTAACTATTTTAGAGGAGTCGGTCCATTCTTTGATGATGTCCTACTCTTTCTTAAGTTGTGCTCTTAACCATTCCTCTAATTGTTTAGCACATACAAGATCATCTTGTGCCTTTTTGCACTCTTTCCTAACTTGTTCTAGAACACCTAATTTAGACTTTAAGAAGGAATTTTTATTTTTTAACAGTTCATTAGAGTCTATAAGTCTAGCATTTTCTTTGACTGAGCACCTACGTGTTCCTTTCAAATTGTATATATCTTTATACATGTCATCTAAGCTTTCTTTGCAATCATATAATGACATAGTAGAAGATATAATTAAGTCAGTTACCTTGAAGTTCTTGGAGTTTGGACTTCCAATAATATCACTGCTATTAGAGGAGTTGGCTATTAGTGCCATATTGACATATTCTTCATCCTTTGATTCTGACTCAGCCCAATCCTTGCCTTCTGTGATTAGTGTCTTTCCCTTGCCCTTGCTGCTGTTGAGGAGTTCATAGTACTTTTTCTTATAGTAATCCTCATCTCTCTTAGCATCCTTGGGCTCCATTGCCTTCTTGTCAGACTTGGGCTTCCTGCACCCACTTGCAAAGTGTCCAAGACCATCACAATTGAAGCACCTGAACCTAGATCTATCAATCATGCCAGTTTGACTTGCTTTCTTTGATGTAGAGGCATTGTTGAATCCAGGCTTTTTCCTTGAAAAATTTAAGTTTCTTGAATTTTCTAGCTATTAGAGCTAGGACTTCATCAATCTCATCTAGATCTTTAGGTGTGCAGAGTTCTTCCTCTACCTCTGCAGTTCAGCCTTTTCATCAGACTCTACATCTGAATCTGATTCCTTAATGAGAACTCTTTTCCCATCATGATTCATGTTCTTTGTCTCTGTTGTAAATGCAACAAACTTCTCTTTCTTGAAGTCAGTATTCAGTATGTTTCTCTGTTGCACTTTAAGCTCATAGGTTTTCAGTTTCCCATAGAGCTTGTCCAAGGACATGGTGTTCATGTCCTTAGTTTCTCTTATAGCAGTTGTCTTGACATCCCAAGACTGTGGAAGTGACCTTATGAATTTTATATTGGTGTCTATGTTTTCATAGACTTTTTCATGCAATCTCAGATCATTAATAAGTTTATTGAATCTATCATACAGTTGGGTAATAGACTCACCAGATTTGGCAGTGAAGTACTCATATTGTTGAATGAGTAATGATCTTTTGTTGGCCCTTACTTCTTTAGTTCCTTCATATAAAACCTGGATAGTTTCCCAAATTTTCTTGAAACTTTGGCAGTTGATGACACTGTTGAACATGTCATTGTCCAACCCATTATAGAGGATATTCATAATTTTTTTATCTTTCAAAACTTCATCTTTTTCTTCTTTAGTGAGCTCATTTGGCTTTTTAGGCACAAATGTTTCTGGGATTATAATGCCATCAACAATACCTTGTGGCACAACCTTTGTGGGTATGACAGGTCCTTCCTTGAGAATGTCAACATATTGTGGGGTCAGTTGATTCTATATGAAAGAACATTTTTTTCTTCCACAAAAAGTACTCTTCCCTCTTGAACATTGGAATCTTGACATTGTCATCCTTATATACAATCTTTTGATCTATTGATTGGTATATTAATCAATAGGCTCTGATACCATTTGTTTGTCCCAAATTAGATTGTTTGTAGGGGGGATGTTTGAATACAAACCACAAAATTCTTTCGTACTTTGTGAACTGAGTGAATATACTGTATTAAAAGTTTCAAAATTAAAAGAATACAATATATCACAAATATTTTTCAACTTTTATTAATCACTGAAAGATTACAAAAGCTCACTGGTGTAGATAACTAGCTTCTAAGAACTCTGTTCAAAGAAGAACAACTGTTGTCTAGAAACTGATTTTTGGTTTCTCAAGTTCTAATAACTTGCGGCTCTCTCAGTATCTCTCTTAATATTTAACTCTCTTATAAAATGATACAACTTCTCTCTTTATGTAAATAAATTATAGCTACTATCTCTAAGATACGTTGTTGATATGTGTTCTTAGATATATGTCTCAGAGATATGTTTTACCTCAGCTGTCTTGTGTCTCTATTTATAAACACAACTCCCTTATTTTCCAAGCTTTTTCTTTGAGTTGCCTTCAAAAATATCTCTGATGTTCTTTGGTAATTACAGCTCTGTCACATAACTTCTCTTTTATATAACCTTTCTTGCACACCAATCCGTTATGTAACTTATTTGTGTCACTCTCTCTTTTTATTGCACCAGCTTCCTTATTTTATTCTTGGAGTTCTTAGGATAAGTTATCTCTGTAACATCTGAATATGTATAACTTATCTCTTTGAGCTTCTTTGATTCTTATTGGACCAACTTCCATTTTTTTTATCTTTAAGTTTCTATAAGTTATCTTTACAGATTTTACACCAACAGCTGTAGACACATGTGTGTGTATTTATAACTTATTTTCTTATTTTTGCTATATAAGTTATCTCCACAGTTTTCACACTTGCAGCTTATCTCCTTGAAGCTTCTTTGGTAGCCAATCCCTCCTTATTGGACCACCATGTTTATTTTAATTTCACAGCCCCAATCTGAGTTAGTGGACTGTGCAGTCAGCCATATGTCATCTTTAATCACTGATCATTTATCCCCTGATGACCATTTAGACTCTGATGAGTTAGTCTCTGATGGTCATTTAGTCTCTGATACATATTAGGAGTCTTTGTGTAGCTTCAACAATAGTCTCTGATAGGCTATACCTTAGTCTCCGACAAGCTAGTTTCTTAGTCTCCGATAGGCTAAGTTCTTAGTCTCCAATAGTATAATTCTATAGTTGAGATGTAGAATTGGTTTGAGCTTTCATTTGCTGGTACATACCATCATTCCCTCTAGAGACATTGTATTTTGACTGGATAACATCCTCTGATGATGTGTTATACTTGTAAATGACATTATCCACTCCTGAACTCATTCTACAAATTATCCCCTGATGAAAAAAAATTTCCCTTATAGCTTTATCCACTAATAAAGAAATTCTCCCCTGATGAACAAGTTATCCCCTGATAGCTTATCCACTAATGAAGGAATTATCCCCTGATAAACAAGTTATCCCTTGATAGCTTAATTACTGATGGACAAACTTTGTCGTTGAGTTGCCTATCTCCTAATGACACATTTTGGAACATCACAACTCTGCTTTGGACTTTGGCGGACATGGAGATTTCCTAACGACTTTGGCGATGAATAAACTTGGCTCTATTTGGCTTCAGTGATTGGGAGACTTCCCGACGACTTTGGCGATAGTCATTTAGGTTTAGCACTATTGTTGATTTATCTGACGACTTTGGCAATAGTCAAATGACTTTGGCGATAGTCAAAATGACTTTGGCAGTACTAAAATTCCAGTCAAGTTCATCAATTTTCAATCCTTGTTCATTTAGCTGTTGTAGAATATCTTCTTATAGCTACTGTGATGAAATATCCTCCGAGCTATCTCTTTGATTTGCATTTTACATTGTTAGAGGATACCTTCCACTGGTTTGTCTATTATCCATTGATGAACAGTTTACACTGTCAGGGGATAATATATAGACAAAACCAGCTGTACTTTCAGCTTCAGTACAATAACAAAATTTAACAATTCTAAGTGTTATACATCATCATCAAATGCTAGAATTCCTAACAGTGTGGACTAGGTCTTAATTGTCCCTTGATGACAAGCTCTGATGTTGACTTGATCAATGCTTCTAGATCTCCTGATGTAGACTTGATAAGTGTTTCACTATCCACTGATGTTAATCCCTAAATGTAGAATTAGATCAATGGTTTTTGATCCCCTGATGTTAAGAACCAATGCTATCCACTGATATCATCCATTAATGTAATGTTCAGGCTATCCCCTAATGATATCCCCTAACAAGTTCAATTGATATTTGATGACATATGCTTTGTGCTAAGATGTCAAGGTGAAAACTTAGGAAAATTTGAACTTAAAGCTAATGAAGCAATTTTCCTAGGTTATTCTCTAACAAGTAAAGCATATTGAGTCTACAACTTTAGGCTGAATACTATAATAGAATCTATTCATGTTGCATTTGATGATCAGAAAACCATTGGAATGCAAGATGAAGGGAATCATGAAGTTCTAAGGTTTGAAAATGAAGATGAGTCAGAAGATGCTTAAATTTACTCAACAAATGATGAGGCTCAACCAAAAGAAGCTATTCCACCAGTGGATATCCCTTCAACCACTGAGGGGGAGCAGTCAGTGGAGAACAAATCAGAGGATATCTCAACCTCCAATTTAAACATATCCACTAATTCAGTAAGAGCTTCACATAAAGCTAAGAGCACTGAACACCATGAAGGAAATTACAATGATGAAGCTTCTTCTTTAAGAAGATTACCTCCACAGATAAAATGGACAAAAGATGATTCTATGAAGCAGATTATAGGGGATCCAATTAAAGGTGTGACAACAAGAAGTGCTACTTAGAATGAATGCCTATACCTCTACTTTCTGTCAAAGATTGAACCTAAAAAGGTTGAGGAGGCAATATTGGATGTCGATTGGGTAATTGTTATGCAAGAGGAGCTCAATCAGTTTGAAAGAAACAAAGTCTAGAGACTAGTGCCAAAACCAAGGAATAAATCTATTATTGCTACGAAATGGATCTTCAGAAACAAGCTGGATGAAGCTGGTATAGTGACAAGGAATAAGACTAGACTAGTTAGAGAAGGTTATTCACAAGAAGAAGGGATTGACTATGATGAAACCTTTGCACCAGTAGCAAGATTGGAAACAATTAGGATATTCTTTGTCTATGTTGTTCATGCAAATTTCAAAGTGTACCAAATGGATGTAAATAGTGCATTTTTTGAATGGGAAACTACAAGAAGAGGTGTATGTCCAACAACCTTCTGGCTTTGAAGATCAGAAATTTCTCAATCATGTCTACAGGTTAGATAGAGCACTCTATGGACTTAAACAAGCACCAAGAGCATTATATGATACTCTATCTCAGTTTTTAATTGAAAATAAATTCACTAGAGGTATCATAGATAAAACTTTATTTCATATAAAACATGTTGGTCATATGATACTTGTTCAAGTCTATGTTGATGATATTATATTTGGTTTTAGTAATGAGAGCTCATGCTCTAAGTTTGCTAAGCTTATACAAAGTAGAGATGAGATGAGCATGATGGGAGAATTAACTTTCTTTTTAGGTTTATAGGTTGAACAAACCACTGATGGAATTTTTATTAGTCAAACAAAATATGTAAAAGACCTTTTCAAGAAATTTAATTTACAAAATGTTGCAACTTCTAAAATTCCCATGACAATAGCCACTAAACTTTACAAAGACTCAACTGGTAAAAAGGTGTATGTTTCAAGTTATAGAGGCATGATAGGCTCACTCTTATATCTTGCTGCAAGTAGACCTGATATAATGTTTCTAACTTGTTTATGTGCTAGATTCGAAGAAGATTCTAGAGAATCTTACTTGATTGCTGTTAAAAGGATATTTAGATATCTCAAGGGTACTCCAAATCTTGACATTTGGTATCCTAGAGAATATGGATTCAAACTAATAGGTTATTCAGATGCAGATTATGCATGTTGCAAAATAGACATGAAAAGCACAACAAGAAGCTATCAATTTCTTGGAGGCAAACTAGTGTCATGGTTAGCAAGAAACAACATTCTGTGTAAACCTCAATAGCTGAAGTTGAATATATTGCTACTGGGAGTGCTGCGTTCAAATCTTATGCCTGAAAAATCAACTAATGGACTATGGTATGGTGTATAATCAAATTCCTATTTATTGTGACAACACCAGTGCTATTTCCACTACAGAGAATCATGTGCAACACTCTAGAATAAAGCATATAGACATTAGGTACCACTTCATCAAAGAACATGTGATGAATGGTACAATGGAACTTCATTTTGTTCCAATTGAGAAGCAGCTTGAAGACATATTCACTAAACTATTGGATGAAGTCACCTTCAACAGGTTGGTAAGTGAGTTAGGTATACTCAACTTTGGTGAATAAAATCTTTGAAAATTTTGTGCAAGGTTAATTGATAGTAGTAGTAGTTAATTATCTTCTGATGACTTAGTTACTAGAGAATAATTAACAGCTAATAATTGAAGCAGTAGGAGTTACCTTTTGATAAAAATTAATTGATCAACAGATAATCATACTGAGAAGCATTAGTCAATAATTGTTCTTATCAAAAGGATAATTATTAACTGATGATAATGCAACAGTGACTAATTATCCTCCAACCATTTAACTGTGAGTGGATAATTACCCCTGATTATTTATAGTAGAGAAAATATTATACTATGCAGGATTCCTTATGTTTAATGTTCATCATCTAATTAAGGATCTTGTAATAGTTGATTTAGGTATTATCTTAATTCTTGATCCGTTGGAGTCATTGAGCATTAAACAACCGAATGCAGCTATGGATAAAATGGTAAATATTGCATTAAATGATGTATCCTTAGATTTATTTTCCATTAATGCATATGTGGGGTGTTGGTTAGGGAGTACTTATCAATTTGTTGTTACTTTACTTGTAAATATAGGCATCAGGGGAAGCTCACTTGCGCGTCAGGGGATGATGTCATCAGGGGTTAGCCAAGAGTTGGTGTGACAACATCAAGGGATCGAGGAATTCATCGATGGATAATTATCTGCTGATGACTGTTTTGGCCATCAGAGGATAATTATCCTCCAACAGCTATTTGACCCGTCAGGGGATAATTATCCACTGACGGACAATTATCCACTAACGGGTATAGATATTTTTTTTATGTATCTTATTGTTTTTCTGTATTTATTTGTATTTGTTTCCTATTCAAAATAGGTTTGTTATCTTTCCTTGTTGAATTAGATTTCTTTCCATTGTAATATTCTTTCCAATTAGGATTAGGATTTTTAATAAGCTTATAAATAGCTACTTGTAATGTACATTGGAGATTCAGACTTTGATTAATACAATTGCGTGAGTTTTTACTTACAATTATCTTGAGAGTTGGTGGTTAATTCCTTTAAACTTTCACAACTGATTTATTTTAGTTTGCGGGTGATTTATTTCTTTAAGCAAAACTAAACAGATTGATTCTTTAGTTTTGATTCTCGGTGATTAAATTCTTTACAGAATCATTCTAAAGTTATTTTTCCGCAACATGTGTTTGATCCTCTCAGATCAAATACATCAAGATGAAGGCAATCATGAGGAAAAGATTTATTCCTCCTCATTACTATAGAGACTTGTTCAACAAGTTGCAAGGCATAACACAAGGATCAAGAAGTGTGGAGGAGTATTACCAAAAGATGGATACAACCATGACAAGAGCAAATATTGAGTAGGATCCCGAGGCTACAATGACATGATTCGTAGGTGGTTTGAGAGGGGAGATTGCAAATGTGGTGGAACTACGACACTACCTGGACTTGGAGGAAATGCTTTATATGGCCAAGAAGGTGGAGAGGCAATTGAAACGGAAAGGAGGATCAAGTAAGTTTTCTTCTAATCAATCATCATGGAAGGGTAGTAATGTTACTAAAAGAGATGATGTGAAAAAGAAGGAAGAATCAATGAAATTTGGGCTGAAAATCGAGACACTCATTTTGGGCTGAAAATCAATTGAAAATTTGTCCAAAAAATCAGCCAAGATTATTTAGCAAACCTTGAAGACCATGAAGTCAAATCTGAATTTTTAAACTTAAGTGCATGTATGACCAAATCACTAGTCTTTAATTTCTTTGACTACCATTATATTTAGGCAAAATTTTGGGCATATTTTTAGGCAGAATTTTAGGCATGTTTTTAGGCAGCTATTACCTATTTTTTGGCCACCTTTACTACTATAAATGGGGGCTATTGTGTACCATTTTTAGTAGAGAATTTTTAATACAAACTTGTTAAGGTTTTCCTTAATTTTCTAGTCTCTTTGAGCTAGTTTGAGTCTTGCAATTCCTACTTGCTATTCTTTACTTGGCTTATCAACTAAATATCTTCCATTTAGTTGTGGCACCTTTGGCCCTTCTTTTTTTCCTTTTTGTGATTCAAAGGTGGTAGGTTTAATATACCTACTGTTGTTGGGTTCAATTTGATAGGGGTTGGGTTGCTTGGAAAATTTCCAAAATTCTTTCTTTTGGTGTAATTCAAAGGTGTTGAGTTTCAGATACTCAATGTTGTTGAGTTCATCCAAGATTGAGGCTTGGTAGAACTAGATCGTTCAAGGACAATCCATTCATTTCATGAGAATCCCTATAGGGTTCCTATCAATTTGGCATTAGTGCTAGTCTCCTTGAATTGATCATATCCTTTTTTTTTGTTTTCTTTCTCCATATAAGATTCTCTTTATCATCCTACATCTATTCATCTTTTGAATTTGTCTTTCTTTCTTTGAAGTACCTCAAATTCAGTCCTTGTTTGTGTGGTGCTGTTTATTATTATTAAAAAAAAAAAAAAGAATTCGGCTGATTAAAAAAAAAACAGAACAAAAGAAAAAGTGAAAAGAAAAGTGCAACCGTGTACAAAAAAAAAAAAAAAACCGAAATTGTTTGTATTGATCTTGTAAACAAGTTGTTTTGTTGGTTTCATTGTGATATCTTCCAACACCTTTTTCAAATTCTCATAATCTTTCCTTGTCCTTATTCTTTTTTTTTTTTTTTTGTTAAATTGGAAATAAATAACAAAGAAATATAGGAATAACGAGAGGCATTCCTCCTGACCTACTAGCACAAATCGCTAGCTAGGAAACAATCCCTTAGGATTAACAAAAAATAGATCGAATAATGAAAATAAAATCGAAAACTGAACCGAAACAAACCTTTGGGGCAGCCTGCTGTTGAAGAACCGAGAAGTTCAATGGCACAAATTAATAACATAAAGCTCAAGAAGCATTTAGCCCTTGGAAAATTAAGGTTGCAAAAAAAAAAAAAAACAACCTCAACCAATAATAGCTGAGGGGGAGAGGGGCATTTAGAGGAAGTTATAAGGAAGAAATAAGAAACAATGAGAACCCTTGGAGACTACTTAATATTCTCTCAAAATGATATTGAGACTAAAAGGAAAAAGCACATCTCGAGGTGCAACCTCTCAAAAAGCTGTATCTATTGAAAATTGTCCACCTCCAAGGACACAGGTATTAGAGTCTACCCTGATTACATCTTTAAATACCTATCAGAGGAAGAAGAAGAAGAAACATGTTTTGATCAATGATTAACCTCTTACTGAGAATGCACACACAAAGTCTCAAATTGATGCTCCTCTTTTCTCTATTTAAGAGGAATAGTCAACACTCAATTCTATACTTTGATTCTTTCTTCTTCTCTCATTTTCTTTAGAAGCAATGAAAATTTATTAATTCCATTGGTTTTAGATTCTCTCATAGTTTAATCATCAGAGAAGTCAATTCTTGTAGATGAAACAAAAATAGTAGCTCTCAACTCATAATTGGATAATACAACTATTATTTCTCAAGCATCCACTGATGCAGAACACTTACTTCTTATATTTTCTACACTACTCCAGGTCACCTACAACACAAAGATTTTATATTTCTAGTGAGCCTGAGAAGATCCAAAATGAGAGTCAAACCTTGTGTCTAAAAAACGGTGATGAAAAAGAGCTTAATAACAAGTAAAAAGAGTGAATGTGAGAGGCTGAATTGTAAAAGTTAGACAAAAGGAGAGGGTTTGAGCAAGGATGAGATCAGTACAGAAATTGAAGCTGACAATCGATTTATGATTGTTAGAATTTGTAATCAATTGTTAATCAATAAAAGCAATTGTTTATAAATTTGTTCTTGTTTTTGTTCTTTATTTTCCGCAAGTTTTAATACTTTGAAGAACAAGAATTCGAAAAGGTTTCAAGAACTTGTATTCAACCCCCTTTCTATAAGTTCTAGACTATCTCACTGGGACAACAAGTGGTATGAGAGCATTCAATTGATATATTTCAATTAACAAGATCCAAAGATGGCCAATGATGAAGGAAACAGCTCCAGCATAATGACATATGCAGGAAGTCGTGTTGGTGGAACCAGGATTCCAGTTTTAAAAAGGGAAGAATATCCTATCTAGAAACAAAAGATGTATATGTACTTGAGAGAAATAGATCCTGATTACATTGATAGGATTGAGAATGGTCCTTATCAACCAAGGAAAGTTGTTCCTTCAAAAACTGTGGAAGGAACAATAATTGTTGAACACTTTGAACTTGCTCCTGAGAGTGATTATACTAATGAAGACAAGTTACAAGTGTTGAAAGATGCTAAGGTAATGAACATACTCTGCAATGAATTGGATAAGAATATGTTCACAAGCACCATCAATTGCACAACATCAAAACAAATCTGGGACACCATCAAAGTCCTATGTGAAGGAACAAACTAGGTAAGAATGAATAAAAGGTCATTGTTAACACAACAATATGAATTCTTTCATGCAAATCCTGGTGAATCAATAACATCAGTGTATGATAGATTCAATGCTTTGCTGAATGACCTAAAAATACTTGGAAAGTCCTATGATAATGAAGATGTTAATACCGAATTCATGAGGGCTCTTCCACCAAGCTGGGATCCAAAAACAACTGCAGTAAGGGAAGCTCATGATTTGGACATTCTCACATTGGACAGGCTCTATGGAAATCTAAAGACTTATGAACTTGAAGTAGAGCAAAGACAAAAGATGCATGGAAGGGACAAAGGAGCTGCATTAATGGTTGAGACAGAGTTGTCTCATGAGGAGCTTGATGATGAAACCTACACTGCAAGCTAGATTGATGAAGAATCTAAATCCAACACTGATAATGACATGGAATAATTCATGGCCTTCATGGTGAAGCAATTCAAGAAATTTAGAGCTAGTAGAAAAGGGAATTGTTAGGTTTTAGAACATTTGATGATGATTGTCTTTAGATTACTTAGAATACAAATGTATAGAAAGTGTTAATTAGTAACACTGAAGTTTTGTAGCTAGCAGTTATTTCTTTGTTTGTAATTCATTCATTCTTTGTAAAGAGATATAAATATTTCTTATTTGTAAGTAACTGCTGGAATAGTGTATCGAAGCTTCAGAAAGTCAAGATGTGTATTTGATCCGTTATAATTTACAAAAAGGCTTATCGGAGACTAGGAAAACTGGTCAGAGATTAAAAATATTTTATCTGTCGGAGACTAGTTTTGCCTATCAGAGACTAAGACTTAAGTCATCAGAGATTAAGTCTAAAGGAGTCGGAGACTAAAGCTTATGTCATCGGAGACTAAAGTTAAAAACATCAGAGACTAGTCAGAGACTAAACAATTCTATCGGAGACTACACAAGCTGATGTCATCAGGGACTAAATGCACCAGAGACTAAAGATGTAGCATCAGGGACTAATCATGATTTATTTCCTGAAAGATACAGAGTTCGAATTAAAAAGGAATGTCTTCCACGTAAAGTAAAATATTATTGAAGACGTAGCTGGTAAGGAAACTAACCAGAAATCTGTTCCTATCAAAAAGGAAAGATTGTATTTGATTCGAATAAGGAAGCTGAATTTTATTCAGAATAGGAACTGAGTTAATGATAATTCAGTTGATATAGAAGCTGTAATTAGGTTTTTACAGAGAATTGTAACTTCGAAGCTGTATAGGTTTTTCATAGTTTTGTATCTTTTCCTATACAGAATAGAAAAGAAGCTGACAATTACATTATTGTAATTGTTAGGATTTGTATTCAATTGTAAATCAATAAAGCAATTGTTTATAAATTGATTTGTGTTCTTGTTCTTTATATTCCGCAAGAAAAATTAATTTCTTACAGAACAAGTAACACAAAATGATTTCAAAGAACTTGTATTCAACCCCCCTTCTACAAGTTCTCGGCATCTCACTGGGAAAACAGGAGAAGATCATCAAGAAAACCTAACCCAAAATGAGAAGGTCAAGTTGTGACCTTTGATAAAAAGAAAATAAGATGTTACAATTGTGATGGGTTAGGGCACTTTGCCAATGAGTGCAAGAAGCCTAGATCTACAGAGAGATCTAAGGATGAAAAGAATAGGGAATCAGGGAATGATCTTGCTGATAAAAAGAACAAATCAAAGAGCAAGGCCTTGATTACTGAAGGCAAAGATTGGATTAACAGTGATTCTGAGGAAGAAATTGTCAACTTTGCTTTGATGGCTCGAACTGGTGAGCCAAGTGATTCTACAAAGGTATGTGATGCAACTAAGAACTTTAATGTGCTTAATCTAATTGATACATCTAGTATAGAAAACATACAAAAAGATATGTCTAATTTGCATATTAGTTTTAGATCATTGACCATTGAACATACCAAAGTCAAAGAATCACATGAACAACTCTTGAACAAAAATAAATTTCTGGAAGAGAGACAAACACAATTTGATACTATCAAGTCAGAGCTGAAGAAAGCTCATCACATGATTGATGCTTTGAAAAAGAGGGAATATTACTTAGTTGAACAACTTGAACACGAACAGGCTAAGATAAAACAGTGGAACCAATCCTCTAAAAAGCTGTCAGACTTGGTAGGAAATCAAATGGTTGGTCAAAAATCTAGTCTAGGTTATGATGAGTACCTAGGCAAGAAACCAGATATAGAAGAGGTTAATGAAACTGTTGACTCCATGACTCACAAGCCAATTCCTATTAAAAGAATTAATTTTGTCTCACCAGTCAATGAACCTAAATTTATCAACACTTAAAGTAAACATGTCATTGCAGTGATAAAGAATGATAAAAAAAACAGTGAATACTGTTGAAAAGAGTGGAAGCAAAAGACTGAATATAGGATTCATGACCAAGACACAATTAAACAAGAAATTGGAAAATCTTACTGAGTCTAAGGTTGAAAAGTTAGTGGAGTCTAGCAGTGGAAGAAGGATTAGGAATGGAAAGATAGGTATTAATAAATATACCAATTATGCTAGAATGTCTGATGCTCCTAGAAAAACATGTCATATATGTGGTAATCCAAACCACATTGCTATACATTATAGGAGTGAAAATAGAGTTCCTATAGTAGAGACTGCACCAACAAAGATAATTAAAGAAAAATCACCTGTAAAAAGGTTTAACCATCTTTGCAACAATTGTGAAAATTCTAAACTTGGCAGTCTCTCTCCTTCAAGAAGCAAGACTACTGATTGTCCTATAAAAGTTAAAAATTCTAAAAGACAATCAACTTCATTTGAGTCAAGTCTTGATTCTAAAACTAGTGAGAAAGGACCCAACAAAATCTTGGTCCCAAAAAATTCTAACTAGTTGTTCTTACTGTGTAGGGCAAAAAGAAGAAATCATGGTTCTTGGACAATGGATGTTCAAGACAAATGACAGGAGACAAGTCCCTACTTATACAGTATGAACAAAAAAGTGGTCCTAAGGTAACTTTTGGAGATGGCAGCAAAGGCCATACAAAGGGATATGGCAATGTTGAGCATGGAGATGTTATCTTCACTGAAGTATCACTAGTTGATGGTTTAAAGCATAATCTATTAAGTGTGAGTCAACTATGTGATAAAGGATTCTATGTCACCTTCAATGAAGATCAATGCCAAGTGTGTGACAAGGAATCTGGAAGTGTGATATTGATAGGAAAAAGGAAAGGGAATTTGTACACTGCAAACCTAATCTCTTCCATTGATCAAGTCACATGTCTTTATAGCAAAGCCTCAGCTGATGAAAGTTGGCTTTGGCATAAGAAGATCTCCCACTTAAACTTCAAGTACATCAACAATTTGGTGAGAAAAGGCTTGGTAGCTGGCATTCCTCAATTGGAGTTTTCACAAGAAGGTTTGTGTGATTCACGCCAGAAAGGAAAACAAAGAAGTGTGTCATTCAAGAGTAAACCAACAACATCAATCACTAATCCTTTACAATTTTTACATATGGACTTATTTGGTCAAGTGAATGTGATGTCAATATCAAGAAACAGATATGCCTTGGTTATAGTGGATGATCACACAATGTATACTTGGGTAAAATACCTTCACTCCAAGGAGGAAGCTGCTCAGTTGATTATTGATCATATCAAGAAAGTAGAAACTGAGTCGGGAAAATCAATAAGAGTTATAAGGAGTGATAGAGGAATAAAATTCACAAATTCCCAAGTAAATGAATTCTGCACTGAAAAAGGAATAACTCATCAATTCTCAGCTCCAAGAATCCCTCAACAAAATGGAGTTGTTGAGAGGAAAAATAGAACTCTGATTGAAGCAACAAGGATAATGCTAGAAGAATCAAAACTTCTAACCTATTTCTGGGAAGAAGCTATTAGCACTACTTACTTCACACAGACCAAGTCCTTGATCAACAAGACTTACAAGAAAACACCTTATGAGTTAATGACTAGGAGAAAACCAACCCTCAAGTTTTTGCATGTGTTTGGTTGTAAGCGCTTTGTTCTGAGAGACTCATCAGAGACAAGAGGAAAATTTGATAGCAAGTCTGATGAGGCCATTTTCTTAGATTAACCCCTATTAAGTAAGGTATATAGATTATATAACCTAAGAACAAAAGTTATTGTGGAATCCATTCAAGTTGTATTTGATGATAGCAAGATTTCAGGAATGATTGGTCAAGGATTGCATGAAACTCTCAGATTTGAGAATGAATTGGATGCATGGAAAGATTCAATAGAGACTGAAGAATCACCCCTAAATGGTTATGACCCCTATATGAGTGAGGGCGAGTTAACATTTCTGCATGAAGTACCAAGTGCTAATACTCCATCAGAGACTAGAATATTAGCATTTAATGAAACACTAGAGATTGGTAACATGAGCTCACGATAAGAGACTAATCAGACACCAGACACTATTGAAATCAACAGTCAAGATGAGATTAATAGCTCAGGGGGAGATAATAATGAAGAAGTCACTGGATTAGGGGGAACAGTTTCTGATCCATCAACTAGATTGAACAATGTTAATCTAGAATATGAAGCCTCATCTTCAAGATTAAATCTGCTACCTACAAGACCTTGGTTGAGAGATCATACACTAGATTTAATTATTGGAGATTTAGAGGAAGGAGTCAAGACAAGAAGTGCAACACAAAATGAGTGTCTTTATCTCAATTTTCTGTCAAAAAGTGAGCCAAAGAAAATTCAAGAAGCACTTCAAGATCCTGACTGGGTGATAGCCATGCAAGAAGAATTAAACCAATTCACAAGTAATGAAGTCTGGAGATTGGTGTCCAAACCAAGGAATAGATCAATAGTTGGTGCCAAGTGGGTCTTCAGAAACAAATTAGATGAAGCTGGTACAATCACAAGAAATAAAGCAAGATTGGTAGCAAAGGGCTATTCTCAAGAAGAAGGAATTGACTATGAAGAAACTTTTGCACCAGTTGCAAGACTTGAAGCAATAAGGACTTTCTTGGCACATGCTGCCCATAAAGCCTTCAAGGTGTACCAGATGGATGTCAAGAGTGCTTTCTTGAATGGAAAGTTGGAAGGAGAGGTCTATGTTGAACAACCACCAGGTTTTGTAGATCCCAAATTTCCAAATCATGTCTATAGGTTAGATAAAGCACTTTATGGCTTGAAATAAGCACCCAGGGCCTTGTATGATACTCCCTCTCAGTTTTTAATTGAAAATAAATTTGTTAGAGGTATCATAGATAAAACACTTTTCTATAGAAAACTGGGTTCTAATTTAATACTTGTGCAAATATATGTGGATGTCATTATATTTGGATCTACAAATGAAAAACTATGTGGAAAATTCATAAAGTTAATACAATCTAGATATGAAATGAGCATGATGGGTCACTTAACATTTTTCGTAGGATTACAGATAAAACAATCAATTGATGGAATTTTCATTAGTCAGTCCAAGTATATCAAGGACTTACTAAGGAAATATGATCTGGTTGATTGTGCATCTGTAAAAACACCCTTGGCTACAACCACTAAGCTAGATAAGGATACTAAGGGAAAGAAAGTTGATATAACTAGCTATAGGGGCATGATAGGCTCACTTTTATATCTAACTGCAAGTAGAACTGATATAATGTTTGTTACATGTCTATGTGCAAGATTTCAAGCTGATCCAAAAGAGTCACATTTAATTGTTGTTAAAAGAATACTCAGATATCTAAAGGGTACCCCAAACCTTGGGTTATGGTATCCTAAAGAATTTGATTTTAAACTAATTGACTATTCAGATGCTGACTATGTAGGATGTAAGCTTGATAGAAAAAGCACAAGTGGAGGCTGCCAATTTCTTACAGTCAGACTTGTTTCTTGGTTTAGCAAGAAACAAAATTCAGTGTCAACCTCGACGGCTGAAGTTGAATATATTGCAGCTAGGAGTTGCTGCGCTCAGATCATGTGGATCAAAAATCAAGTCCTAGACTATGGTATGTCATTATCCAAAATTCCTATTTATTGTGATAATACAAGTGCCATATCAATAACTGAAAATCCAGTACAACATTCAAGAACAAAACATATAGATATTAGGTATCACTTCATTAGAGAACATGTTAGTGAAGAAACCATTGAATTGCACTAGGTTCCAACTGATAAACAACTTGCTGACATATTTACAAAGCCTTTAGATGAACCTACATTCACTAGGTTAGTCTATGAATTAGGTATGCTGAATTATGCTTCTAAAAATTGACTAAAACCTTAGAAACTAAGTTGTTAAGTTTTGAGAAACTAGAATTTAATTTCTAGAATGTAGTTGTTATGAATGAACAAAACCTTTGTAGCTAATAATTATTGTATTGATTGTTGGATGACTATGAAAATAAAATGGAAGCAGAGACTAGTATAACTAAGTCTCTAAAGGAATTTTGAGTGAGAGACTAAAATTAGTCTTTGATAGTTGTTTTTAATTAGTCTCTGACTAGTTGAAAATAACCTATCGGAGACTAGTTAAATTAGTCTTGGATAGTTGTTTTTAATTAGTCTCTGACTAGTTAAAATTAACGTACCGAAGACTAGTTAAATTAGTCTCTTTTTATCTACCAAACATTTCTTTTTATCAGTAATGGAAATACCATGCTTGAGTTTTCTTCAACCTGAGTCCTTGAGGTGTAGTAGCATCTATGAGCTGTGGTAGATGATAAGAATGTTACTTACTGCAGATAAGATGTTGAGAGTTTCCCTAGTCGCGGTCTTAGTCACCTGGTGAGAACACCACCCATGGAGGAGTGAGGAAGACACCACTGTACCTGAGACAAGTTCTAAACTTAGTCTCCAACGGGTTGGAGTTAGTCTCTAACCCTATAAAATAGTCCCTGGGAGATTCCAAGTTAGTCTCTGACAGTGTATATGTTAGTCTCTGATGAGATAACATTAGTCTCTAATGAGTTAATGTTAGTCTCTGATGGGTTAACATTAGTCTCTGATGACGTCAACCTTAGTCTCAGATGGAGAAAAATTTCTTAGTCTCTGATGAAGAATTTTCTTAGTCTCCGACAGGCTATGCTTAGTCCCTGATGAGAATATTTCTTAGTCTCCAATGAGTAAATGTTTCCCGAAGAGTTTGGTGCTGAACAATTTTTCTCCGAGGAGTTTGGCGATGATCAGGATCATTCCCTGATGGTCGAGGATCATCCCCTGATGACTAAAGACTGCTCCTTGTCGGGCAGTCATCCCTTGACGCGTAATCATCCCTGATGGATAAGACTGAAACCCCTGATGATCACTTTTCATGCTTCAATGTTTCTCCACTAATGTGCAATATTTTTCTTAAATTAGTTTATGATGTTATTAATTATTTATTAAACCTCAAAGGTTCAGAATGCCAACTTAGACATTTAAAAGTTCACGGACATCACATGTGCATCTTTTATCATATTTTTTTTATCAAAAATATAGATTTCTTATGTTATATGCATGTTTTACAGAGTATTCCACTCAAGTGATGTGAGTTTGATATTTTTTTAGCTAAGGACCAAGGCAAGTATATACTCACTCTACTTTCTTTCAATAAATACGCATGATCATTCTTTCGATATGCATAATGTATCCAAGATATTTATGTCAATACTCATGATTAAATTTCTTCAAAGTTAAATAACGTACAATCTTTTGATCCGATGTACGCGAAAATGTTGTACTAGAATCAAGTATTTTTGGACGAATGTTAGCTATTCAAATTTCGCTAATGCGCCAAAGTAAATCCTATACGGATATAACAGAACATAATTTCTTCTTACCTCATACTTGTAAAGTATATCTGTGTGGGTAATTAAAGGCTAATGGGTTGCAACTGCCTGGCACCCTAGGCCTAAGGATAATAGGGAACGAAAACCGAGGCATTGGTAACCGAACCCTCGCAGACTAAAGTTTCTGCTTCGACAACGTATGTCATTATGATGAAGTCAAACGATCAGGCTGGTCGGCTGATATGTCATTTGATGAAGAGATAAAGTCAGATAGTGGTCAAGCCGGCTAGGTGACGCACTATTTGATGAAGAGAGGGCAGATGAACAATTCAAGATTTCTTTCAAATAAAGGGTCAAATCCCTCGTTGTCATTCGGGGACCCTGAAAGCTATATATAGATTCTTCTTCAAAGTTATTCAGAGGTGTGGACATTGTTCCCGTCTAATCCTCATAAACACTTAAGCCAAGAAAATTCTCCTATTTTTTTTCAAAGCCACCAATACTTGATTCTATACTTGTGAGCGTAAATCGCTCATGTTGTTATTATGTAACGTTTTACAAGTTATGGCAAGAAGGTCGAGCTGTTTGCTAAAGGCATAGAAATGATGGCATAGTGAACGCTTTCTCATTACCCTCTTATGGATGGCATTTCGAGGAAGAGTGAAGCGTGAGACGATAATCATTTTGTTTAGGTTGTAAGGCCTGTGTGGACCCTCATGGACTTTCGCTGTTAGAATTTTTATGGATGAATGTAATAGAGAATACAATTTATTTTTTCTTATTTAATGATAAGCATGCTTGGATGTTTATCTGTTCTTTTGTCAATTTTTGACGGCGCCCGGAGTCTGATAAGGGATTTTTGGGGCCGTCACAGAAATCATCACAACTATGTGGTCCACTGCTAAAATCCAGGATGGAAGTGATGATTCTCATGTGGTAAACTTTAAATATGAAAATATTATTTATGTCATTGATCATGTAGTAGTTAACAATGCGTTGTACTTACCTATTCATGATGCATATGACCTAACTGCCTCTGATGAGCAATTGCTAGATATGTTCAAAAACTTACACTATGATGAAGAAATTGCATCAGTAGGTTCCATAACTAGACCTCATCTTAGGCAGGAGTGGTCTTTATTTTTCGATATTATCACTAAAGCATTCACTTCAAAATACAGTGATTATGATGCCATCACCACACTCACACAAAAAATTGCATTTAGTGAGTTGTATAATAGGCACATAAATTTAGGGCTGTTAATTCTGCATAACTTAATGGCTAAATTGAAAACCGGTGACAGAAATAAAATCTATTATGCTAGGTTTTTTATGATGATTGCAAACTATCTTATTCCTAACCTAAATAAAACTAGTATGCAAGTTGTGCCTACAGTTTTGTAGAGTAAACGCATATTTACTAATGTGAAGAGAAAGGCAGCAAAGGTAAAGGTTCCTCTTTCCTTCCCTCCTATACTCTCATAGATATGTTTCCAAACCTTTATACTTCATCTTATTTTGAGGATCTTGAGCAACAAACCAGAAACCCTATTGATCCTCCAACAAAATCTTCACAACAACAATTTGAAGCCCCCTCCACAGTCTCTCAAAAGACTGTGGTTGTAAAAACAACAGAAGCCACAAAGTTACCCATTAAAAGAAAAACAAAAGAGGGTGACAGTGAGGTTGAGGGAGTAAAAGAAGCTGAGGTGGCTCCTCAGAGAAAGAAGAGAGCGTTAACCTTAAGCCAAAAGAAATCCATTGCCTCTCAAAATGCAATGGAGGTTCAAAGCAAAAGTAGTACTCTGTTAACATCCTCCCAAAAGGATGCTAACATTGAAAAAAGTTCCCAACCAGGAACAATAGGTATAGAGTCTGCACAACCCCCTATACATAAAAAGGGGAAAGCCTAAAGAGAGAAAAGATAAAAAATAAAGAGTGACACAAGGAGTGCACACACAGAGTCTCTTTAACTTGATGCTCCTCAAATTTTTGTTCTTGAAGAGCAGCCGACACTCCCATCTGTACATTCTCCTATCTCTTCTCCTATTCTTGATTCTTTAGATCTTGATAGTTCAAATCTTCTTGATTTTCTCCAAGAAGAGCCAACACTCCAAGAGACTGACACACAAGAACCACTTGTTCAAAGTACAAGTGCAGTCAGTTCTCAAACACTTTCATTGGAGAGATCCCTAATCACTAACATACAAAGGGAACCCCCTTTCCTTAATACTACAACTATTTCTTCTCTACCCCTTCCTTCTGTAGGACAGAGTGTCACTATCCATATGAGTGAGGTCGAGAAAATAATTAGTGAGAGTCAGGCTCATGACCTGGAAAAAGGAGAGAACATACAAACAAATGGGAGTCAAGCTTTATAGAGCTTGAAAAAAGGAGAGATAGAGCAACTAGATGTCCAACTCCAGGCAAAACGTGAGGGTGTGAGCAAGGATGAGATCCTTGAACAAAATAACAGAGAGAAAAATACATTCTCAACAGGTGATTTTCTCAAACCTATTGAGCCTCCACCTTAATTGAAGCTCAAGTTTCCTCTGCTCCAACAACACTTGCTCAAACAGAGGAAATTGGGGGAAGCTCACAGCCAGAGGATGTAGCTCTACAATTACTTGCTGAAATGTCCAATGCTGATTTTGAAATCTTATATGGACTTCAACAACAACAAGATCAAATATCAACATTGAAGACATAAGTTGCATATGAACCTGAGCATGTTGAGATTGAAGAAGAGAATGTGGATGCTTGGCTGGATGCAAGCTACACAAACAATTTAGATGAAGCAGCTGCCCAACCTCGACAAGATTATTTGACCACATTACGGTCTGGTGCAGTTGAGCTTACTCCTAGTGTAGTCTATGAGGAATTGATTAAAATTGACAAGAAACATACAAAGTACCAGTACTTCTTGATCAATGGTCTCTAGACTGCACTCCAAAGAGTTGAGACCAAGATGGACCAGGACACAAACAAAATCAGATCATGCTATGAAGGTCACCTTCCAAGAAGGATGCTCAATTCCATTGATATGCGTCTAAGGGAGCAGTCCACTACAGAGAAAAGACTTCAAGCATTAGAATCTAATGTCCAGGCCATTTTGTAGAAATAAGACAAATTTGATCTCGCTCTTCAAAATCTCACACAACTTCTACAACAGGCCATTCCAACACTAGCAACTACTTCTCCTACACCTTTAGATTCTGATGTCAAAAAGGGGGAGAGTAGTCAGTCAAGGTCTGTAGTTTAAATTCACCAAAAAGAAGTTGTTCCTGAGAAAATAAGTTATTCTAGTTTGATGGCTGAACTTACAAGACTTGAAGGTGCCAAGAGAGAACTTGATGCAACCATCAAGTCTAGTATAACAACAACAACAACAACAAAACCAACTACAACAGCAACAACAGTTCTTCCCTCTACTGTAACATTTCTAACTACAAGAAAAGAAAAAGGCAAGGGCATCCTGGTCCAAGAACCAAAGAAGAAAAAGTCTGTTGAACCAGGACAACCTAAGCTATTAAGAGATGCCATGAAGACTGCTCACTTTCCCACTCCAGTGGAGATGTTAGTGGATGGGAAAGTAGAGTTAGTTTATCCTCAGGAGTAGAAATTAATTGAAGCTGATGCATTGCTTGCTCAGAAATTATAAGAGGAAGAGGAAATGGCTGCAGCTAGGGAAAAGGAAGAATTAAAGAAAAAGGTCTTGACAATAAAGAAAACAAAAGCTCAAAAGTCTGCAAAGACTAGAAGGAGAAATAAGGAGATTGAGCAGACTAAGAGAAGGGCCAGGAAGAAGCCATTGATGGATGAGCCTTCAAAGAAAATTGAAACTGCTTTGGTAGCTGTGGTTGAACCAAATGAATCAGAATCAGTTCCAGGTAGTAAAATCTCCATAATTGGGATGACTAACATTTCTGAATTGAAGGAAGCTTTCAAAAAAAGTGTTGAGTCTATCAATCTTAAAAAGGATAAAAAGGACAAGGAGTATCTCAAAGTCATTCAGAAAGATGGAGAGACTCTGAGTCTAGTTAAACCAAGTCTGGAGATGAGGTCATTCAAAGATATGGAATGGTTGTTATCTGTTGTACCTGAGAATTTTGTGCCTAACTTGGAGTTCAGAAGGCAAATTCAAAAGGAACTTGTATAGATGGAAAAGCTAATCAAGCTGCCACGAGTAGATATTCCTCCACTTCCATATGGGTTATGGTATGAAAATTTTCATCAGGATGTGATTTGCTTTGATTATGAAAAACAAATCAACACAGCAAGCCTTGGTGAACTTGAAGGATTCATAGACTTACTAAAAGATTCAATTGATGAAGATGAGATCGAGTTCAGAAAGTTGCTGGAGAATAAAGTCAAAGAAATCAACCAAAAGAAAGGGTGAAGTTGTAGTTGTTGATTTTTATTTTTGAAGCTAGACTTATAGGATTTAAACTTGACTCTTGGTGAAGCTGAATTTAAGATCAAAGATCTTAGTTTAGGTACATTTGTAGTTAACACATTCTTTAAATTTTTGATTCTAAGTTATTTTTGTAATTTTTGAGTTTTGACATCATCATCAACCTTGATTTATGTTTATCACTTTGATAATCATAAATAGGGGGAGATTGTTAGGTTTTATAACATTTGATGATGATTATATTTAGAAATCTTAGAAATACAAATGTACAGTCAGTACTAGTTAATAACATTTGAATTTTTGTAGCTGGTAGTTTACTCTTTGATTCATGTAATTTATTTTTATATGAGAGTAAGTTAATTTGTATTATAAGAGACTACCAAAATTGCATCAGAGAATTCAACAAGTCAAAACTTATGTTTAGTCTATCGGAAACTAAGGCAAAAGGTTATCAGAGACTACAACTTAAAACATCAGAGACTAATCTTAAGTCATCAGAGACTAAGCGTAAAGCATCGGAGACTAAGATTAAAGCATCAGAGACTGAGCTTAAGTTGTCGGAGACTAAAATTGAAGCAGTCAGAGACTAAAGTAAAATTACTCTCTGATGCAGTACGGAGTTCTAATTGGATTAGAAGTTATCTTCGATATGGACATTGAAGATATATTGAAGACGAAGCTGGTTAGGAAATTGACCAGAGAGGAAGAGTGAATTAATTTTTCATGTAATTAGATTTGGAAGGAAATTGACCTATTCCAATTGTATATAGAAATCATATATGAATAGGATTAGAAGCTGAATTTCGATTCAGATTTGGAAGCTGTAATTGATTTTACAGAAATGTATTAGAAGATGTATGTTTTTATAGATTTGTATATATACAGTACAAAAATTGAAGCAGACAATCGATTTGTGATTGTTAAAATTTGTAATCAATTGTTAATTAATAAAAGCAATTGTTTATAAATTTGTTCTTGGTTTTGTTCTTTATTTTTTGCAAGTTTTAATACTTTGAAGAACAAGAATTCAAAAAGGTTTCAAGAACTTGTATTCAAACCCCCTTTTACAAGTTCTAGGCTATCTCACTGGGATAACAAACATTAAGTTCTAAAAGGAAAAAGCATATCTCTAGGTGCAACCTCTCAAAAGGATGTATCTATTGAAAATAGTCCACCTCCAAGGAAACATGTATTTGAGTCTACAATGATCACATCTATAAATACCTTTCAGAAGAAGAAGAAGAAACAGACTCTAATCAATGATCAACCTGTCACTTAATGCACACAGGGTCTCACATTAATGCTTTTCTCTTCTCTATTCAAGAGTAACAACTAATATTCAAATTCTACCATTATTAATTATTCTTCTCTCTTTGATATTTCTTAAGAAGCAATGGAAAATTTCTTAATTCCATTGGTTTCAGATTCTTTGACAGTTTAATCATCAAAGAAGCCAATTCTTGAAGTTTAAACATAAAGAGCATCTCTCAACTCATCAGTGGATACTACAATAGTAATTTATCAAACATCCACTAATGCAAAACACTTTCTTCTTATATTTTCTACACCACTCCAGGTCACCCACAATAGGAAGATTTTATATTTCATGAGGCTGTGAGAATTCAAAATGAGAGTTAGACCTTGTGCTTGGAAAAAGGTGAGGAAAAAGAAATTTAAAAGAAAAATGTTTTTTTGGAAAATAAGTGTGAGAGGCTGACTTGTAAAAGTTAGGCAAAAAGAGAAGGTGTGAGCAAGGATGAGATCCTTAAAGAAAAGAATAGAGAGAAATTATTTCACACACCACCTTTGCAGCTCATTTATTCTCTGATTCCCAATTCTGTTCAAATATCAGAGGATACTGAGAGAAGAACTTGTGATTGTTTGGTTGGATGCAAGAAACACAATATTATTGGATGATGAAGTAGTGCACTTAATATCAGAATATTTGATCACACAAAGTAAGTGCAGCCGTACTCACAAAATGTTTTTGAAGCATTGATAAAAGAAAGTACAACATGAAGCTCCAACACTTCATAATTGATGAGTCATAATTTGATCACGTCTTTTATTGTCATTTTCATGTTCTTGAATACTATCTATGCTTATTTTGTGTGTTTTGAGTGTTATTTATCTTTAGGAATGCAAAATGTAGCAAAGAGCAAAACAGTATTTAAAGAGCAAAAATCAGTGTTGAATATGACATAAGGCGTGGGCACACTCTGCAGGAAGTCATAAGCTGTCTCCTGAAGGCTTTTGTACAGGATTTTGAGTCAAACTAGGAAATTTAATATCTATTGTAATGTTTTAAGTTGTAAACTCTTAGCCACGTTTTTAGAGGGAGAAAACCTTATTTTATCAGATTTGTAATAGGAAAAGAGTTTTAGATTCATTCTCCAAGTAAGGAAGGACTCCTATATGAGATCAACTTCTTCCTTATTTAAGGAAATAATTCTACAACCCTAAGAGAACTCTTAACATTGAATTTTCTAGCAACTTTATTCTCTCTGGTATGTATTTTTCATCTATTATGTGCGACTAAGTCTCTTTTCTAGTTGAAGGGTTATTGAAACCTTTATTCTATGCAATTGTGAGATCAAATTGGTTCGTATTCTCATGTTTTCTTAAGTATTTATTTAATTTATGATCTTATTGTTGATGGTTGATTTGGTTTAATTGAACAAGGGCCCGTGCTTGAATAATATTGGTCTATGGCTATTTAAAACGGCAAATCCAGAATTGTTTGTTTAGTTTTAATAAGTGGCAATCAACTTCTTAGACTACCTCAATAAGCAGCTAATGCATGTTGTGGAACTAAATAATCCAATTTAAATAAATCCGCTTGTGAATTTGTTGATTGGAATTGGGTTCCTCTAGATTTTAATGCTCTCGGGATATTACAATCCTAAGAGCTTCTCTAGAGATTGTCTTCTGATTAGGTAGTAATTAACGAGCTTCTCTTAGTTACTCATACAGTAAGGAGGAATTGGTTGTTAGGCCGTGCCAACAACTATAACCAATTTATTTGTGAATTGCATGAGTTATCTTTGCATCAATAATCAATTGATTGAATCAAGGTGGAAATAATTCCTTTGACTAGAAGCTTTCTCTCTATTGAATTTTCTTTTTTTCTCTCAATTTTATTTGCTTTCGTTAAATTGTCTTTATTTAATTAATTTGCAATAATTAGTACACGCAACAAATCTCTGGATTGGTTACTTGACTTTTAATCAAACATAAATTCACTTCCTTGTTCCTTGAGGAGACAACCCTACTCGCTGCTATGCTTCTGAATTTGTTAGGAGTAGGTTCTTTTATTATTTGTTGGTTTGACATCCACCAATAATTAATGATCTTCAAACAAAGCTCAAACATTTCTTCCTATTAGTCAACCTAATCTGGTGATTTTTACCCTCCAACATTAAGATGTTGATGTCAAAAAGGGGGAGAATGGTGAGGAAAGGGGAGCAAAGAGCAATTTTGATAAGGACGGGGGGAGATTTTTTAATGATGATTAACAGATTGATGGTTGGGCATTGAGGAACTGAAACATCAAAACCATCACTATTAAGTTCATCATGTACAATTATGTTTTTAAATGTTTAAGTTCAATTCTAAGTAATGATGTTATAAGGTTGGTGTTTTGACATCATCATCAAACCTTGATTTATGCTTATCTTTGATAAATCATAAATAGGGGGAGACTGTTAAAATTATAGCATTTGATGATGATGTATAGACTTAGAATTGTTAGTTTTTGTAATTGTACAAGTACCTGCAGTAGTGTTATATCAAATACTACCATCAGAGACTGCAGGAGACCATAAGAGACTACAAGGAATGCATTTGAAGAGTTCAACAAAAGTCAAAGTTGGTCAAGAAAAATTACCCTAACGGAGACTAAGTTTTTGTTCATCAGAAAGACTAAGTTTTTGGTCATCGGAGACTAAGTTTTTTGTTCATCGGAGACTAAGTTTTTTGTTCATCGGAGACTAAGTTTTCGGTCATCGAATACTAAGTTTTGGGTCATTGGAGACTAAGTTTTTGTTCATCGGAGACTAAGTTTTTGTTCATCGGAGACTAAATTTTTGTTCATTAGAGACTAAGTTTTTGTTCATCAGAGACTAAGTGTTTGTTCATCGGAGACTACTGTTGAAGCTACCAGAG
This sequence comes from Centella asiatica, assembly GCA_014636745.2. NCBI lineage: Eukaryota > Viridiplantae > Streptophyta > Magnoliopsida > Apiales > Apiaceae > Centella > Centella asiatica. The sequence goes on along the minus strand of CM025784.1, from coordinate 8,455,074 downwards.
ACTAAGGCAAAGACACTCCAAAGTAGCATTGAGGAGATTTGACTGTCGCCATACTCAAAATGACTATCGCCAAAGTCGTCGGGCAAATCAACAACATTGCCAAACTCAAAATTATTCATTGCCAAAGTCGTCGGGTAATTTACACTAGCGCCAAAGTACTCGAGCATCAGTGGATAAAATGTGAAGCACCAAAGTGCTCGGGCAACAGGGGATAAATCTCCCGGCATCAGGGGACGAGTTTCTCGGCATCAGTGGATGAGTTTCTCGGCATTTGGGGATGAGATTCTAGATGTCAGTGGATGAGTGTCTCTACATCAAGGGATCGTTTTCTCGTTTTCGGGGATAAATATCCACTGATAAACAAACTGTCTATCAGGGGATAAATTAATCAGAGACTAAACATGACATATGAGATGACACATAGCTGAGTTCATAAATTCACTAACTCAAGTTTAAAGACAATGAAATTAAAATATAGATGGTGGTCCAATAAGGAGAGATTGGCTACCAAAGAAGCTTCAAGGAGATAAGTTATACACTGTAGGTGTGAACACTGATATGGAGAAAAGTCATACTTATACACTAGCATGTGTATATAGCTGCTGGAGTGAAAACTGCAGATAACTTATAGAAACTTGAAGGGGGAAAATATGGAAGCTGGTCCAATCAAAAACCAAGAAGCTCATAGAGATAAGTTATTCACTACAAAGATAACTTATCATCGGAACTCCAAGAGGAAAATAAGGAAGCTAGTGTGCTAATACACCAGAGATGTTACATAACAGGTTGGCGTGCAAGAAAGGTCATGCAAAAAGAAAAAGTTATGTGATAGAGCTGTAATTACCAAAGAATATTAGAGATATTTTTGGAGGCAACTCACTGAAGAAGCTTGGAGAACAAGGAAGCTATGTCTATAAATAGAGACATGGAGTAGCTGAGATAGATACATCTAGATAACAACAAGATATCTTATCTCAGATCATATTGCAACTGTAATAAACCTATAGAGAAAGAGAAGCAAGTTTTTATAACTTGAGAAGCTAGAATTCATATTCTAAAGTGCAGCTGTTATTTTCAACAGAGTCCCGGTCCATAATGGTAGGCTGCACAAGCCTAAGATAATTACTGACTGAGATCAAAACCTCTGTCAATGTCTCGATGAGGGCCAGAGACATATCCTGGAATGAAACACTCCAAATATCCAACAGTCTACTAGTCCTTTGATGTGCAAGCGCCTGACGCATCATGGTATTGTTGTGTGTTGCCAACTCTATTTGAATCATACGGATTCTGTGTTGGAGGTAGTGACAGAATCCATCTGGTAATGGCATAGGCATTGGAATTTTTAGTGGTGGTGCGGCGGGTGGGATGTTAGATAAAGTAGCTGGTGATGAAACCAAAAATGGTGATGCTGGTACAATAGGTATGGTGTGCACAGAAACAGGAGGAGACTCTGTCTGAGAGGGAGCCAAAGGAGAAGGACTCCTTATGCGAACTGAAGAATTTAACCTTTTAGATGGGTCCTGTTCATTTTTTTCGGGTTATGTGGGATCCTTATCATTTTCGTCTGAGATCTGAGGCATTTTGAAATGAAAGACCAATGTTGGTCTACTCATTCCTTTACGAGGAGTTAATTGTCTTCATACGCCAAGCAATGGCGAGGATCTACGGATGACATTACTTGGAGCAGGTGCAACATTTAGAGCTTGCTCAGGGGATGCTTCCCCTGCAATGTTATTATTTATAATGGGGGATTGCTTACTAGTGTGACCCATGACTGAAGTAGTGGTACCATCAGGGATATACTCTTCGTCTAAGCTTTTAGTCAGGGGTGCCTTGCCCCTACCATCACGTCTCGGAGTCATTGGAGTCATCTATAAGAAAAGCATCACTTATGTCAATACCATCATAAGGTTCATTATAAGGGTTTAATATAAATACTAGTATTGATATAAGGTATAATATACCTTATATGGATCTTCTATCTCAAAACCTTATATCCCATAAAATCTCATAATCTTAAGAGACATCGAGGAACAACTTAACACTTTTCGCCTTTCTTTCCTTACCTTCTTATTTTACTATTCTTATACTTACAGTCACTTCCTTACCCTACTAACACCATATTCTATACTTCAGTAGAGAACATGTCTCATAATCGGAACATGGCTCTGATACCAACTATCGCGGCCCCGAAAATCCTAGGTAGGGCTTCAGGTGCTGTTAGAAATTGTGTGAAAGCTCTCAAAGATCCCATGTTGGATTTTGGGCACTACCAGAAATTGACAATAGAAAAACATCTTGAACCAAGTATAAACATCATTGATTAAGAGAAATACAATCTCTATTACAAAACCTTAACTCAAACATTCATAATATAAACTAAAGGTATATAACCTTTTATTACAAAAGCTTATATCTTTAGCAGCGGAAGTAAAAAAAAATGGTCCATTTGGTCTTATAATCTAAACATTTCTATGATGGCCTCTCGTTTCATTTTCCCTTTAAAAGCCATACATAGGAGAGCGATCAAGAACCTCTCATTATGTCATTTTCTCTTTTCCTTTATTAGGCGACTCGGCCTTCTTGACATAACCTATAAAATATTTCATAATAATCCACATGAGCGATTTGCACTCTGCAAGTATATAATCATAAGCTGGGTAAGTCCAAGCAAGAAGAACATATATTTCAAGAGGCTCTAGTGTTTAATGAGGTTGAGCGAAACAATACCGACACCTCCTAGTGATTTAATAAACATGCAACTTTTAGGGTTCCCCAGTGATAACAAGGGGTTGACCCTTTACTTTCAATAAATCTTGAATCATTCATTTGCGCCTTTTCTTCATCAAATAGTGCATCATCTCGCCAGGCTGATCACTATCTGACTTCCTCTTCATCAAACAACATACCAGCTAGCCAGCCTGATCGTTTGACTTCATCATGACATACGTAGTCATCGCAGAAAGCATTGGTCTGCGAGGGTCTAAATACCGATGCCTTGATTTTTCATTCCCTATCATGTGTCAGGGTACCAGGCGATCGCACCCACTAGCCTTTAGTCACTCATATGGATATACTTTATAAGTATAAGATTAGAAATAAAACTTCTATATCCATATAGGACTTCCTTTGGCGTGCTAGTGAATTATAAAAGCTAGCAACCACCCAATAACACTTGATTTAATAAACAATATCTTTTCACGTACATCGGATCAATGAATCGTACGTTACTTATCCATGAAAAACATTGACTTGCATAAGAAATAATATCAATCATTTACGTAAATGGAATCAATGATCTTACATATTCAGTGAAAAAGGAGTAGAGTGAGTATATACTTGCCTTGGTCCTTAGCTAATTTTAATCTCAAAACACTGGTACGTGAGAGGTTCTGTAAAACATGATTGTTGGTATAACATGAGAAATCTATGTCTTGAAAATGAATTTGAGTATGTATGTGTGTGATAATTGTGACATCTGTCCATGATCAGGGGATAGCCATCACAAGGTATTCATCCTCAGGGGATGGTCATCTGAGGACGGTTTACTTGTTAGTGGACAAATTTTCCCATTAGGGAATAAACTATCCGTTAGGGGATAGGCTATCTGTCAGGGGATAGGCTACCCGTCAGGGAATAACTATCCGTCAGGGGCTGATTTACCCAGCCATCAAGGGATGAGCTACTTGTTAGGGGATGACCACTCGTCAAAGGATGGTCATCAGGGAATAATTTTGTTCATTGCCAAACTCGTCAAAGGATGGTCATCAGGGAATAATTTTGTTCATCGCCAAACTTGTTGGTAACTCATTTGACTATCGCCAAACTCATCGCCAACTGTTTAGCTAGCACCAAACCCATCAGTGGGTAATTGTTCAGTGCCAAACTCATCAGTGGTTAATTGTTCAGCGCCAAACTCGTCGGAGGCTAACATTGATACTCGTCGAAGGCTAACATTGATACTCATCAGAGACTAACATTATTAGTCATCGGAGACTAACTTTGTTACTCATCAGAGACTAATATTTACTCATCGGAGACTAACAAAAATTGTTCCCCGGAGACTAATCTTATGCTGTCAGAGACTAAGTTAAGACTTGTCTCTGCTACGATGGAAGACCTTTCATAAGATCATGAATGATGCTTAACCAGGAATAGACCCAATTTAGGGTGCATCATTATCTTAGCTGTCGTGTGTATTATAACACACACATATGCAAAAAAATGCTATTGCAACTTTCGAAACTTTATTCTTTCTTGGAAACTTAGCATGCACTACTAATACTCTCAGATGTTATGCATGAGTAAATGAAACAGAGCAGAGCAGAGTATACGATTATAAGGCTCTTACATATTTGTCTTTAACGAAGAAATTGAAAGCTTGTCTACTCTAGAAAAGATAGTCGCTCGAGAGAATAAGCTTGAAATTTATGAGAATGGTTGGTTTAAAGAGAAGTTCTATGAGAGAAGTTTTGGAAAAGAGATTAGAAGTTTATCTCAGAATAAAGTATTTATAGTGTTCATGAATTGCTTAGAGCAGTAGGCTATGATTATGCTTTGAGATAAAGTCATTGGTCAACTTGGGCGGTATTACGGCTGCTCATTACATCTTATTAGCTGGTAAAATACTAAACAACTGTTGTCTTACATGCACTTAACCTTAATCAACTGTTGTCACACAAATAGCTTATACATGCAACTTACTAATCAATACTAACAACACCTGTAATCATCTGGTAAAATCCTTCCTCAATACACGTAATCTTTTCCTACATACATAATTTACTTGATTTCATATGAGACATCCATATTCATATCCCTCTGATTGACATCACATAACATATAAAAAGAAAATATTCTAATTCAAAATATGAATTAATAATTTATTCATATAAAACAGAAATTAGTACTTCATACAAAATATGAATGAATAAATCATCTATAGACAAATTTTATTTCAGGGTCATCACAAGTTTCTTGTAACAACCCTTCCATATATAGGAGAACAAATATAGAATCCATGTGCAAAACATGCTTCTTTTTCAATGTAGCCGCAGTATGTCACATCATTGTCCTTTTGGAGATACATGTGTCATACCACTATAGGCTATCGTTGCTTCTGTTTTTGTCTGTGTTCGCCATGCATTTCTAGTATAAAGGTTGCTATCGGACCACCATATTTCAAGGAATATCTTCCCAATTATACCCCTTTATTCTTAGCCAAGTATCAAAGAATGTCTTTTAATCCCTAATGACATGTGTGTTACGTCTTTACTATCCCCTGATGACAAGCCTTGATGTTGATCGACTTGATTAGTGCTTCTGGATCCCCTGATGACAAGCCCTGATGTAGACTTGTTCAGTGCTTCACTATCCATTGATGACAAGCCCTGATGTAAACTTGATCAGTGATTCTTGATCTCCTGATGTTAATACCCAAAGTTATCCACTGTTATTATCCACTAATGTAGTGTATAGGCTATCCCCTAATGGTTTCCCTTGACAGTCAGACTATTCCTTGATGGTATCCCCTGACTATCAAGTTGTTCCTTGATGCCTTTTTGTACAATAACATTTTTTATTACTGATACTTTGTTGGCCTTTTCTTAAATATCTGATGTGCGGATTACTTGACTTATTAAGTATAATCAGACCTTCTCTGACACTATCCAGTCCTTGATATATCCACAGATGACTTTCCTAGTGCGATACCTACTATTCCCTGATAGACTATGTTGTCCATTAGTGAATACTTATTTGTGCAAATATACTAAGGTTTGGCAACAACCTTGAGTATTTACCAATGCATAATTATTTATCAGAACTAAAGAATACATACATCATCATCATTCTCAACATTATGCCTAACATATTGAATGTATCATAAACTGATGTTATTGGCTCACTAGGTTTTGCTTGAAAGAATTCATATTGTTGAGTCAACAATGACCTCTTATTCTTTCAAACTTGGTCTCTCCCCTCACATATGACCTTGATGATGTCCCAAATCTACTTTGATGTAGTGCAATTGATGATGCTTGTGAACATATTTTTATCCAATCCATTATAGAGTATGTTCATCACTTTACCATCTTTTAGCACTTGTAACTTGTCTTCAGTAGTGTAATCACTTTTAGGTGCAAGTTTTTTTGTTTTTTGTTAAATTGGAAATAAATAACAATGAAATACAGGAATAATGAGAGGCATTCCTCCCGGCCTAGTAGCACAGATCGCTAGCTAGGAAACCATCTCTTAGGATTAACAAAAAACAAATCGAACAATGACAATAAAATAGAAAACTGAACCAAAATAACCCTTTGGGGCAACCTACTGTTGAAGAACCGAGAAGGTCAATGGCACAAATTAAAAACATAAAGCTTAAGAAACATTTAGCTCTTGGAAAATTAAGGTTATTTCCATGTAGCTAGATTGGGCTGTAAGAACAAAGCTTTGGGAAGACCTCTCCAACTGTGTAGCTTTAACTTCACTGTGGATATACAATCCTTAGCCACAAATTTTCATTGTGACCTTGACCTCTGTGTCTCCTAGAGTTTCTTTCGAGCCAAATTTTGTAGATCACAGTTGTTAGGCATAAATGGCTGATGAGCTTGGCCCTTACAATCGGTTTGATAGAATCCAAAAGAGCAAGATAATAGTTGAAAGAGACCCATGGACCAATCCAACCTTACATGCCCATTACCCTTGCTAGGATAGTTGTGCTGAACCTGCAGTCAAAGAAAAGCTGAGCTAAAGTTTCTTTTAGTTCTTCACAAAATTGGCAAGGGGTGACAATTCTGGGAAGAATTTTGTTTTGGATAGCTAGCCAACCAAAAAAGGACATTCGAGGGATAGAAAGTGAATTCCATAGTAGATTACACCAGGGAGAATGAGGAAATTTCCTTCAGATTGAGTTCCAGATAGTACGTAAGGAAATCTTAGAAATGTCTTCACCTTGCCAAAGTATCATGTCTTGACCCCTGTGTGGCATAGGCAGCTGAGCAATGAAAGTTCTTAGATCAATCAGCAGAGTGTAGATTGATGGGGGCAAGCATTAAGAGTTACCTGATATGTAAGAGTTAAGTTTAGAGAAGAAGTTGTTATTTGCATTAGAAATTATGGGCATATCAGGCCTGCTGGCTAGGGGCTGTGAGGAGATCCATAGGTCTTGCCATATAAGGATATTACATCCATTGCTGACTTTATAAGTGATGAAACCCCAGGCTAGGTCTCAAAGTTATAGAATCTTCCTCCAGGTCTACGGGAGTCTTGGGAGGCAGGGACAGTCCAGAAACCATAACGAGTAAGTTTATAGTTTTGGATCTAGGAGGCCCAAGGGAGTGGCACTTCCAGTCAATAATTTGCAATAACCTATGGAGGATTTGAGCCTTATTCCAGTCTTCCACTTGCTTTATGCCAAGACAACCTTCCTTTCTAGGAAGAGCAACATGTTTCCAAGAAACTTTGCAGCCATAGTTGTTAAGAGAAGAACCTTTCCAAAAGAAGTGAGTAAAGATTTGTGTGATCTTTTTGGAAACTGTAGTAGGTAAGTGTTAGGTTTTATTAACATTTGATGATGATTGTCTTTAGAATACTTA
>CM025784.1:8433752-8447376 GCA_014636745.2 Centella asiatica | reverse complement strand
ATTCAACCCCCCTTCTACAAGTTCTAGGCCATCTTACTGGGAAAACAGTAAGAAAAAGTAATAAGTCCAATAAGCTTGAATGGCAAAGAGGATGAATTTAATAAGTTGGATTCTGCCCGCATAAGAGAGGTAACAGTTTGTCCAAGATCTGATTCTAGATGTGATCTTATCAATCAGAGGTTTGCTATCGAGGGAGGAGAGCCTAGTGGATATGAGGGGCACCCCAAGGAACCTCATTGGCAGCGTGCCTAAAGGAAAACCACATCTTTCCAAAATTTGAGATTTAACATCCTCCTTGACATTTGACAGGAAACAATTGCTCTTCTGAATAACAATGGTCAACCCCGAAAGATTTGAAAAGTCTGTTAGCCCTTCAAGGAGAAGGTTAATAGATTTAAGGTCCCCATGAGAGAAAATCATCAGGTCATCTGCAAAAGCAAGGTGAGTGATGGCACCTGTTTTAGTTTTCCTACGGAACTTGAAATTAGGATTATGGCTAATAGAATGCAGAATGGCACTAAGAACTTCCATAGCAATAATGAAAAGATAAGGCGAGAGGGGATCACCTCGACGAAGACCCTTCTTACCATCAAAGTAGCCACAAAGTTCTCCATTAACTTTAATTAAGTATTTGGCAGTAGTGACATATTCTTTAACCCATCTGATGTATTGCTCAGGGAAATCCATAATTTTTAGAGTAGCAAAAAAAAAAAACTCCCAATTTACTGAATCAAAAGCTTTGCTAATGTCGATCTTAAGTGCGCATCGAGGAGGGCCTTTGAGATGATGGTAATTATGCAAAAGCTCTTGAGTAAGAAGAATATTATCACCAATGCTCCTTCCATGAATGAAAGTTGATTGGCGATTTGAAATAATGAAGAGAATAGTCTTCTTAAGTCTGTTGGCAAGAAGCTTTGAGATGCATTTATATATAGTAGAGTTGCATGAAATAAGATGAAAGTCCCCCATCCTCGAAGGATTGTTAACTTTAGGTATAAGAGTGATGGTTGCATGATTAAGTTCTTTAAGAAATTTCCCAGAATCGAAGAAGGCTTGGATAGCCCTAGTGAAGTCTGCTCCCATAAGATCCCAAGAAGTAAAGAAGAAATTTTCGTTGAAGCCATCAGGACCAAGAGATTTGTTTTTGGGGAGAGACTTGAGAGTGGCCAGAATCTCTAGGTTAGAGATGAGAGCAAAGAGAGCAGAAGGTTGGGAGGGACTTTTTTGAGGTTAAGGCTTTGGAGCACAAAAAGGTTCATGTCGGGGGGTGAAAGTTCAATTCCAAGAGAACTTTTGAAGTAGGAGATAGAAATGGATTTAATCTGAGTTTGATCATAGGTAATAACACAATAATCATCTTTAAGAGCCAAGATTTTGTTTGAGTTCCATTTGCCTTTAGCTTTAGCAAAGAAAACTTGTTGTTTTTGTCCCCAACCTTGAGCTAATGGACCCAAGATTTTTGGTTTAGAATTTTTTCCTCTTCCTCTAGGGCATTCAAGAGATCAATTAAAAGCTGCTTCTCTTGCAGACTAGAAGCTGCAGAGGGAGCATCCTGATGATTAGATTGAAAAGATAGCAGGGCTTCCCTTGCTGTAGAAACTCTGGTATGAAGGTGGCCATGGTCCTTATTTAATTTTATAAGGTTCTTTTTAACTCTTCTAAGCTTTGTGGCAAGGGAAAATTGAGCTGATCCAACCACAGGGTCGTTCCAGGCATCTGAGACAGCAGATTGATATCCTTCCAAGTCGATGAGATGGTTTAGAAACAGGAAGGGCTTCCTGGGATGAAAGGTTTTGAGCCTTAACTGAAGAATAGTAGTAGAGTAATCTGATAGCTTGTTGGGACCAAAAAACACATAAGAAAGGTCCATGGTTTGCATCAGTAACCTTGCAGTGGATGAGCTGCAAGGTCCATAGAGTAAGTGGATGGTCTATAGAGTAAGAATTATGAGTGTAGGCAAAAGTGACCAAAAAATGAAGGTTTTGATCCAAAAGAGTAACCTTGCAATGGATGAGCTGGTCTGAAAAAGTGATTGGAAAGACTTACCAAACTCGAGGGTTCCAACCAATCCAAATTCTGTCATTCCGATGATGATCATAGTTGAAAATCCACTCTTAGTTAGCATGAATTTTTGAGGCAATGGCATGAGCCTTGTCCAACTTGACTCTAGTTTCCAAAAGACCCGCTAGGGTAATGCCATTAGAAATTAGGAAAAATCTAATGTCGTCTTATTTAGGTGACTTATTAAGGCCTCAAACATTATAGAAGTAGATATTCATGGAACAAAAAATGAAGAAGAAGAGGATGATGCTAAGGGGGAGATTGCCTCCTGCCCTCCTTCTTTTTCCTCTTGGAAGAGGACCGAGTAGGTAGGGTGACTAATCCTTTCAGTTTCTAATCTTTGAGCTCTTTTTCATCAACTGACAAGATTTTACCGATAAGAGCTTGGTTAAGAGAATCAACATCTGACTCAGGAGAGGGAACCTCCGGACATGATAGAGGGGAGAAAGGGTTGGGATTAGGTGTAGTTGAAGAAGGGCACAAACTCTTGGAGGCTGCAGGAAAGGAAGAATGAGGGAGAGAGGAGCTTGGCTTTGAATGGGCTGGAACCCAGCTGTCATCATCCTTATCTGTATGGGTTAAAAGACAGTCAATGTCAACTGGTTTGGGTTGAGATTTGGAGACCCATTGATAGTTAGAAAATGGGCATTTGAATTGGGAATGACCAAAAATGGAACATTTAGGGTAAGAAGGAGGTTTATTTTGGTATTCTACAGACATAACAACTGAGGCTTCTTTGTTGGTAAATTCATCCCAAATAGAAACCTGGAGTTCCTTTGGCCAACTAGACTCAACCCCTATTTCTATGCACATTCTGGCGTAAGGTATAAGATCCAGTTTGCCTGTGATTTTATCAAGAAAGAGAGGCTTACCCAGCCCACTACCAATGTAACTAAGACCTTCAATATTCCAGTAAGATAGAGGAACTCCAGACACTTTAACCCATACGGGAGCTTTCTTGTAGTCTTCTTTGGATATATCAGTCCCTTCTCGCCATTTTTTCAATAGGATCAGCTTGTTAGCTAAGTGCCAAGGCCCCAAGCTCAGAACATTTTCACAGTCTTCTACTGAATTAAATTGAAACATGTAAGAATTTTTATGCAAGAATACCTTTTGTAGACCTAGATTACCCTAAACTTTAGTAGCTGTTGTAGCAATTACATTGTAGGGGAGCAGGAATGCTGGAAAAACCCAATCAGACAATTTTCCCAAAGTTTGCAACCTTGTTTGAGGACCTCAAGGGGAGGTTTAATAGAAATCTTACCATCAACCAAGGTGGGAGGAAAAAAGGAGAGCTTAGTAGGTTTAGCATCTCCGGCCACAATCTTGCTCCAAGACAGCTTTCCCTTTGAGAAGGTCTGATCATTAATCTGTGGAGATTCAGAGTGAAGAATTTTGCCCTCCTCCAAAGGAGGCAGGAAAGACAGGTTTTCTTTATTTCCCTTAGACAACATAGGAGCCTGAGCTGGAATGACTGTTGATTTGAGATCAGATGACCTAGAGCTAGAAGGCCTGATGGGAAGGGAGCCTGATGGCTCAAATTTCCTTATGTCTTCAATATTCCAGCCAAGAGAAGAAATGAAGGCCATAAGCGTGTCATTTTTCTGTTTAGCTAGAATAGCTTCTAATCTGTCATTTTTAGTAAGTTGGGCAGCTACAATAAAAACTTCCTTATACAGCTGAGGTTCCTCAACAATGTTCTCCGAATCAGAGTCCGATTCTTCATATCCCACTGGACTAGAGACTGCCGGTGCTAGCAGGGAGGGAGTTGAGGAGGGGTCAGAATCAACCATTTCCAAAGAGGAGAAACCACTCATCTCTGAAAGAAAAACAGAGAGCAAGCAAAACATGGAGAGAGGAGGTGCAACAAGATTTAGGGTTAGGGGAAAGGTAGAGAGAAGGGAGAGAAAATTTTTAGAGAAAGAGCCATTTCACCTTCCACTCGTTTTTAGGTGAAAGTTCAAAGTGCTCAACTATTATTGTTCCATCCACTGTCATTGAAGGAACAAATTTCCTTGACGGATACGAACCCTTTTCAATTCTATCAATATAGTTAGGGTCAGTAGCCCTCAAGTGTATGCACATCTTTTGTTTCGAGATATGATATTCTTCCCTTTTCAATAATGGAATTCTTGTACCACCATCACAGTTCCCAGCATAGGTTATTAGAGTGGAGCTGTTTCCTTCATCGTTGGCCATCTTTGGATCTATTAACTAGAATTTAATTAATGAAGCTCTGATACCACTTGTTGTCTCAGTTAGATACAAGTTATCTAAACTTTTTCTAATTCTTGTTCTTTAAAGTAATATAACTAGCGGAAAATAAAGAACAAGACAAATCTATAAAACAATTTATTTGTATTGATTAACAATTGAATACAAATTCTAATAATCACAAGTCGTTGTCAGTTTTAATTATGTATTATATATATATAAAAATCTATGAAATTGTACGACTTCTTTTTATATCTGTAAAATCAATTACAGCTTCTGATTTTGATTTATAATTCAGCTTCTAATCATATTCTATAATATATTTCTATTTACAATATAAATAGTTATATTAATTCAATACAATCACTTCTGGTATATTTCCTAACCATTTTCGTCTTCAACACAAATTTTTTGTCTGTGTTGAATCATACTTCTATTCAAAATAAAACTTTTCATTGCATCAGGGAGTAATCTTCACTTTAGTCTCTTATGACTTCACCAACAGTCTCTGATGGAATGATGTTTAGTCTCCAATAGGCTTGGCCTTAGTCTCCAATAGGCTTGGCCTTAGTCTCCAATAGGCTTAATCTTTAGTCTCTGACAGGTTTAGCCATAGTGTCCGACATGTTTGACTAACTTCAATAAATCTTCAGTCTCTAGTAGTTAGTCCTTGATAGACTAAAAACATAATTGTTGACTTTGTTGAATTCTCCAATGTAGTTCTGGTAGTTTCTTACAATACAATTTAACTTAGTCTCTTATAAAAATACATTACAACAATCAGAGAGTAAACTACCAGCTACAAAAACTTAATTGCTATAAACTAACACTAGCTGTACATTTGTATTTCTAAGTATTCTAAATATAATCATCATCAAATGCTAAAAAACCTAACTACACTCTAACCCTTTATATTAAATTTATGTTAACATGTTACTATGTGCAAATTTTCTATCTGTTTAACAAAATTACAACATACATGGTTGTTGGAAATCTTAGAACCACAACATAAAATTATGCACTATTAATAAAAATTCAACTAGCACAATTAAGCAGATATATTTATATTGAGAACAAGGCATAGATATCCAAATAACAAACGAAACAGAATTGGGAAAACAAGTACTCCAATTAACAAGAGAAGTGCAAAACCAGAAAAGAAAAGAAAAGAAGGACTTATCAGAATAGAGGAATATTAGAGTCGCCGATCCCTAGAAAATGAACGACTATTCTTAAAAAGTATTCGCCCCACTTATGTTGTGATGGTTTTTTGCGAGTTTACTTCCAGGATACAATAGCATAGCACTGCTAAGGCGCAATCCAATATGAGTTCAATAACGGCTACCACCTCAGTTTGTCGAAAATCCAAAATAGTATATAATAGATTATGTATGGGAAAAATTCTATCTCTTTTGCAACATACGAGAACGAAAGTTTTTCCTTCATGTCTTCTTGAAGAAAACACTTTTTCGTCTGCCTAAAATAATACGTAATTATAAGCCATTGTTTGGGCTAAACCTAATTACAATCCAATTCGATGACTTAATTATTATTTGATAATAATACATAATTCTAATTTGAATCAATTCAGACTTTCCAAATAAGCTTCCATCGATGACCAAATATCATCTTATAGCAAATTACCCCCTGATGAACAAATATCATCCGACAGGAAACTTAACCATCAATGAACAAATATCATCTGATAGGCAAATTATCCTTGGATGTTCAAATATCTTCCGATGGACAATTTATCCTATGATGACCAAATATCATCTATAGATAATTCCATCAGTGGATAAACACGTTAGCGGATAAACATATGAGTAGATAATTTATTCAGTGGATAAACACACTAGAACATATTAAATATGTCTAGTCTCAATGTTACCAATTTATTGGAAACTACTTCTCACCCATTTATTTATGGATTCCACTAAGAAAATGACTTAGATCCAAGAACAATAATTAAAGTCTCATACAAAGGATTAATTACCACATGCTAGTTTCCAGAAACACCATTAGGAATTCACTTTAATTAAGAGCTAAAGTTTCCATTTTGTAACGATCCCCCATATATCCATAAAATAAATGTGCACAAGATTTATCATAACATGTTTTTTCGGAGTAGATACTCTCATAAGTTTGAATCCCCCCTGAGTTCCCTGCTTTGATAGTCACTGTATCTAGATGGAATGTTTCACCTTGAATCTCTATCCGTTTTTTGTTTGACCATGTTCCATAGACGTCGACATGTTATAGGCTATGGTGATAATCTATGACTTTGAGATGTTAATGGTCATGTCTCGATCCTATTCATTGAATGCTTCGAGGAATAACCTTTTTCCATAATTGCGACCAGACAATGACATTCTCTTAGTTGGGCATCTCCAAAGATGTACTGATTCCATCTCGTCTAAAAGATTTGACCCCATTTAGAGTTCTTTAAACTTTTACTCAACTTGCAATAACATTACCTTATAGGTTATCATGGGATAAACTCCAGATACGTGAGTATCAATCTAAACATTAAGGTACATCCCACCCACTCTTACGACTTGTTATTACCAAATTGAATACATTTCAAGGGATCTCCTCTCAGGTGCATTGGGTTCTAGTCATATATGAATCATGTTAGGCTATGAGACCCATCCCTAACCTAGACTTAAGGATAACAACATGCTTTAAGTCCTTTAGCCAGAGGATCAACTATATTTTCATGAGTACCAATGAACTCAATAACAATGATCTTCTCAGACACCAAACCCCTTATAGACTTAAGTCTAAGTTCGATGTGTCTCTTTGTTTTCAAGTTAAACATGGAACTACCAATCTTATTAGTCTTCTGACTATCACAATGAATGGAAATTGCAGGAAGTGGCTTACTTACAACAGGTAACACAGACATCAATCCATGTAACCATTCAACCTCGATTTCAGTGGAATCTAATGCACACAACTCAACCTCAAAAGTAGACCAAGTAATGATAGTCTGTTTACAAGACTTCTAGGACATTGCTCCACGCCCTAAGGTGAACACATACCATTTAACTCCATTGGATCCAGAATTCATAGCTATCCAACTTGCATCACTATACTCGTCAAGTATACAAGGGAATCTCTCATAATGCAACCCCAGGGTTGAGGTACCCTTAAGCTATCTAAGAACTCTATCCATAGCATTCCAATGAGTTTTGTTTGGACAACTTGTATTTATCTAGCTAACCTAGACACAACATACGAGATATTTGGTCAAGTACAGTTAGCAAGATACTACAAACTCCCAACGTTCTGAGAATACCTTAATTGAGACACAGGTACCCCTGTCTCATTCTTGATCAAAGCAACTTTGGAATCATATGGAATGCTTGAGATTCTATATTTTGAATAACCATATCTCTCAAGTATAGATTTCTCTACATAATGAGATTGCAACATAGTTATTCCAGCAACTGATTGAATCAACTTGATACCAAGAATCACATTAGCAACACCCATATCCTTCATTTTTGTCTCAATAATTATCTCAATATTGGTTCCAAACAATAGAATATCATAAATATATAGGCATAAGACAATAATATTTTTACCTTTAACTTTGATATCAATACACTTATCATTATCAATCACAACAAAACCAAAAGACAAGACTGTTTTATCAAACTTTTTGTGCCACTATTTAGGTGCTTATTTTAACCCATAAAGAGATTTAACAAGCTTACACACTTTCATCTCATTACCGGGAGCTACAAATCCCTCAGGATGATCCATATAAATCTCTTTTTCAAGGTCACCATGAAGAAAATCTGTCTTCACATCCATCTGATGTATTAGAAGACCATGTACGGAAGCTAATGTAACAAGCACTCGGATGGTAGTCATTCTAGCAATTGGTGAGTAAGTATCAAAGTAATCAATACCTTCCTTTTGCCTAAACCCTTTAGCAACTAACCTGGCCTTAAACTTATCAATTGACCTATCCGCATTCAACTTCTTTTTAAAAAAACCATTTACATAATATTGTAGTACACCCAGGAGGGAGATCAACCAATTCCCATGTGTTTTCCCAGTGAGATGCCGAGAACTTGTAGAAGGGGGGGTTGAATACAAGTTCTTTGAAAATTCTTCGATTACTTGTTCTTAAAGAAACTAAATTTTTCTTGCAGAATAAAAAGAACAAGACCAAATCAATTTATAAACAATTGCTTTTATTGATTAAACAACTGATTACAAATTCTAACTATCAAATTGATCGTCAGCTTCTCCTAATTCTAAACTGTATAGTAAAGATACAAAACAATGAAAACCTATATAGCTTCAAATTACAATCCTCTGTAAAAAACAATTACAGCTTCTACAATTACTGAATTATTATTAATTCAGTTTCTATTCTAAATAAAATTCAGCTTCCTTATTCGAATCAAATACAATCTTTCCTTTTTGATTAGGTAAAGATATCTGGTGAGTTTCCTTACCAGCTACGTCTTCAATAACATTTAACTTTACGTGGAAGACACTCCTTTTTTAATTCAAACTCTGTATCTTTCAGAGATTAATTCACAATTAGTCTCTGATGCTTCTTTTAGTCTCTGTCGGCTTTAGTCCCTGATGACTCTTTTAGTCCCTGGTACGTTTAGTCCCTGATGACTTTTAGTCTCTGATGACGTCAGCTTGTGCAGTCTCCGATAATGTTATTTAGTCTCTGATACGTTAAGGCTTAGTCTCCGATGACATCAGCTTAGTCTCTGATTCCTTTTCCTTTAATCTCTGATGACGTAAGCTCTTAGTCTCCGATAAAAAACTAGTCTCTGACAGTTAAACCATTTTAGTCTCTGATCAGTTCTTCTAGTCTCCGATAAGCCTTTTTGCAAACTTTAATAAACCAAATACACAACTTGACTTCTTGAAGCTTCGATACTCCATTCCAGCAGTTAATTACAAATAACAATAATCGTATCTCTTTACAAAGAATAAATGAATTACAAACAAAGAGATAACTACTGGTTACAAAACTTCAGTGTTACTAATTAACACTTTCTATACATTTGTACTCTAAGTATTCTAAAGACAATCATCATCAAATGTTCTAAAACCTAACAATCTCCCCCTAATTATGAATATCAAAACGATAAACATAATTTCAAGGTTGATGATGATGTCAAAACCCAACATTACAAATACTTAGAAAAAGAATAAAGAACTGCTAACTACAAATGTATTCTGAACTAAGATCTTTGATCTTTTGTTCAGTTTCCACCAAGACTCAGGTTTAAATCCTATAAGTCTGGCTTCTTATTTCAACACACAACTCCAACACAACACTTTTACCTTATCTTTTCTTCAACTGTTCCATCCTTTCCTTTCTATTCCTTCTCAGCAACTCCAGCCTATTTTTCAACAGGTTCCTCAATATAAGCTCAGTTTTTTCAACAGCATCTTTGAGTAAGGCAAGAAATCCTTCAATATGCCTCTCGCTGACACTATTGATGTCCCTGTTGTAGTTGAAGAAAATTCTCTCCCCATGAAAAGTTTCATACCATAATCCCAAAGGTTTACATTTAGCTTCTGGTTCTGAATTCACCTTATGCTCCATCTTCATCACCTTCTGAATCTGGCTTCGAAATTTCATATTTAAATCAGAAGTATCAAGCACTACAGTCAGCAACCACTCCAAATCTTCTTTTGTTTGTCCCTCCAAGGCTGGCTTCTCGAACTTCAAAGACTCTCCATCTGTCAAAAAGACATGGAGTAGCTCTTTGTTGTTCTTACCCTTTATCAGTTCAATCCTTCTTGTACTTTTCTTTAGGGCCTTTATTATTTCTTCAGTGCTAGCCATTTCAACCTTGTAAGACTTCTTTGATGAAACTGTTTGTGGCTTTGTTAGTCCACTCACAGCCACCAAGGCAGTCTCGGTTGACCTTGGAGGGTCTTGAGAGATAGGCTTCTTGGTTGGTACTTTGATCTCAGGTTTCTTAGCAAATTCCTGAACCAAAGTTCTTCTCCTTGATCTTCTTTCAGCCTCTTGCATCTCTTTATTTTTCTTCTTGGTTGCAGCTGCTTTCTGTGCACTTGATCTTCTTGTAGAGATCTTCTTCTTCTTTGCCTCCTCCTCTTCCCTTGCTGCTACCATGTCCTCCTCCTCTTGTAGTTTTTGAGCTAACAAGGCATCAGCATCTATCAGTTTCTGCTCTTGAGGATAGACCAACTCTACTTTCCCATCCACTATCAGTTCAATTGGTGTGGGAAAGTGAGCTGTCTTCATGGCATCCCCCAGTAGCTTAGGTTGTCCTGGTTGAGTGGAGATTTGTTTCTTAGGTTGCTCAACCATGACTCCCTTGCCTTTGTCTTTTGGTTTGGGGGCTTGTGCAGAGGAAAAAGGAGAAGCCGCTGTTGTTGCTGGAAGTGTTTTTGTTGTTGCTAGAACAGTTGATGTTGTTGCTGTTGTTGTTGTTGTTGTTGCAAGATTTGCTGCTTCAAGATCAGCATGCTTCTTGAGGATCCTGTCCATGTATGCTTGTAATTCAGCATCAAGGACAGGACCTGTCTTGGATGTATGTACAGGTTTGGATGTTGGACCACTCTCCCCCTTTTTGACATCAACATCTTGAGGTTTAGAGGAGGTGGCCAAGGTAGGAATTGCCTGTAGCAGTAGTTGTTCCATTCTATCTTGCGTTTGGATCAGGAGTTGGATGTTATCTTCGAGGGCTTGAAGGCGACTGGCAGTCTTGGACTTATCTTTGATAAGCGTATCAATGGCAGTGATAGTCCTCCTTGGCAAGTGACCTTCATAGCATCTTTTAATCTTGTCTGTCTCCAACTCCATCATCTCCTTCATTTGCTGCACTGCACCATTTATTCCAGTAACCAGGAAGTGGTGAAACTTTGTATGTTTCTTGTCCACCCTAGTTACCTCTTCAAGAACATCGGTAAGTGTAGGTGCAGTTGCAGTGGACCCAATATTGGTCACATAATCCTGCCTGAGATATGCGGCAGCTTCCTCCAACGTGTTGGAATAGGTTGCATCCAACCATTCATCAACATTGGCTGCTGGAGCTTCTTCAGGCACAGGTTCATCTGCAAGCATTGTCTTTAATGCAGAAATATGGTCTTGTCTTTGTTGTAGACCATATAACTCTTCAAAATCAGCATTTGTCATTTCAGCACATGTAAGGCTGCATCCCCTGTGCTTGGACTGTTCTCTGGTACTGCTGTTTGGATATTGGTGGAGGGAGCAGTAGAAACCGGAGCTTCTTGTGAGCTGGTTTCAATAGGTTGTAAAAAGACACCTGCTGAAAATTTCTCTCATTTATTTTGTTCAAGGATTTCATCCTTGCTCACACCCTCTCCTTTTGCCTGGGGTTGGGCACCCAGCTTCTCGATCTCTCCTTTTTCCAAGCTTTCTAAAGCTTGACTCTCTTGTGTATTGATATTCTCTCCTTTTTCCAGATCAGGAGCCTGACTCTCACTAATTAGTCTCTCAACCTCACTCTTTTGGGAAGGTGCACTCATTCCTACAGAAATGGGGGTTTGAGAAGTACTTGTGACAGCATGGATAGGGGGTTCCCTTTGTTTATCTTGGGCTAGGGATCTATCCATGGAAGATGTGTGAGAGCTTGTCTCGATTATTGGCTCCTCTTGGGAAAAATCAAGAGAATCAATTATATGTGTATCAAAAGAATCAAGAATAGGAGAAAAAGGAGAAGAATGTACAGTGGGGAGTGTTGGCTGTTCCGCAGATGACAAAAATTGAGGAACATTAAAAGATAACTCTGTGTGTGCACTCCTTGTGTCACTCTTTTCTTTTATATTCTCTCTATTTGGTTCCTCTTGGCTGTGACCAAGAGTTTGTGTAGACTCTGTACAGTGTGTTCCTGGTTGGGAACTGTCTTCAATGTCAGCATCCTTTTGGGAGGATGGTGACAGTTCACTGTTTTTCCTTATAACCTCCATTGCCTGTTGGGAAGCAATGGATTGCTGTTGGCTTTGGGTTATAACTCTTTTCTTTCTCTGAAGTGGAACTTCAGCTTCTTGTTCTCCCTCATCCTCATTGACTCCCTCAATTATTTTTCTTTTAATTGGGAGCTTGGTGATTGTCTTGGTTTTTACAACCACAGTCTTTTGGGAAACTGTGGAGGGGGCTATAGACTGTTGTTGTGAAGTTGTTGGAGGATTTTCAGGGTTTTGGCTTGTATTATCCTCAAAAGATTGCAAAGAGTAAAGATTTGGAAGCTTGTCTATGAGAATATTTCTCATGACAGGAGGAAAAGTTAAAGGAACATTTACCTTTGCAGAGTTCTTCACATCTTTGATTATTCTTTTACTCTGCAAAACAGTTGGTACAACTTGCATTCCAGTAATATTCAGGTTAGGGATTAGATAATAAGCAATCATTATCAAAAACCTAGCATAATAAATTTTAGTTTTACTGGTTTTAAGTTTTGGCAACAAGTTTTGCAGAATTAAAAGCCCAATGTTTAGATGTCTACCATACAACACACTAAAAGCAATTTGTAGTGTGAGTGTAGTGATAGCATCATATCCACTACATTTTGTTGTAAAAGCTTTAGTAAGTATGTCAAAGAACAGTGACCACTCTTGCCTTAGATGGGGTCGTGTAATAGACCCGACAGATCCAATTTCAGCAGAATAATTTAAGTTATTCAACATGGAAATTATTTCTTCATCAGAGGCAGGGGAGTCAAAGTTTTCATAAACTGGTAAATGTAAAAAAGTATTTACAACGGTATGATCTATAGTATAAGTAGTGTTTGCATACCTGAAACTTACCATAGGTGAATCAGTTTTTGCACCTTGTATGGTAGCAGTGGACCAAATAGCCGTGATGACCTCAGCGGCTTGGACGGGAGCTTCATAAATGGCGTAAGTTAGTGTGGAGTTTTGAAGAAAATCCACGAAGGGGTGGTACTGGGCTTTAAAGATATTCTTATCAGCCACCCCTGCATGGTTGGTCTTTATGAAATCAAAGTCTCCAAACTTGAAAGCAACTGTTTTAGCGGCCATTGTGAGAGATCTGTGAACTTTGGAAGAAACTTAAAAGAGGGTTAAATTGCAGAGTATTATCAGAGAGAAAATAACTTCAGAGCTTTGAGTGATTGTGATTGCAAAGATGTTTGAAATTTGTTTTATCAATTTGTTAGAAACGTTTGCAATTCTTAAGGATAGTGAACCGTTTTTTATCGTGGGAGGGATAACTACCATATTACCCTCGATCAGAGATTGCCCTAATCTCTGGTAAGTTCACTTGTAAGAGACTAGAAGAAGATTAGTCTCTGATAGTGTTGACTATCGGGGACTAAGGTAGTCTCTGATAGTATTAACTATCGGGGAC
>CM025784.1:8386767-8429761 GCA_014636745.2 Centella asiatica | reverse complement strand
GCAACCTGCATAGTCAGCATCTGAATAACCAATTAGTTTAAAATCAGATTCTTTGGGATACCATAAACCAAGCTTTGGGGTACCCTTTAGATATCTGAGTATCCTTTTTACAGCAATCAAATGTGACTCTCTAGGGTCAGCTTGAAATTTAGCACATAAACATGTAGCAAACATTATATTTGGTCTACTTGCAGTTAGATATAAAAGAGAGCCTATCATGCCTCTATAGCTAGTAATATCAATTTTCTTTCCTTTTAAATCTTTATCTAGCTTAGTGGCAGTAGGCATGGGTGTTTTTGCAGATGCACAATCAACCAAATCATATTTTCTCAATAAGTCTTTGATATACTTGGACTGACTGATAAATATTCCATCAGTTGATTGTTTTATTTGCAAACCTAAGAAAAATGTTAATTCTCCCATCATACTCATTTCATATCTAGACTGCATAAGTTTTGAGAATTTTTCACAAAGCTTCTCATTTATAGACCCAAATATAATATCATCTACATATATTTGCACCAAAATAATATCTGAGCCTTGTTTTCTGTAAAATAACGTTTTATCTATGATACCTCTAATAAATTTATTTTCAAGTAAAAATTGAGATAGAGTATCATACCAGGCTCTTGGTGCTTGTTTTAAGCCATAAAGTGCTTTGTCTAACCTGTAGACATGATTTGGAAATTTGGAGTCCACAAAACCTGGGGGTTGGCAAACATAGACTTCCTCTTCCAATTTTCCATTTAAGAAGGCACTTTTGACATCCATCTAGTACACCTTGAAGTTCTTGTAGGCTGCATATGCCAAGAAGATTTGAATTGCTTCAAGTCTTGCTACTGGTGCAAAAGTTTCATCATAGTCTATTCCTTCTTCTTGAGAATATCCTTTTGCAACCAGTCTTGCTTTGTTCCTTGTAATTGTACCAGCTTCATCCAATTTGTTTCTGAAGACCCATTTGGCACCAATAATTGATCTATTCCTTGGTTTGGGTACCAGTCTTCAGACTTTGTTTCGAGTGAATTGGTTTAATTCTTCTTGCATGGCAATTATCCAGTCAGGATCTTGAAGTGCTTCCTCAATTTTCTTTGGCTCAATCTTTGAGAGAAAACTGAGATATAAGCATTCATTTTGAGTTGCACTTCTAGTCTTGACTCCATCCTCTGGACTTCCAATTATCAAATCTGGTGTGTGGTCTCTCAACCATGGAATTGCACGTGGCAGATTTGATCTTGAAGTCGAGGCTTCATTTTCTAGATTGGTGTTATCCATTCTAGCTTCATGATCAGAGATTGCTCCCCCTGAACCATTGACTCCTTCATTATTAGCTCCCCCTGAGCTATTTATTTCTATAGTCTCTGGTGTCAATATTGTTTCTGATTGTGCATTAGTGACTCTACTCTCTGGTGAACCATTAGTCTCTGATGTAATACTAATGTCACCAGTCTCTTGAGTTTCTTCTAATATTCTAGTCTCTGATAGAATATTAGATCTTGGCACTTCATGCACAACAGTTAACTCCCCCTCAATTATGTAGGGATTATTGCTATCTTGGGGTTGTTCAGTGGTCTCTGATGGATATTCCCATGCATCCAATTCATTCTCAAAACTGAGAGGTTCATGCAATCCTTGCCCAATCATTCCTGAGATCTTTTTATCATCGAACACGACTTGTATTGATTCCACAATGACTTTTGTCCTTAGATTATATACTCTGTATGCTTTACTTGACAGAGAATAACCTAAGAAGATTGCTTCATCAGATTTATTGTCAAACTTTCCTCTTGACTCTGATGAATCTCTCAGTACAAAGCACTTACAACCAAACACGTGTAAAAACTTGAGAGTTGGTTTTCTCCCAGTCATTAACTCATAGGGTGTTTTGTTGTATGCTTTGTTTATCAAGGATCTATTCTGTGTAAAGCAAGCAGTGCTTATAGCTTCCTCCCAAAAATAGGTGGGAAGCTTAGCCTCTTGTAACATAGTCCTTGCTGCTTCAATAAGGGTTCTATTTTTCCTCTCAACAACTCCATTTTGTTGAGGGGTTCTTGGAGCTGAGAATTGATGGGTTATTCCTTTTTCCGTGCAGAATTCAATCACTTGGGAATTTTTGAATTCTGTTCCCCTATCGCTTCTTATTACCCTTACTGTTTTTCCTGACTCAGTTTCTATATTTTTGATATGATCAATTATTAACTGAGCAGCTTCATCTTTTGTAAAGAGGTATTTTACCCAAGTGTACCTCGTGTGGTCATCCACTATAACCAGTGCATATCTATTTCTTAAGATAGACATCACATTCACTTGACCAAATAAATCCATGTGTAACAATTGGAGTGGATCAGTGATGGATGTTGCTGGTTTGCTTTTGAATGACACACTTTTTTGTTTCCCTTTCTGGCATGCATCACATAATCCATCTTGTGTAAATTCCAACTGTGGAATGCCAGCTACTAACCCTTTCCTCACAAGCTTGTTAATGTTCTTAAAATTCAAGTGGGAAAGCTTCTTGTGCCAAAGCCAACTTTCATCAGTTGAAGCTTTGCTATAGAGACATGTGATTTGATCAGATGAAGAAATAAGATTTGTGACATACAAATTTCCTTTTCTTTTTCCTGTCAAAATCACATTCTCAGATTCTTTGTCACTCACTACGCATTTATCTTCTTTAAAAATGACATTGAATCCTTTATCACATAGTTGACTCACACTTAGTAGATTGTGCTTTAGTCCGTCAACCAGTGCTACTTCTGTGAAGATGACATCTCCATGTTCAACACTGCCATATCCCCTTGTATGGCCTTTGCTGTCATCTCCAAAAGTGACTTTTGGGCCACTTTTCTCTTCATATTGTTTTAGCAGGGACTTATCTCCTGTCATGTGCCTTGAACAGCCACTGTCCAAGTACCATGATCTCTTCTTTTTGCCCTGCACAGTAGAGAGTAACTAGTTTGAGATTTTTGGAACCCAGACTTTCTTGGATCCTTTCTCACTAGCTGTAGATTCAAGACTTGACTCAGATTGAGTTGATTGTCTTTTAGCAGTTTTGACTTTAACCGGACAATCATTAGCCTTGCTACCTTTTTGTGAGAGACTGCCAAGTTTAGTATTTTCATTTTTAATGCAAAGAAGATCTAACCTTTTTACAGGTAATTTATCTTTTATATTCTTTGACAAGGCAGTCTCTATTATAGGAATTTTATTTTTGCTCCTATAATTAATAGCTATGTTGTTGGGGTTACCACATACATGACATGTCTTTCTAGGAGCATCAGGCATTCTAGCATAATTCGTATGTTTGTTAATGCCTATTTTTCCATTCCTATTTTTCTTCTTTCTGCTTAACTCCACTAACTTTTCAGCCTTTTTGTCTGGAAGAGCTTCCAGTCTTTTATTTAATTGTGTCTTTGTCATGAACCCAATGTTTAATCTTTTTGATTCACTCTTATCAACAACATTAACTGCCTTTTGATCAATTTCTGATTTTGCAGTAATATGTTGATCTAGAGTGTTTATAAATTTAGGTTCATTGACAGGAGATACAAAATTAATTCTTTTAAAACTTGGCTTACTAGTTGAGGAGTTTGCAGCTTCAAATAGATCAATTAAATCTGAACTATTATCTAGATTGTCATCATAACCTAGTCCAGATTTTTGACCTATTGTTTGATACCCTACCAAGTCAGATAACTTTTTAGAGGAAGTATTCCATTGTTTAATCTTAGCTTGAGCAATTTCAAGTTGCTCTACTAAGTAGTATTCCCTCTTTTTCAAAGCATCAATCATGTGATGAGCTTTGTTTAAGTCCGACTTGATGGTATCAAACTGTGACAATTTCTCTTCAAGAAATTTGTTTCTATTCAAGAGAATGTCACGTGATTCTTTTACATTTGTATGTTCAATAGTTAATGATCTAAAACTGACATGCAAATCAGACATATCCTTTTGTATGCTTTCAATGCTAGATGTATCAAGTAAATCAAGCACATTAAAGTTATGATTTGCATCATATACCTTTGTAGAATCACTTGACTCGTCACTTCGAGCCATTAGGGCAAAGTTGACAACTTCTTCATCAGAGTCGCTATCAATCCAATCTTTTCCCTCAGTTATCAAGGCTTTGCTTTTTGTTTTAGTTTTCTTGTCTGCAAAGTCTTTCCTTGATTTCTCATCCTTAGATCTATCACTAGATCTAGGCTTCCTGCACTCATTGGCAAAGTGCCCTAACCCATCACAGTTGTAGCATCTTATTTTCTTTAAGTCGAAGGTGACTTTTTGACCTTCACGTTTTGGGTTAGGCTTTCTTGACGATTTTCTTCCTTTCCTGCTTGCTCTAAATTTCTTGAACTGTTTGACCATAAACACCATGAATTCCTCCATGTCATCATCAGATTCCAGTTCATCTTCCTGATCAGTCGAGCTAGCATTGGAAGACTCATCATCAAGCTTCTCTTGAGACTTGTTTGTCTCAACCATCAACGCAGCTCCTTTGTCCTTGCCATGCATGCGCTGTTTTTGCTCTACTTCAAGTTCATATGTCTTTAAGTTCCCATAGAGCCTGTCCAGTGTGAGTGTTTCCAAGTCATGAGCCTCTCTTACTGCAGTGGTCTTTGGATCCCAACTTGGTGGGAGAGATCTCATAAACTTGGTATTGACATCTTCATTGTCATAGGATTTACCAAGTATCTTCAAGTCATTAAGCAAGGTGTTAAATCTGTCATAAACAGATGTTATAGGTTCACCAGGCTTTGCTTGAAAGAACTCATACTGTTGAGTCAACAGTGATCTTTTGTTCTTTCGAACTTGGTCCGTCCCTTCACACAGGACTTTGATGGTGTCCCAGATTTGCTTTGATGTAGTGCAGTTTATGATGCTTGTGAACATATTTTTATCAATTCCATTATAAAGTATGTTCATCACCTTAGCATCCTTTAACACTTGCAACTTGTCTTCGTTTGTATAATCACATTCTGGCGCAAGTTCAAAGTGTTCTGGAACAACAGATCCTTCGACAGTTTTTGCAGGAATGAATTTCCTGGGTAGATAAGGACCCTTCTCAATCCTATCTATGTAATCTGGATCTGTTGCTCTCAAGTGCATATACATCTTTTGTTTCCACATTGGATATTCTTCTCTTTTAAGAATAGGGATTCTGGTACCACCATCTCTACTTCCCGCATACGCCATGATGTTAGAGCTGCTTGCTTCGTCGTTGGCCATCTCTTGGAACGTTTTAATTGAATAAATTCAATTACAGGCTCTGATACCAATTGTTTTCCCAGTGAGATGCCGAGAACTTGTAGAAGGAGGGTTGAATACAAGTTCTTGGAAAATTCTTCGATTACTTGTTCTTAAAGAAACTAAATTTTTCTTGCGAAATAAAAAGAACAAGACCAAATCAATTTATAAACAATTGCTTTTATTGATTAAACAACTGATTACAAATTCTAACAATCAATTTGATCGTCAGCTTCTCCTAATTCTAAACTGTATAGTAAAGATACAAAACAATGAAAACCTATACAGCTTCAAATTACAATCCTCTGTAAAAAACAATTACAGCTTCTACAATTACTGAATTATTATTAATTCAGTTTCTATTCTAAATAAAATTCAGCTTCCTTATTCGAATCAAATACAATCTTTCCTTTTTGATTAGGTAAAGATATCTGGTGAGTTTCCTTACCGCTACGTCTTCAATAACATTTAACTTTACGTGGAAGACACTCCTTTTTCAATTCGAACTCTGTATCTTTCAGAGATTAATTCACAATTAGTCTCTGATGCTTCTTTTAGTCTCTGACGGCTTTAGTCCCTGATGACTCTTTTAGTCCCTGGTACGTTTAGTCCCTGATGACTTTTAGTCTCTGATGACGTCAGCTTGTGCAGTCTCCGATAATGTTATTTAGTCTCTGATACGTTAAGCCTTAGTCTCCGATGACATCAGCTTAGTCTCTGTTTTGTTTTCTTTTAATCTCTGATGACGTAAGCTCTTAGTCTCCAATAAAAAACTAGTCTCTGACAGTTAAACCATTTTAGTCTCTGATCAGTTCTTCTAGTCTCCGATAAGCCTTTTTGCAACCTTTAATAGACCAAATGCACAACTTGACTTTTTGAAGCTTCGATACTCCATTCTAGCAGTTAATTACAAATAACAATAATCGTATCTCTTTACAAAGAATAAATGAATTACAAACAAAGAGATAACTACTGGTTACAAAACTTCAGTGTTACTAATTAACACTTTCTATACATTTGTACTCTAAGTATTCTAAAGACAATCATCATCAAATGTTCTAAAACCTAACACCATGTCTCGTTAAAGACAACGTAATCCATCTCACTCTTAATAGCACATTTCTAATGTCTTGACTCTGTAGAGCTCATAGTCTGTTGGAAAGTAAAAGGTTCATCCTCAACATTGCAAGTGATAAAATCACTTCCAAAGTCCTTGACAACCTTAGAGCGCTTGCTCCTTCTTGGTTCCTCTAAATTATCAGAATTAGAGCTACTAGGATCTACCCGCATATTTGTCATCCTTTCCACATGATCTGGAATGGAACTAGATGTTTGAGTAGGATCAATTTCAAAAATACTTTGAGACGTGTCTACTTTCATAAGGAATACTTCCTCAAAGAAAGTTGCATCACAAAATTTCACTATTGTATTCACCACAATGTCATCTATATCAGATTTTACTACTAAAAATCTCATAGCATATGAGGTTTCCACATAACCAAGAAAGATAGCGTCAATAATTTTTTATCCTAATTTCTTCCTCTTGTGCCTTCGGACTAGTACCTTTGCAAGACACCCCTACACTTGAAGAACAAATTAGGTTTCCTACCTCTCCATAACTCATTTGGACTTTGATTAATATATTTTAGAGGGACTCTATTCGGAATATGACAAGCCGTATTTAAAGCCTCTCCTCTCATATACTTAGGAAGTCCAGAATTAAGAAGCATATTATTAACCATATTTTTAAAAATTTTGCTCTTTAGTTCATCTATCCCATTAGACTTAGGTGCATAAGGAAGAGTTTCCTCATGAACAAAGCCAGTACTTTGACAAAAATTAGTAAAAGGATTCCCTGTATACTCACCCCCTCTATCAGACAATCATTTAAGTTTCTTACCAGTTTGAGTTTCTGCTTCATTCTTGAATATAATGAATTTTTCAAGCGCTTCATCTTTATGTTTAATTAAATAAAATAACAGTATCTAGAATAAACATCTATAATGGTAATAGAGTATCTCTTCAGGTCTTTAGTCAACACACCATTGAACTCACATATGTCAGTATGTATTAAATCTAACATCTCAGAATTCTTTTAACATTATGGAAATGTTTCTTTTTTAGTTTAGCCACAACACATAATTGACACTTAGATTTCTTATCAATGGCATGTTTTGGAATCAAATCTAAATTCATCATCATTTTAAGATAACCATAATTTAGATGACCATAAATCAAATGATTCAACATAGGTAATACTTGGACAAACATTATCACTATCCAAAACAGAATTCAGAGGTTCACCTTTAATAAAAAAACAAACCATCAGCCAAGAAACCTATTAGAGTTAATTGTTGATGATGATGTTTATGTAATAAATTGTGCAACTGTAAATACTTGAGGTATTTTATAAACCTTAAGATCTGCACAAGTTTTACATCCACTGATAATAAACTTATTCAACAGTGGATGGTCAATCTCTTCACAAGACAAGTCAGAAAACAGAAACATCCAAAGGACTTGACAAAGTGGAGAAGAATGTCTAATGTTACTTGTTAACAGTCAAAGTATTTCGCACATTAGATATTCTAAACAGAGTTACGTTGATTAAGTACCATCAGGGGAAACTCATTAGGGGAACCTATCAGGGGGAACCGGTCAAGGGAAACTCATCAGGGGAACCAATCAGGGGGAACTGTCAGGGGATGATGAAGGCAGACCAACCCGTCAGGGAAACACTTCAGGACTTGTCAGTGTCAGGCCAAACCATCAAGGGGAATGTCCAACATGGCATCAGTGGAAGCCATCAGTGTATACCGTCAGTCATAACCATCAGAATCAAGAAACACTGAGTGAAACTCAAGTGAAGGTTGAAGACTTGATCCAGTCAATAAGCATCAGGGGATTCAGAAGCACTGATCAAAGTCCATCAGAGCTGGTAGTCAGTGGATCGTTATGACAACTTGCACCCATCATCAGTACTTACACGAAAATCAACATAACGTGTTACAAAAGCAAGAAATATCAACTGGAAAGATATTTCTTGAAGTTTGTTTTTGATCCCATGAGAACTCTCTCGCATTAAATGCACACAGATCAGGGGAAGAAAAAGTAGTAACAAAGCATGCAGTAGTCTGACACATAGGGCTACGATGTGACATACTTGCGGCTAAGTTGAGAAAAGCAGCACGTCTCAAGCACGTGATTTCAACCACTGTTTGACATATAAACAAAGGAGTTCTCATTACAAAAAATAGAGAGATTGAATCTATCCAACAGATCAAACAAACATAGAAGCACACAACACTAGGAAGCTTTGTAATATATTTCTTGAGAGATTTATTTTTCAGAGAAAAGTTTTCGTAGCTAGTGAGTGTGAGAAGCTGTGAATTTTATTCACAGAATTTGTAGCTGTAAATCACATTTGTGATTATACAGATTTCCAGAAAAACCCCAAGTTTTAATATAACTATTTTAACTTGAATTTGTGTGTTCATATTACATAGTTTTTATGCTCTGTGCAGCTATTTCCGGCAAGTACTTTTAAAAGATAAAAAGAGCAAAAAGTTTGTAGTGTTTGTATTCATCTCCCCCCTTCTACAAACACTTGGGCTTATTTTGCACCAACAATTGGTATCAGAGCCTCTTAGCAGATTTCACTTGCTAAAAATGATCATTATCTATGGCCAACAAAGCTAGAAACAGTAAAGTCCCCATGTTGGAAAGGGGCAAATACTTCTTCTGGAGACAAAGAATGATAGTTCATCTAAGAGCTATTGATGATGAATATTTACAGATTCTAGAAGAAGACCCTCACGTTCCCAAGAAGCTCATTCCAATAGAAGTCGTTAATGGAGTCAGTATTCCTGAAAAGCTTGTCCCAATGACAACTGACGAAATGACGATAGAGGAAAGAGAAAAGATGAAAAACGATCTTAAAGTCACTGGGATCCTATATAATGGTTTAGACGATGATATGCTGAATAGTATCATGAATTTTACCACGTCTAAATCTATATGGGATACCATACAAATCCTTTGTGATGGTACCGAGGAAGTGAGGGAGAAGAAATTGTAGCTGTTGACATAACAATATGAGTGGTTCACAATGAAAAATGGTGAAACACTCACTGAAATGTTCGATAGATTTAATAGGTTGGTAAATGACCTGAGATTATATGGGAAGACATATGCTAACAAGGATGTGAACAGAAAGTTCATGAGAGCCCTTCCCATATCATGGGATCCTAAGATGACAGCCATCAGGGAATCCAAGGACATGAATCTTCTAGACTTGGATAGGCTATATGGTACTCTCAAGACATATGAACTAGAGGTTCAACAAAGATCTGAAATGTCAGGGGATGCCAGAAAGCTTAAATCTGTAGCCCTAATGGCTGCCACGAAGGACAAACAAGAAGCAAGACCAAGTGTCTTGATGAAGCAGCAACTAGAAGATGCTGACATAGAAGGGGACAAAGAAGCTGACTCCAAGGAGGAAGAATATACTCCGGAAGAGTTAGAGGAGCTAGATGAAACCATGGTCTTTCTTACAAAAAGGTTTTCCAAGCTGAAATTCCAAAAGCCTGAGGGATCTAAAAGATTTTCAGTAAGGAAACCCAGTAGCATGAATAACTTTATTGACAAATCAAGAATAAAGTGCTACAAATGCTATGAGCTGGGCCATTTCGCAAATGAGTGTCGCAAGGCCACAAAAGATGGTGAATCCAGAAACAAATAAGTTGTTGTGGACTACAAGAAGAAATACTTTGACCTTCTTAATGCAAACAAGAAGGGAAAAGCATATATTGCAGAGGGAAAGGACTGGGCTGACTCTGATGAAGAAGAAAATGAAGTATATGTCAACCTAGCCCTAATGGCCTCATCCATTGACAGTAGTAGCTCGCAGGTAAGCCTCGAAATTTCCTTTAACATGTCTAAAACTGATTGTGTTAAAACTGTTAAGGAAATGGCTTGTGAGATAAAGGATCTCTATGACACCCTGAGGAGTGCTGTAGCTGAAACTGAGAGAGTGCAGAAAATAAATGAACAGTTATCTGCTAAGAACACTCTTTTAGAATTAGAAAACTCCAGACTTGAGAGTCTTGAAAAAGAACTCTCAAGGACTAAAAATCTTCTTGACTGTGCTATCAAAAGAGAGGAATGGACCTCAAATCTTCTTAGTCAAGAAAGGGAAGTCATTAAGAGATGGAGTGAGTCTAGCAGGAAACTGGAGGATCGTTTAAAAAATCAGAAATCTGATCCAAAATCTGGTTTAGGCTATGAAGAGACTCAAGTGCAGTAACCTCCCATTGAGGTTGAGATGGCAGCTAGCTTTGGAAAAAGGCCAATACAACCTATCAAGTTTGTTAAGGTAGACACAAAGCTAGAATCAGGGAATGTTTTCCCAGTGAGTGAAGCTTCCACTAGTAGTGGGAGAGGCAAGAAACTTATTCTTGTTAGAGCTCTCAAGCCTCTAGTTAGGAAAGAACTAGACTGTGCATCAGTGGATACACAGTCGTCAGGGGGAAAGAGTGTTTCAGGCCGTTGTAGCCCGTCAAGGGAAAAAGGCCTGTCAGGGGAAAACAAAAAGAATAGAAATGGTAAGCTAGGTGTTAATAAAACTAGAAATTACTATTCCATTCATGAAGCCCCTAGAAAAGTGTGCTAGAATTGTGGTAACTATAATCATTTATCTTTTCAATGCAAAGAAAAACCACAAATTTTGACTGGCACAATTTTGTATGCTGATGATTTACCAACTGTTAAAGCTTGCTCCTCCAAAGATAAAGACAAGATAACTGTTGAGAAATCAAAAGCATATATTGAAGCTCCTAAAAAGGAGAAAGTTTTAAATTTGTCAAAACCAAAAGTCACCAATAAAGATAAAGTTGTTTTACCTATTACTGTGACTAAACCAAGAGGACCCAAAGTCAATTGGGTACCAAAAACAATTTAAATGTTTTCTTGTGTGCAGGGAAAGGTCAAAAGCAGTCAAATTTGGTTTCTAGATAGTGGCTGCTCAAGGCACATGACAGGAAACAAAGCCCTGCTCACAGAATTCCAAGAAAAGGATGGTCCAGTAATTTCTTTTGGTGATAACAGCAAAGGACTAACTCTTGGTTATGGCAAAGCAACAAATGGGAATGTCTCATTTGAAAATGTAGCACTGGTTGATGGGCTCAAGCACAATTTGCTAAGCATAAGTCAACTTTGTGACAAAGGATTCATCACTTCCTTTAAAGGAGATCAGTGTCTAATCTCAAATGAAAGTGATGGGAAGCTAGTTTTGTCAGGGACAAGAAAAGGAGATCTCTATGTTGTTGATTTTAATTCAGTAAATGGAGAATCATGTTTTTACAGCAAGGCAACTCCTGATGAAAGCAGGCTATGGCACGCCAACAGATTCTAAGGAACTTGACAGTCCCACCCACGAACTATGTGGGTTTCTCTGACATTGATGAGGTAAATGAATGCTTTAAACCAATAATGAACTATCTACTCAACTCAGAGTATAGTAAAGCCATCTTTACCGATGAAGAAATGTCGGGGGAAACACTGTCTCAACTATGGACGAGTGCCAAGTTCATGTACTCCACCACTAGGCCTGATGCGGTCAAGGGAATCTCATTCAAAGTTTCCTCCGAGAAAGGGAAAATAACCCCTTCCAAACTTAACTCTGCTTTGGGGCTACCTACTTAAGATCTGGTGGACGCACCCAGTGATGCAGACCTACTGGATTTCTTGAGGGAATTGGGCTATAACGCTACTCCCAACGCAATGTTAAAGTTCAAAGACCTCAACAGGGTGAATGTTAAGCGAGAGATCTCTTACCTGTTTGATACAATCACCAAGGCGTTCTCAGGTAAGTGTTCTAACTTTGAGGTTATTACCTCCTTAACCTTGAAAATAGCATACGCCATGATTAAAAATGTAATTATAAATATAGGAAAAATAATTTTTGATGACCTTGTAAATAAATTAGGTAATTTTAATAATAGGAAAACTAAAGTATATTATGCAAGATTTTTGTTTATGATTATTAAAGACCAAATTACTAATTTTTCTTTTGAGAATGATATACCTGTACAGACATACAAGCAAACAAAGAAATTGTTTGCATAAATAATAAAGAAATCGTATACAGCCGAACCATTTGCACTTCCGCAGCATATGGTACAGGTAGTAAATTCTTCACCTTCTACTTCTCAAACTGTACATTCTTCACCTTCATCTACTACGGCAGAGAAAACAACCACCTCTCTGCCTACCCAAGTAGAACAACCAATTTCCACTCAATCACTCTCAATAGCTTAACCCATAGTCTCCCTAAAGACTATTGGGATTAAAAGAAAACCCACTGAAGTTACCACATCAACAGAGGGGGAGCAAGGTGAGACAGTGATTGGCTACAGGCGTAAGAAGAAGAAGGGAGCCACGAGTGTTACCCAACAGCCTGACCAGGCAGTATCCTCTCAAAAGGTTACTACTTTCGATAAGGAATTAAACATATTTCTAACTAGTTCCTCTCAAAAGGAATTAGTTATTAAAAACAGTCCCCAACTAGGGACATAGTTGAGTGAGACACATACACTGACCATAGACACTGATGAACCTATCATCAGGGTCTCTGAGAGCCACTTGCAGATATCTGACACAGTGAGTGCACACACCACTCAAGATGTTGTAGTTCAGAAGCTTCTCAATAAGATCCACATGAGTCATAAGCATTCTTCTACAGCATCTTTTGATGAATCACCTCCTCGTTCAGTGATTCAACCAACGCTCCTATCTACACCACTTCCTTCTTTCTCTATTCCACAAATTTCTTCAAATATAATGACACAAACATTAAGTGTCATACAATCAAATTATCCACATTCTCAATACGTGGAGGAGCCAACATTCTCTGACACAGTGTTTGGTAGTCAACACTCCCAAATGGTTGACTCATTTTTACTTGATACAAACATTGATGATCAGACAGGGGACACACACTCCACTGTACATACTAAAGCAATAACTCTCTATGTACCCCTAATTATATATACTTCCTCTATAGAAACATACACTTCTCCAATTATACATACAAACTTTACTTCTTCTCCTTCTCCTATCACAACTATCGAAACAGAATCTGTACATACTTCACTTGAACTGGTCACAGTTGATGATTTTCAAGCCCATAGGAGCCCCTCTAGGACAATTTTGAGTGAGACTGAGAGAATACTTAGTGCTGAGAGGCAAAGTCAATCCCTTGAGAGGACTTTGGCAAAAGGAGAGCAAGAGAGTACTGCCTTAATAGGCAAAGAAAAAGGAGAGAATGTGAGTGATGCCTTAGAAGGCAAAGAAAAAGGAGAGGATGAGAGAGATAAGGATGAGATCCTTGTAAATAAAGAACAGAGAGAAATCACAGTTACTGTAAATACAACTTCAAGCTCTGAAAGTGATGAAGATGATGCTTCACAAGATGATTTTTCCCAGTTCATCGGAGTTGATTTGTACTTTCAGCAGAATCAAATGTCAGACACTGTACAGTTGTTAAAGCAAGAGTTAGCTAGGACCACTGATCCCATCTTGATCAAAGTGTTAAAATCACAGATCATGATCGGTCAGTCAATAGATATAGAAAATCAAAAATTGTATACACATTTTTCTTCAAATATACAAAATGTACAGCAAGTTGTCGACTCCCTGGTCACCAGCTAGACCCTGCTCTGGATGAAGAACCAAGCTGACACTGTAGACAAAAAGCTTGCTGATCTCACTTCCCAATTGACCAGCATGGAAACTCTGCAACATTCCATGGCTGGCACTTTGCAACAAGTTGTTTAAGTCACATCCCGACTCTCAACTCCCACTGATGATGCTGTCAAAAAGGGGGAGAAATCAACCAAGCAGTCATCAAGGGATGTTGCTGAGAATTCAAGTCAACCATCAGGGGATGTGACTGCTCTTGTTCCTGCTCCAAAATCCAAGGATAAAGGCAAGGTATCCTGATTGAGGAACCCAAGAAGAAATCCAATAGTCAATCAGGGCCTAAGCTACTTGGAGATGCCATAAAATCAGCCCACTTTCCAACACCTGTTGAAGCTGTAATTAATGGGAAAGTGGAGCTGGTCTACCCTCAAGATAAAAAGCTAGTGGAAACTGATGCACTATTTGCACAACAACTTCAAGAAGATGAAGAGAGGGAAATGGCAAAGGAACAGGAGGAAGCAAAGAAGAAGAAAAATGTCAGGCCTAGGACCTCCAGGAATTCTCAGCAAAGAAGATCTTAGAACCCTAAAGGTGCATCAGGGGATAAGAACCAAGACAAAAATGATGACCCTGATGCCACCAAATCTAAGTCATCTAAAGCCAAGGACCAAGCACCTTCTCCTATTACCACAACATTTGATCAACCCATTCTAGTTGAATCCCTCAAAGAAGAAAGGCGCAAAAACCTGTCATTTATGTTCTCCATAAAAAGCATAGATGTCAGGTTCAACAATATAAGGGATCAGCTGATAAAAATGCAACTTAAAAGTGGGTCATAATTCAATGTCACAATGGACTGGTTTAGGAGAATTGATGTTGAACAGTTGGGATTAGTTCTGAATTTAATTTCAAAATCGTCAGTGGCTAACAAAGACTTGAGAGGACTGATTGATAAGTTAAGGAGAGCCATCAACGATGATAGGAGTCTGCCCACATCCTTGGAAAGACCTTTGAAGCTATTTTACAAATCCACTGACGGGCAGGAGAAAAACATTAAAATCAAAGACGTTGATGGTCTCGACCTGAAGGAAACGATGCATGTTCTAAGCCAAATAGCTTATCACAAAAATGAACATGTCATCCAGTTCAGAATCCTGCTGATTCAGAAGGTAGTTAAGGAGATTGAAGAAACCAAAGCTGATGATGGGAACACTGCAGTAAAGGATGTGCCACTAGTAAAGGGATTTAAAGAATATCCAAAAATGATTACGAGCCCCATGGGTGTTCAATTCAAAGATAAAAAGGGAGAGATCATTACCTTCTACTGGTCACAACTTGCTGCAGCCAATGTTCAAGAAATAAAATCTGTCCTTGAAGCTTTGGAATCCAGCAGCAATGTCAACATTGTCAACTTCAGAAAACTTCTTCAAAGGGAGCTGGAGCAACTGGAAGCAGGAGGAGAAAACAATAGACTAAGGGTTCCTGATCAAAA
This sequence comes from Centella asiatica, assembly GCA_014636745.2. Classification (NCBI taxonomy): domain Eukaryota; kingdom Viridiplantae; phylum Streptophyta; class Magnoliopsida; order Apiales; family Apiaceae; genus Centella; species Centella asiatica. The sequence continues at coordinate 8,414,331 of CM025784.1, read as the reverse complement.
CCCAGATCAAAGAAGTCAAGGCATTGGAAGTGACTCCCAACCTATTGAATCAAGTCATCCATTGCCCTTTGTCTCAGCAAAAAGGAAAAGGGATCCTGATGTCTAATACAACATTCTTTTTGTAATAGTTATAGGAAAATACTTGTACAGAAATTCTTTTATTAATTCATTCAAAATTCTTTCATGTATTTAGTATTGGTTTTGACATCATCATCAGTGTATCTAGAGATTTATGGTTATCAAATTGATAAACATAAATAGGGGGAGATTGTTAGAATTAATTGTTGATGATGATGTTTATGTAATAAATTGTGCAACTGTAAATACTTGAGGTATTTTATAAACCTTAAGATTTGCACAAGTTTTGCATCCACTGATAATAAACTTATTCATCAGTGAATGATCAATCTCTTCACAAGACAAGTCAGAAAATAGAAACATCCAAAGGACTTGACAAAGTGGAGAAGAATGTCTGATGTTACTTGTTAACAGTCAAAATATTTCGCACATTAGATATTCTAAACAGAGTTACGTTGATTAAGTACCGTAAGGGGAAACTCCTCAGGGGAACCTATTAGGGGGAACCCGTCAGGGGAAACTCATCAGGGGAACCTATCAGGGGGAACCGGTTAAGGGAAACTCATCAGGGGGAACCATCAGGGGATGACGAAGGTAGACCAACCCGTCAGGAAAACACTTCAGGACTTGTCAGTGTCAGGCCAAACCATCAGGGTAACCCGTCAGGGGGAATGTTCAACATGGCATCAGTGGAAGCCATCAGTGTATACCGTCAGTCATAACCATTAGGATCAAGAAGCACTGAGTGAAACTCAAGTGAAGGTTGAAGTCCTGATCCAGTTAATAAGCAGCAGGGGATTCAGAAGCACTGATCAAAGTTCATCAGAGCTGGTAGTTAGTGGATCATTGTGACAGAATGCACTGTCATCAGTACTTACATGAAAATCAACGTAACGTGTTACATAAGCAATAAATATCAACTGGAAAGATATTTCTTGAAGTTTGTTTTTGATCCAATGAGAACTCTCTGGCATTAAATGCACACAGATCAGGGGAAGAAAAAGTAGCAACAAAGCATGCAGTAGTCTGACACATAGGGCTATGATGTGACATACTTCCAGCTAAGTTGAGAAAAGCAGCACGTCTCAAGCACGTGATTTCAACCACTGTTAGACATATAAACAAAGGAGTTCTCATTACAAAAAACAGAGAGATTGAATCTATCCAACAGATCAAAGAAACATAGAAGCACACAACACTAGGAAGCTCTGTAATATATTTCTTGAGAGATTTATTTTTCAGAGAAAAGTTTTCGTAGCTAGTGAGTGTGAGAGGCTGTGAATTTTATTCACAGAATTTGTAGCTGTAAATCGCATTTGTGATTATACAGATTTCCAGAAAACCCCCAAGTTTTAATATAACTATTTTAACTTGAATCTATGTGTTCATATTATATAGTTTTTCTGCTCTGTGCAGCTATTTTCAGCAAGTACTTTTAAAAGATAAAAAGAGCAAAAAGTTTGTAGTGTTTATATTCATCCCCCCCCCCCCCCCCCGCCCTCCTTCTACAAACACTTGAGCTTATTTTGCACCAACAAAACCTTTGCCAAAGAAAACACTAGTATGTATAATATCTACTTTATTACATTTAAAAGAATGTTCAAAACCATCTCTAACTAAAGTAGAAACACTTATAATATTCCTACGAATATTAGGAACATGATGCACCCTCATCAAAGATAGACACACCCCAAAGTAAACATCAAGTCCACGTTTCCTAATCCATGTACTTTGGTTGCATTCACATTCCCATTGTCACTGACTATCCTTGACTTTGTTGATAAGACACAAATTGCATTTTATTAGCACAAATGTGCACATTAGCTCCAGTATATATCAATCATTCATAAAATTCATAAGTGGCTAGCAAAATAGACTTATATGAAACATACCTGTAAGCGATTTCAGAAGCAAAAACTTCACCAATCACCATGTTGGCCATAGGCACAACAATTGATTTAGTTTAAAGACAATGCACAATGTTTGCTTGGTCTACCAATTCAGGATTTTTTGTTTTCTTATTTGGACATTTCTTGCTCCAATGACCAACCTGCCCACAAGACCAACACGGTTTGTTTGTCTTTGGTTCCTTAGCCTAGTTCTTGTTTTTGTTTGTTTAAACACCCAAAGTTTTCTGATTTTATGTTCTCTTTTTCCCTACATTCACCACGTTTGCCTTAGGTAACTACTTTTAACAAGCATCACATGTTCTTGTTTGTACTTGTGTTATTTCTGTATAACTATGTCCAACATCAGGTTAGTCCAAGTGATCTCTCCCTTCTGCTTTTTCAGGGAAAGAGAAAAATCTTCCCAAGACTTAGGGAGCTTTTTAGTCACAGTCATAACCTGAAACATCTTAGGAAAATCCATGTCAACTTCGTTCAAAGCATGGACTAATAACTCAAACTCACACACCAACTCAGTCATGGACTTAGATCCACAAGTTTAAAATCCAAGAACTTAGACATACAATACTTTTCCAGACCTTGTGAGTCAGTATTATGTGACTTGTCCAACTTTTCCGACAACAACTTAGCAATATAGGCATCAGATGAATAAACACTAAACAGAGCATTCGCTGAGGCCGCCAAAATTACAGCTCTAGTCATTTCATCCTTTCCAACCTATAAATTATAAGTTGCCACAGTGTTAGGTTGAGCTTGATTTATGACTGGAGGATCATATTGAACCACTATCCATAGACCCTTAACAGTTAACAACAATTTCATCTTTTTCTGCCAGCGAGAAAAATCAGAACCCCCACTAAACTTCTCTGGCATACCAAAAAGATCAGTAGATTGTGGAAACCTGTATGTAGTCCAGTAAAAACCAGTGACAACAATAATGTTATTGGCATTTTCCCCCATCTTGATACCAGTGCAACAAAAACTACCACCTTAGTTTGATGAAAATCTAAAATAGTATGTAACAGATTATGTGAGGGAGAATTCTATCTCTTTTGCAACATACGAGAATGAAAGTTTTTCCTTCACGTTTGCTTGAAGGAAATCATTTTTCGTCTGACTAAAATAATACATATTTATAGGTCATTGCTTGGGTTAGACCTAGTTAGAATCGAATTAGAAGACTTAATTATTATTTGATAATAATACATAATTCCAATTTGAACTTTTCAAATAAACTTCCATCGATGATCAAATATCATCTGATAGGCAAATTATCCCTTGATGAACAAATATCATTTGATGGACAAATTATCCTTTGATCCTCCGATGGAAAAATTATTCTCCGATGACCAAATATCCTCTGATCTTTCGATAGACAAATTATCGTTCGATGACCAAATATCATCAGATGACCAAACTCCATCAGTGGATAAACATCCACAGATAATTTCATCAGTGGATAAATACATCAGTAGATAAACATATGAGCACATTTCATAATTGGATAAACAAACTATAACATATCAGATACATCCAGTCTCAATGTTACTCATTTATTGGAAGCTATTTCTCACTCATTTATCTATGAATTCCACTAAAAAAACGACTTAAATCTAAGAACGATAATTAAAGTCCTCGTACAAAGGATTAATTACCAAGTCTTAGTTTCCAAAAACATCATTAGATATTCACTTTAATTAAACCCTAAAGTTTTCATTTTTTAACAATGGTAACATGGCAACATAAAATGCACAAGAAAAGTTCAAAACATACTCAAATTGGATGATAATATTTTTAAAAATACCACGCCAAGTAATTTTCTGTAAAATCACCAATAGAACAATCATGAGTGGGCCCAATTATAAGTCGAAGTTCATGCATTTTATTATTCTAGACGTGGATAGATTCCTCTTGTACAAATACTATAATTGAGGAAGATACTCCTACCACATGTTAGTTTGACTTGGTTACTTCCGTATTGAAAATACCGTCACAGGCCGGAATCTGGTTTACCCACAAATATAAAATCAACAAATATAAGATCAAAGAATAGATGTCTCAGAATTGTTGAAGGGAGCACCACCCCACCTACACCCCCCCACCCCCAACCACAAACAAAGTTTCATGGCCACAGACTGTCCACCTTTTGATTTTTCCGGCAAGTATTACCAGAAGTCAGCTGATGGAGGAAGTTGTTTGCGACAAAGCAGTTTCTTTCATGGAAAAGCTGTGCTAAATCAGAGTGTTGGATACTCTGTGATTCTTGGATTTGGTGCCTTCTTCGCTATCTTTACCTCTTTCCTGGTATATATAAAAATTTTAACTAGCAGCTAGATTGATGATTATCTGGAAATATTTCTTCTAAGAATTATAAGTTAGTGCTAATTTCTGCATGTCCTTTCTCTTTCCTGGTACATTCTCAACATTTCACAATAATTATGCGGATTCTTATAAGTTTAACTTGTGGGAATGCAAAAACGTACCTGTATATATTTTTGTTTACGTAAAATCTGATTCCAAGTACTGTTTTTCTGCAAGGTTTGAAACTTGACTGCTTATATTCTAACAAGAAACAAGAGGTGGTTGTGACCATTTTGGTCATAAATTAGGTCGACATGAAGTAGTATTTTATTCAGCGGTTAAAATAGAACAATTATTAGTTGAAGTATATATACAGAATAAGTTAATGGCTTCGATCTAACATATGTTAGGATTAATGCTAGGACATTCACTGGGTTTAGATCAAACGATTGCTACAGATTGCCTATCATTTGTAAGTGATAGTTATAGTCATGGGCATAATAGTTTGTACTAAAGGCAACTTGGAAATTGGGTGAAGGTTTTTGTTGAGATTCACATGTGGTACCTCTCATCCCACATCGGTTGCAAACTGTGAATAAAAATATTTAATATACAAAGTTGTGGTCTAAACCTAATAGCTTTAACTTTTGGAACAAAGATGAGTTCCATATTGTATATCGGGTGTCTTCTAGTCCCCCCGGTCTCCCCAACATATGGTATCAGAGCCCACGATTCTTGTGCATGAGGGGAGCAATGGACGATTGTGGGAGTACATGTGAAAGTGTGAATAAGAATACTTGATAAACAAAGTTGTGGCCTAGACCTAATAGCTTTTGGGTCAAAGATGGTTCAACATTGTATATTGGATGTCTTCTAGATATGGGACAAAAATTAAATTGTAACTTTAACTGTTCTCTTGTTGATAATTATTCCTCTGTTTCTAATTTCCAATAACTCTTTTTTTTTTCTTTTTCTGTTGAAGATGCGTAATACTGGAAGTATTGTGCTACAAAATTCTCGTTTGTCCTTCTTCAATTACTTAAAATACTGAAAGGAGAAATTGAATGTAGCAGTCAATAGTAAAAATGCGAAAGAATAATGTGAAAAGTAGGAGCTTACTAAAGGTCGTCAGATGTACATGTCATTCTGGTTTAAAGTGATTGTGCTAAATTGTGTTAAAGAGGATTGTTTTTGCCTATGGCATTCATGTTATCAGTTTCCAATAATATAGTCCGAGATTTTTATATCATTACTTCCGCTACTCACTTTGCTGTCTTCACAGTTTTCCCAGCATGAATGTGAACCTTTTTTTTTTTGGCGCTAAATAGTACTAATGTAAACTTTAAAGGTAATATAGTGATTTGATGATATGTTTATTGACTTGTATATTCTGAAGTAAACACTAACAATGATGATCACACTAGCACTAAATATTGTTTTAGTTTCTTTAATGCCTTCCATAATTTGCTGTTTGAACATTGAAGTATGATAGCTTAGAAGTTCCATTCTGTAATATCAGTTTCTTTCAAACTCTGGACTCCTCTGTTGGTTCAGGTATGGTTAGAGAAACGATACGTAGGGTCACACCACACATCAGAATGGTTCAATACAGCAGGCAGAAACGTGAAAACAGGACTTATTGCCAGCGTTATTGTATCTCAGGTAACATAAATGTCTAGAATGCAATCGGTTAGCAAGTGCAACTTGCGATAGTTTTCATATTTTCTCGGAATGTCTCTTAAAATTAATTTCTAGAAAATCTCTTCATCAAACGGAGCCTTATATAGCTAACATGTACTAACATCACATTTGGTTTCTGAAGTGGACTTGGGCTGCCACAATCTTACAAAGTTCCAATGTGGCCTGGGAATATGGAGTTAGTGGTCCATTCTGGTATGCTAGTGGTGCAACCATCCAGGCATGTTTTCCATCTATAGTTTTTATCCTTGAACAAGTTCGACCGTAACATTTAAACCAAATCAAATCTATTTTTACTTTTTTTTTTATTGTAATCAGGTCACACAACTAGCGTTATATTTTTCTCATTTTCTGTAAAATATATTTGTGTTGATTTCCAATTTATAGAAAATTTTGTGATTGCTAAAAACTGAAGGAATGTTCAAGCATGCCACTGGGTTTTTTTCCCCGATTTCCCTTTTTTGTATCAAACGAGAAAAAGTAATGAATTTTGTTTGCCAGTCCTAATGACAGTCATGAACAGGTACTCTTGTTTGGTGTAATGGCCATAGAAATAAAAAGAAAGGCTCCTCATGCTCATACCGTCTGTGAAATTGTGAAGGCCCGGTGTGTTACATATATACTGACAATGGTGAATTATCCTAGATATATTAGAAAAGCTGGAGATTAAACATTTACTTGTTTTCAGATGGGGGACTGCGGTTCATGTTGTATTTCTTGCATTTTGCTTCTTGACAAATATCATTGTAACTGCTATGCTGCTTCTTGGTGGCTCCGCTGTAGTGAATGCAATCACAGGAGTGAATATTTATGCTGCAAGCTTTTTAATACCACTTGGCGTGATTGTCTACACACTAGCTGGAGGGTTAAAAGCTACTTTCTTGGCAAGCTATATACATTCTGTTATAGGTACAATAATTTCTTTTTAAAAATAGAATCTATTCTTCTAAGTGAACTTATGAGCTGTGATCCTAAGTAGTTCTTTACTTCGTTTATGCTTCTAATATATTTTTCATTTTATGTCAGTGCATGTGGTTCTGGTGATATTTGTGTACTTAGTTTACACAGCCAGCAATGAACTCGGTAGTCCAGGAGTTGTATATAGACGTCTTCTGGAGGTCTCGAGCAAGTCAAGAATTTGTCACGAACCACTCTCCCACGATGGACAATCATGTGGTCCAGTTAGTGGGAATTACAAAGGATCATATGTTACAATGCTGAGTTCTGGCGGCCTTGTTTTTGGAATCATCAACATAGTTGGCAATTTTGGTACAGTTTTCGTTGACAATGTACGTTCCAACAACTACAAGAAATTAAAAAAGCACTAGTGTAGTTACATACAACAGAATATCCATACGACTTAATCTAGATGGCTTACTTACGACTTAATCTAGATAGCTTACTAGAAGAGCTATTTTTATGCACCCTCTGTAATTCACATACAACAGAATATCCATACGACTTAATCTAGATGGCTTACTAGAAGAGCTATTTTTATGCACCCTCTGTAATTCAAAGTTCTTTTTTGCTAAATAAGGTTGGCTGAAAAGCTCCAGATGAGTAGTTAAAGTACTTGATTGTAGGGATACTGGGTCAGTGCTATTGCTGCGAGACCTTCCTCAACTCATAAGGGCTATTTGTTGGGTGGGTTAGTCTGGTTTGCTGTCCCATTTTCTTTGGCAACATCACTAGGTCTAGGGGCATTAGCCCTTGATCTTCCAATTAGCGCAAGTGAGGCAAGACATGGCCTTGTTCCTCCTGCCACAGCTATTGCTTTGATGGGGAAAGGAGGTTCCATTCTTCTTCTCACCATGCTTTTTATGTGAGTTACAAACATTTGTGTTTGTTATAGTATTCTTGTGGCTGGTATATATTGGTAAGTTCTAATCTTTTTTTCCATGTGATGATAGGGCTGTCACTTCTGCTGGATCATCCGAGCTGATCGCTGTCTCTTCTTTATGCACATATGACATCTATCGAACTTATATAAATCCTGATGCAACAGGCAAACAGATCCTTAATGTCTCAAGAGGTGTTGTTTTAGGTTTTGGATGTTTTATGGGGATTCTTGCAGTAATATTGAACAAGGCTGGAGTCTCTCTCTCATGGATGTATCTTGCTATGGGAGTCTTCATTGGGTCAGCAGTTATGCCCATAGTTTTCATGCTTCTGTGGAGAAAAGCAAATGCAGTGGGAGCTATTCTTGGAGCAGTAATTGGCTGCATTCTTGGGATTATTACCTGGTTGTCAGTTACAAGCATCGAGTATGGAAGCATAACTCTTGATTCTACTGGTAGGAATGCACCAATGCTTGCTGGAAACCTTGTTTCTATACTTACTGGTGGAGCTGTTCATGCTTTCTGTAGCTCTTTGTGGCCTCAGAACTATGACTGGGATACCACTAAGAAAATAACAATGGTTGAAAAGGAAAAGATTGGATTGCCAGCTGAAGAATTCAAGGAAGAAAAACTGATCAGAGCTAAAACTTGGATAGTTAAATGGGGTGTTGGTTTTACAGTTGTGATCGTTATATTGTGGCCGTTGCTTTCACTACCAGCAGGTACATTCTACAGTCACACGAGGACATTTATTTTTAATGTTTATCAGAGTCTCACTTTAAGCACTTAACATTGAAAAACAAGTCCTGGTAGATTGTATATTAACATCCATATCAAATTAAGCGACACTGTTGGCTCTTCTTCAAATGGGATTTGTCCATTTAGGGACACAGAGATAAGATGATAATCCAGCTCTCATTCTAGAAAAGAATAGTACTCCTTATAAGACATGTGAAAAGGCCAAAATCTGGATTGGACGCTTCGTGTCTAAAGAATTTAGATAAGTTTTAAATAAATGATGAAAATTGTTATCAATTTCACAACTTAAATTAAGAAAGAAAAAAACCAATTCTCACATTGGGGGAAAAATATTATGAAACATTCGAAAATGTCCAAATCCAGATTTGAAGCTTGGTATCTGAAAGATGTGATATGTTTGGATTTGCTGATGGTGTCAAGTGTTACAAACCACTTTACATCTCAAATTTGCACTAAGAGATAGTAGAATTTCAATGTTCGAAGGCTGAGAATTTTGGTCGATTAATTACTTATGCAGGGCAATTTAGTGAGGCTTACTTCACATTCTGGGCAGTCATTGCCATAGCTTGGGGTTCAATTGGATCAGCCATAATAATTGCTTTACCATTGACAGAAAGCTGGAAAACAATCAAATCTGTCATTCTTGGCATGTTCACAAATGACAGGCTCATGGAAAAGGTTGAGGATCTAAACTTGAAGATGCATGCAATCATGTTGTCAATACCAGATGCCGAGAGAGTTTACTTGCTTGAAAAACAGAAAACCAAGAAAACAGAAGCATTTGATCAAACTACTTACTCGGCAGCTGCTTCAACTAGCTAAGATTGTACAATTGCAGCAGGAGCACAGAACTCTGGAGAAATGCTGCTCGACAACAGATGAAATTAAGGTTTTTTTTTTTTTCAAACAATGTTTTTTGGGCTCCAGGTGCGCAAAATCTATTCCATCAATATAAACCGTGACCTTTATAGTTGCAGAAACATGTAAATAAAATTGGTTGAACTGCATAAAAATTATAAGAATCCCACTTTGTGCGGACAATCCCTTTTTCGTCACCATTAAATGGAATTTGCTGCCGTTGACATTGAAAACAACTCAAATTTAAGATCACTTAATCTTCAGATCTTTCAAAGGTTTCTCTCATCAACTCCAACTTCAAATGATGATTTCTCGGAGTGCAGTTTATACAGACCCCATTAGTTTTACCTTTTTTCAAATTTTTAAAATTTAAGTCCAAACAAACATTAGCGTAATCTTTCTACTTCAGACTGCTATTACTTTTCATCTAAATGTCTAACTGCATGAATAAACTCTCAGTCTCCTATTAAATTGTAAACGTATGAAGGATTTTCCTATCTATATATATATAGGCCGTAGTAGTTTGTTTTTTTTTTTTGTAATTTGTAATATTTTTACGAAATCCAACCGTATAGATGAATAAAATATTTAAAAACATGAAATGTACAAATTTTCATAAAGTTCCTTCTATTTCAGACTGCTATTACTTTTCATCTAAATGTCTAACTGTATGAATAAACTTTTAGTCTCCTATTAAATTGTATACGTATCAAGAATTTATATATATAGAGAGAGAGAGGCTGTAGTAGTTTTTTGTATTTGCAATGTTTTTATGAAATTCAATGGTTTGGATGGATAAAATATTCAAAAATATAAAATGTACAAATTTTCATAATTTTTGGTAATGAGTAAAGTAGTTTTTATAATTTACAAAATTTTACTTACAAAAAAAGTTATTTAATTTGTATTGTTAAAAACATTATGATGCACATCGTATATACTCATAAAATTTTGTATATTCTATTAGATTTTAAAATTGTTTTAATTTGTACAGTTAAATTTTTTTAACACATAAAAAAAATATATAAAAAAAATTACTAACATATACACGATGCGCGTTGGTTCTCTTCAGTTTTCTTAACCCAGCCCCCAGGTCTCGCTCCCACCATTAGACCCCACATCAACACCTCTACAACATTTTAGACCTTTATTCTCCTTGTACGTTGATCTCTACCAGATTCGACAATGAAAAATTGTCCAATTACAAAAAAATTAAATCTGGGATATTCTGAAATTTGACCTTGAAAGGTTAATTTTGTTTTTTGAGGAAAGAGAGGAGGTGCTAAGGATATGATTCAAGCATGGGGGAAGAGTGAGGGTAGAGGTATGACTGGTTAAGTTGAGATGGCAGTGGTGACTTCCACCTCCTTGTGTAAACGAGCACTAGCAGAAAAAGTAATAAATATCGAGAGAGAATAAAATGGGGGAACGGTACCTAAGGCTGCTTACGGTCCCCGTATTTATATATAGGGATGATTTGTAATAAGTACGATTAGTTAGTAGCTTCTCACAACTAATGAGAAAATAGATGGTTTTGACGAAACTGAAGAGAATGTGTTTCTGACAGTAATATGGCTGTAGATTGTGCATATACGCCCCTAACAGAGGTGTTTAATGTGAAAAAAAAAACAGAAACATACACCCCTAATACGTGTTTATGGTTAGAAACTAGATAAGAAAAAGACAGACGCCCCTAATAGGGTGCGGTTCCTGATTTCCTTTACTACTCTTCTCTTATGAATTAAAGTAAGAATCTGACTTTTTACTTAAAATTAAAATGTAACAAAACTTATAAGTTAAAAAGTGTTTGGTTAAAAACATTACTTAAAGTCAAGAATCTAATGAAAATTTGAGCCAAAATCCAAAAAGTAACAAAAATTTACTTTCTAAATTTTGAATTGAAATTAAAAATTAAGTTAATAAATAAGTAGAAAAATAACATTGAAATAGTGATTTTAATCTGAAAAGTAGCTTTTGATAGGGAAAAAAACAAAAAAACAAATACCCCTAGTAAAAATAGGGTTTTTCAATATTGGATTGTCCAATTTCTCTCTGCCGCCTCTTCTTTTCTTGTTGCGTTGTTTGGGTCATCCTTCATCTTGCTACGTTTTCTTAATTTCTTATTTTACTTTTATTTTAATTTTAACATTGGAATAGATTTTGTATCTCTAAGTCAAATTTTAATTTTGGTTATATTGTTTAGTCACAACAAAATTATCAACAAAATAAATTTTATAATAATGTTGATAAGAAGGAAAAACAAAATGATTAATAAAATAAATTTAGTAATACAAATGTTGACGAGTGTCGCGCCTGAAATTTTTTTGAAAAATAAATGAGTTGAGTTGTGAGATTGTTCATCTAAAAGTTTCTTTAAAACTCTTTTTCAAAAGTGTGAGTTTTTTATAAATGCAACGAGGTGATAAAATCATTTTCTAAAAAAAAGAATAGTCACCTAACAAAATTTGAGACAGTGTATTAGGACACCTTTCTAACTTTACCTTTTTTGAAAAGTTAATTTCAAGATGACTCTTAAATTATGGTCGAAGCGAAACCAAGAAAAATTGAGTTCGTTGTTAAGTTGAATAAGGGGAAGATGTTAGGCATCTCCTATCCTCACTATAAGTAGTGATTGCTTTCTTAGATTTTATTTTTATGAAAACATCTCTTAAAATCTGAAGAAGTTTGGAAGATGAACAAATTCATTAGTAGTGCAGGTGTGTGTCAGTGTATATGTGTGCTTCATGGGTTTCCATTATTCAATTTTTTGGTTACATATTACAAGGTGGAGCTGGTGTGAGAACCTAAAAATTTTATATGAGTTTGTTACATGAATTAATGTATGTTGTAATTAATTTCTTATTTTATATACAAATGGTAAATCCATATTTTAAGTAAGAATTTTGATGACAATGAGAGGTTCATTTTATTGAAGATAACTTCCTTAAAAGGAGATAAAAATAAGATTATCAAACCTTGTATAAGATTATGATTAATCAGCTTGGAAGAAGAGGAGAGGGTTACGTAAGATCGGTAGATTACGTGTTTGATTAGTAGGCAGGTTGTGTGGCAACAACTGATTATAGACAAACTGCATGTATGACAGCAGTTGCTTATTATGTTGTTAGCTGGTTAAGAGTTATGAAGAACAGTCATTTCACCGTCCAAACTAACCAATCATCTTATCTCAAGGCTTAATCTGAGTCTGCTATAAATACCTTATTCGGAGATAAAATTTTAATCACTTTTCTAAAAATTTCTCTTCTAAAGTTATTCTCTAAACTTACCATCTTCATAAATTTCCAAGTCTTTCTCTCAAAAAATTATACTCAAACAAGCTTTAAATTTCTCCCTTAAAGACGAAGAGGTAAGAACCTGATACTCTACTCAGTTTCTTTCATACATAGCATCAAAGATTTATTAACCTTGTACGCTAAGTTTTCAAGAAGGAATAAAACTTTAAAGGACTATATTCTTTTGCATTTTCATGTTTATGAGGCATCCTAGGTTGAGTTTGTTCATGTTAGGCCTTCCATCGAAGCGAAGACAAGCTCTATTTTAGTCTCTGATGAGATAATTCTAGTCTCTGATGAGTTAATGTTAGTCTCTGATGAGTTAATGTTAGTCTCTGACGAGATAATCTTAGTCTCTGATGAAGGAAGTTTAAATTAGTATCCGACAGACTAAGTTTAGTCCCTGATGACGTCATCCGTAGTCTCTGATGGAAAAAATATGTTAGTCTCTGATGGGAAAAATATGTTAGTCTCTGATGGCTAAAAGATATTAGTCCCCGAGGAGTTTGGCAATAGCCAATTGGGTTTGGCGATGAACAAATCATCCCCTAACAGCCAAGAGAGTTCGGCGAAAATCAAATTTATCACCCACCGAGTTTAGCGGTGAGAAAATTATCCCTTGATGACTATTCCCTGATGAGTGAATGATACCCTGATGGTCGAGAGACATCCCTTGACGGGTAGTTTACCCACTGATGTCCAGTCATCCCCTGACGTGAAAAATTTTTCCCCTGAGGCACAGTCTGTTTTCAAAGCTATAAAACATTATTTTCTTAAATTATTTGATAATGTTTTTCATTCAACCTCAACGGTTCGTATGTCAGATTTGAAACATTAAAAGCTTAAGGACATCACATATGCATATTCTTTCATAATTCTTATTAAGGTATTAAAATGTTATATGCATGTTTTACAGAATCTTCCAATCACAAGTAAATTGAATTTGATTTTTTTGTGCAAAAGACCGAGGCAAGTATATTCTCACTCTTATGCTTATTTCAGTTAAGCGCATGATCAATTAATTCGACATGCATACAAGGTTATAACTTTTATGTTTAAATTTCCTTGTGAATTAGAATGTTATGCTTTAATTTCCGCTAGCATGATATGAATGAAAGTGCATGGACATAACGGAACTTTGATTTATCAGTTATTTTTCAATTTTATATCTGTGCTAATGAATAAGGATGATATGTCCCTTAAATGGGTTATGCCACATGGTTGGCTAAAGGAAAGGAAAGGTGTTGATTTGTTCTTCACCTGACCTAGAGAAATTTTAAGTGACTACGTATGTTCACACAAGGAGGGATCATGCGATCACAGTTAGGCCAGTTGTGTACCGTATGGTTAGCAGATCCAACGGGTTTAGCCCCCAATGGATATTTTGAGAAAGTTATACATGGGTGAATACCTGCTTTTCTTCAAGGAGGATTGCACGTTGTTTAACATCAGTGATCCTAAAGTTTCTTTAAAGATTTCTGAGGCATTAGTATTGTTCCACTGAGCCTCTCAACATAATTGAATCCCTAGTAACATTGCAGTTTTGCTTCCCCAGATTGTTTATATACTTGTTGGGCGTAATTCGCTCATTCTTGTTGAATTTTAATGTCTTGCAGGGCAGGGTATAAAGGCTGAACCCTCTGACAAGGAGAAGACAAAAATGATCGGCTACTGTGTTTGGCTAACCCTTTTGAGTGCCGATAAGGAAGGAAGAAAGGAATATGTTTTGGAAGAGTGATGTTTTGTATTATAATATAGAGATAGAATAGCTTCCGCTGAGAATGTAATATTTTGGGTTGTAATAACTATTTACTAATTCCTTTTATTAGTATTTATGCTATGAATGGATGTGAAGTTATCTTTCCTTCTTTTGACGAATCCCTGGTCTAGTAAGGGATTTTGGGGTCTTCACAACTGGAAACAAAAGACAGTCCTAAACAAAGATCAAACAGCTCTTACGTTAAAAAAAAAAATACAACATTCTTTATATACAATTTATCTAACTTAAGACTAGACAAAATGAGTTTCAACAAGTGTTGGCTCCTATATTGCTATCTCTCAGCTAGATCACCCAAGAAGGGTTTAAAACTCATGCGTCATTAACTCAGACATGATACAGAAATAAAAGGTTATAAAAGAAAACATAACTATGCAAATATGTACATATTGATAACAGGATAAAGTCAAACTCTTTTTAAATTACATTATGTGAGAATCCGAAAATTGTAAATTTGTTTTATAATATGAGATAATATATTTTGTGGCAAATTTTATTTTATGTTATCTTATTTATGCATGAAGTCTAATTCTTTTGGATATGAATGATAAATTCATATGTTTTCAAAAAGAATTTAATAATAATGTGGTACTCATGATTATAAGGTTAAATCCTTGAGAAGGTATTAAAGGGGATTAGCGAATCCCATATAAGATTATTTTGATCAACATGGAAGAGGGTGAAGGGATTACGTAGCACTACAACTACGTGTATGATTAAGAGAAGTTTAGGTGGCAAGGTTTTGTGCATGAAGGACAGCAGCTGCTTATACGTACTTAGCTGCTAAAAGATCATGATGAGCAGCCGTATTTACCGTCCAAATCAACCAATTATCTTATTTCAAGCTTAATCGTAGCTTACTGCTTTTTAACTCTATAAATACCCCATCCGAAGTGATATTCTAACTCTTTACCAAATTTCTCTCCTAAGAGTTTCATCAAAATTGTTATCTTTGAAAACTTCCGAGATTTTCTACCGGAGAATTTTCTCAGAAAAGCTTTGATTCCACTTTGAGAACGAAGAGGTAAGAACTTAGTATTCTATTCAGGTTTCTTTCATGCATAACATCGAAGATTTATGCTAAGGTTAATGCTTTTTGTATCATCATGGGACATTATAATCAGAGATGTTCATGTTAAAGTCTTCCATTGTAGCGGAAATAGGCTCCGCAGTTAATCTTTGATGAGATATTGTTAATCTCTGATGAGATATTGCTAGTCCCTGACGAGGTATTTGTAGTCTCCGATGAGATATTCTGTTAATCCCCGATGGGTTATTTATTCCCCGATAGGTTATTTATTCCCCGATTAATCCCCGATGGGTTATTTATTCCCCGATAGATTATTTAATCCCCGATGGGTAAATTAGTCTCCGATGACGTCACCCTTAATCCCCGATAGAGTTAAAGTGACGTCATCAGTCCCTGAAGAGTTTTAGTCCCTGACGCGTTTAATCCCTGGCGCGTCCAATACACGTATTAGTCCCTGATACCTTTCCGTAATCCCTGATGGCTATATTATCAATCCCTGACGAGTTATTAATCAGAAAATTTATCTCCGATGCATAGTCTGCTACCAAGACTATAAAATATTATTTCCTTAAAATAAATTTATCACATGCATGTCTTTTCCATGAATTCTTGTTAAAGTATTAAAAGTTACTTGCGTAATTTACAGAATCTCATTTCCGCAAGTAAACTGATTTGAATCTTGTACAAAGGACCGAGGCAAGTATATTTACACTCTTATATTTATTTCAAATTAAAGTAAGTATATCTTCATTATTATGCTTGATAATGCAAGTATATTCTTACTCTGATGTTTATTTCAGTTATGCGCATGATCAATTGATTCGACATGCGTACAAAATTATATCCTTTATATTTAAATTTCCTTGTGAAGCAAAATGCTATGCTTTAATTTCTGCTAGCATGATATGAATGAAATGCATGGGTATAAAGGAGCTTTGATTTATTTGATAATATTCAATCTTATATCTATGCAAATGAATGAGAATGTTATGCCCCTTAATTGGGAAGTGCCGCATAGTTGGCAAGAGGAAAGGAAAGGTGCTGATTTGTTCTTCACCTAACCTAGAGGAATTTTATGTGACTACGTACGTTCACACAAGAGGGATCATGCGGGCACAGTTAGGCCAGCTGTATACCGTATGGTTAGCAGATCCAACGGATATAGCCCCCGATGGATATTTTTACTCCAAAAAAGTTATGCTTGACACTAAGAAGGGTTATACAATTGATTATCATCGGTAACCCTAAAGAATTCTTAAGATTTCAAAGGCATTGATATTGTTCCATCAAGCCTCCCAACAGAATTGGATTTCCTTGAAACACTCGAATCTTTCTTTTCTCTAGATTGTCTATATACTTGCTGGGCGTACATCGCTCATTTTTGTTGAATTTTAATGTCTTGCAGGACAAGAAATTAAGGCTGAACCCTCAGATAAGGGGAAGGCAAAAATGATTGATTACTGAAGCTGGCTAGCCTTGTGATGCCATTAGGAAGGGAGGAAAGGAAGATGATCTGGGATAGGATATTTTGTATTACAAGATAGAAACAGAATAGCTTTCGCTGTAAATGTAATATTTTGGGTTATAATAACTCCTTATTACTGTTTCTTTCAGTAATTATTCTTTGAATGGATGTATGGTTATCTTTTCCCTTCTTATGACGAAGCCCTGATCCAGTGAGGGATTTTGGGGTCGTCACACATTATATAAACTGAAATCACACAAAAATCATGAAAGGACAAAGTATATTTACGATAGAGTACGGGGTTGGATGATATGCATGTGTATGAGAGATTGAATATAAGGGCGTTTCCAAATAAAGGCAGCTATGGACGAGAGCTATTTTTTCCTGGACCACCCTATTATAAGAATATGAACGGACCTTGACCGAAGCAAAAACATAGAGGAATAGGGGGCGAGATAAAGCTCAATTATTAATAAGCCTTTTCTTTTGTTTGATATAGAATAGAAAATTATAGGGATAATTTTTGTATAAGGAAAATAACGTCTAAACTCTAAGAAAAAAGTTTTGAAACTCTCTCACAGTTAACTTTTCCACTCTATGTCTCTCCCTCTGTGCCTGTTTTTTCGTACCCTCTTCTGTGTGGTTCAGGGTTTCTATTTATAGGCCAGCTCCTTCGTCCTCCAGGCTTCCTCCATAAGTTGTGTTTCAAAATATCTCTGATATTTCCTTGGTAATTGTAGCTCAGTCACCTGACTTTCCTTTTTCAGATGGACTTCCTTACACGTCAAACCTGTTATGTGACCCCTATTGCAGCTAGTGTAGGGAATTATAACATTTGATGGTGATGTATAAACTTAGAATTGTTAGATTTTGTAATTGTACATGTACCTGCAGTAGTGCACTATGAGAAACTACTATCAGAGACTACAGGTAAGTGTCAGAGACTACAAAGACTACGTTTGGAGAGTTCAACAAAAGTCAAAGAGTGATCAAGCAAAATTAGTCTATCAGAGACTAAGTTTTTGTTCATCGGAATCTATGTTTTTGTTCATCGGAACTAAGTTTTTGTTCATCAGAGACATAGTTTTTGGTCATCGGAGACTAAGTTTTTGTTCATCAGAGACTAAGTTTTTGGTCATCGGAGACTAAGTTTTTGTTCATCGGAGACTAAGTTTTTGGTCATTAAAGACTAAGTGCTTGTTCATCAGAGACTAATGTTGAGCCAACCAGAGAATAAAGCAAAGACACTCCAATACATTAAAGTAGCCTTCAGAAGATTTGACCGTCGCTAAACTCAAAATGACTATCGCCAAAGTCGTCGGGCAAATTAACACCATCTCTAAACTCAAAATTACTCATCGCCAAAATCGTAGGGTAATTTACACTAGCGCCAAAGTGCTCGGGCATCAGTGGATAAAATATAAAGCACCAAAGTGCTCAGGCATCAAGGGATAAATCTCTTGGCATCAGGGGATGAGTTTTTCGGCATCAGTGGAAGAGGCTCTCGACATTAGGGAATGAGATTCTTAGCGTCAGTGGATGAGTGTCTCAGCATCAGGGGATAGTTTTCTCTTCATCAGGGGATGGACTTCTCAGTACCAGATACTGTCCATCAGGGGATAAATATCCACTGATGAACAAAATTGTCTATTAGGGGATAAAATAGTCAGAGACTAAATATGACATATGAGATGACAGATGGCTGAGTTTATAAATTCACTAACTCGAGTTTAAAGGCGGTGGAATTAAAATATAGATGGTGGTCCAATAAGGAGAAATTGGCTACCAAAGAAACTTCAAAGAGATAAGTTATACACTGCAGGTGTGAACACTGATATGGAGAAAAGTCATACTTATACACTAGCATGCGTATATAGCTGCTAGAGTGAAAACTGTAGAGATAACTTATAGAAACTTGAAGGAGGAAAATATGGAAGCTAGTCCAATCAAAAACCAGGAAACTTATAGAGATAAGTTATTCACTTCAGAGATAACTTATCATGGGAACTCCAAGAGGAAAAGAGGGAGTTGATGTGATGATACACCAGAGATGTTACATAACAGGTCAACGTGCCAGGAAGGTTATGCAAAAAGAAGAGGTTATGTGACAGAACTGCAATTACCAAAGAATATCAGAGATATTTTTGGAGGCAATTCACTAAAGAAGCTTGGAGAACAAGGAAGCTATGTCTATAAATAGAGACATGGAGCACCCTAGATAATACACATTGAGAGATAACAACAAGAATATATCTTATCTTAGATCATGTTGCAGCTGTAATAAACTTATAGAGAAACAAGTTTTTCATAACTTGAGTGTAGCAAGTTTTCATAAACTTGAGAGAAGCTATAAATCTTTTTTCTAGATTGCAGCTGTTATTTTAAACAGAGATTGTCTGCAGCTGGTAATCACTACTAGAAAGAATTGTAAAGATTCAAATTGATTTACAATAAATATACATATTGTAGATTAATATTCATATCTTGCAATTTGCTTTACTATTTCATATGTTATATCTTTTAAGTAAAGTTATTTTAACTGTTCTTAAGTTTTAAATTGTATTAAACAGTTTAATTCAAAGAAAAGTTAGTAATTGTATACAACCCCCCCCCCCCCCCCCCCCCCTCCACAATTACTCCACGAGACAAACAACTGGCCTTTTTGTCATCCCACATGTCATCTTTAATCTTTGATGATCATTCTGTCTTTGACGTACTGAGGAGTTCTCATGCAATCCCAAGTAATAGTCTCTGATGGGCTAAACCTTAGTCTCCGACAGGCTAAGTCTTAGTATTTGGTAGGCTAAGTCTTAGTCTCCGATAAGCTAAAGCTTAGTCTCTAATAGTTCATTTCTACAGGTGAGTGGTAAGAGTTGATTTGAGCTTTCTTTCGCCAACACAGGACATCATCCCTTGAAGATACAATGCATTGTAAGTGGATAACATCCTCTTATGATGTTAGGAACCTGGGGATGGCATTATTTATCATTGCACCAAATCCTTGAATTAGTCTCTGATAGGCTAAAATTAGTCTCCAACAGGCAAATTTAGTCTCTGACAGTGTAATTTATCCCTTGATGAACTAGTCTCCGACAATGTAATTTATCCCCTGATGAGCTAGTCTTCGACAGTGTAATTTATCCCCTGACGAGCTAGTCTCTGACAATGTAAATCATCTCCTGACGAGCTAGTCTCCAAAAGTGTAATTATCCCCAGGTGAACTAGTCTTTGATAGTATAATTTATCCCCTAACGAGCTAGTCTCCGACAGTGTAAATCATCCCCTGACGCCGATACTACAGTCTTTTTTTGCTTTATGTTTTCAACATTTCACTCATTCTTAAAGTCACCACAGATCTTGTTGAACTTCCCAACCCCATACGATAGAGTATGGAGTTGGATGATTTGAAGATGTATGAGAGATTGATTATAAGGGTGTTTCCAAGTAGAGGTAGCTATGGACGAGAGTTATTCTTGCCAAAAAATCACCCTATTGTAAGAATATGAACTAACCTTGACCGAAGCAACAAAATGGATGAATATGGGGCGAGATAAAACTTAGTTATTAATAAACCTTTTCTTTTGATTGATATAGAACAAGAAATTACAGGGATAATTTTTGTATAAGGAAAATAGGGTCTTTCCCTTAGCTAAACTCTAAGAAAAAAGTTTTAAAACTCTCTCACAGTTCACTTTTTGTGAGGACCCAAAATTTTAAATAGGAATAAGGTGTAAATAGGATTAATTCCTACGATGTATGAATATTTAATGCATGATTTTTATGTCAATGTGATGTCCAAAATAATCAATTATTATAATTTGGTGTATGAGTAATCCATCAAAGGTAATATGAATATATTAATTTCAATCTTTAAATGATTATTTTAATCAAGTGTGAACAAGAAAGATGAGAGATCTTGGGAAACACACTATAGAAGAGAAAAACGACAGTGTGAATTTCTAACCAAGGACTATTGTGTACTGATAATGTAACCACAATATTTCAAGAAGTTGGCTACATGCAACGTATCCACTGATGAACCAACTTAACTGTACAATCTAACCATGGTTACTAACTTGGTTATACATATGCATGTATTTTAAAAAGGATAATTGTTGTGCAAGGTTATCAATAAGAGAAGGTTTTCTGTCCAACTCAATATCGTCTATCATAAGCAATTGGCTAATATTTTAGTAGCAGCTATACCGGCCAAGTTAGCAAATCACATCACCCCAAAGACGTGTTTCTAGCCCATCTAGCTGCTGAGATTTTTTTCAAAATGATCCAACTGCTCTAGTTGATTTGCAAGCACTATAAATACATCACCTGAGGTATAATCCTAGCCTCATTTCCAAACCTTCTCTTTACCCGATACCCATATAAATTTCATTTTTTCTTTCTAAGAGCAGTTGTCCTTTTCAAAAACAACACAAGTATTCTAATTCCTTCTTTAAAGCTTAAAGAGGTAAGAGTTTTATACAAATCGTATGCTTTGTTCCATTTTGATTTCTATCCTTATTCATTCATATCATATTGCAAAAACAATTTGTTCAAAAAACATGTCTTAAAAATATACCCATAACATTAGGAGTTATTAGTTTTGCATGCTAAAAGAAAAAAATAAAGAAAATATTAAAACACATAAACTATACAAATTATATTAACTTTCAAACAGTTTTTACATCAGTAGTTAAAACACCATGCTTGTGTCTAGGTAATCAGAGTCTTGGAGTCTAGCAGTATCCATGAGAATAAGAAAATAATAAGGAATACTCACGTTTTCTCTTTCAACCTCTCTAAAAATAGAATAAGGCTTCAAGAGCTGCATGACTCTGCCACCATAAAAGTTACAGTAGGCTGCAGTAGTATTTGTTTTCAACTGTGTGTATGTGGATGAGTATTATGAGAAGGAATAATACACACTAAAGAAAAGGTGATGGGGGAAGGACCTAAGTTAGGTTTATCCATTGATAAACATCATCTACAAATATAAGAAAAGTCCTCTTACGTAACAAAGACAAGTTCTAACTTAGTCTCCGACAGTATGACTTTAGTCTTTGATAGGTTAAAAGTTAGTCCCCGACAGTGTATAAAAATTAATCTCTGATGAACAATTTTGTTAGTCTCTGATGAACAATTTTTATTATTCTCCAATAGGCAAATTATATATTACCGAAGAGTTTGGCGATGAACAAATTATCCCCTAATGGGGGTATAGTTTGGCGACGAGTTTGGCACTGACTTGTTAAATTTTGGCAACAAGTTTGGCACTGGCTTGTTAAAGTTTGGCAACGAGTTTGGCGTTAGCCTCTTAAAGTTTGGTGATGAGTTTGGCGACAGCCAAGTGACTTTGGTGGTAGTCAAATGGATTACCGACGGTGTGAGGACCCGAAAATAAAAATGGGAATATGATGAATGAATGATTTATTCGTTCATATTTTGTATGGAGGATTAATTCTTGTTTTGTATAAACAATCAATTCATGTCTTGAAAGAGAATAATTTTTACGTTAACGTGATGTCCAAAATTTAATGATGTCAATTCCTTTAAAGGGATATAAAAATGAGATTAAATTAATCAAGCTTGTGTGGAGATAAGTTGATAAAAGGGTTACGTATATTTAAGGACATTGTTGTTGGATTATGTGTATTAGTGTTTAATTAGTAAGCTACTTGTGTGTCAAATACTGATTAAGATTAATCTACATGAATGTCAGCAACTGCTTGGTGTTAGACCAGCTATTAAGGTGTTATGATGAGCAGCCATTACACCGGCCAAGTTGGCCAATCACATCACCTCAAGACATAACTTTAGCCTACTGCTCTAGTTGATTTGCGAACACTATAAATACTTCATCTGAGGCATAAATCCTAACCTCTCTTCTAAAACTTCTCTTTAGCTGACCACCCACGTAAATTTCAAGTTCACTTTCTAAAGCAACAGTCCTTTTCTAGAGCAACCAAACTTTTAATTTCTTCCTTAGAAACGAAGAGGTAAGAGCTTTATACCCTGCTCTGTTCTATTTTATTTCTTTCATGCACATAACATTTGAAAGTATTAGTTGTGCATGCTAAAAGTTATCCAAGAAAAGAATAAAGCTTCAAAAGTTGCAGTAGTATTCTTTTGCATCTGTGGGTATGTGTATTATGTAAGTAATGATACACACAACAGGTGGGATAATGATGCCCCCTAAGTTGAGTTTATCCATTGTTAGGCATCACCCATGATCATTTATAAGGTCCTCCATTGTAGCAGAGAAAAGTTCTAACTTAGTCTCTGATAGTATAAAATTAGCCTCTGATAGTATAAAATAATCTCTGAGATTATATGTTAGTCTCTAATGAGTAACAATGTTAGTCTCCAATGAGTAACAATGTTAGTCTTCGATGAGTAACAATGTTAGTCTCCGAGAGACAAAAATGCTAGTCTCCAAAGAGTTTGGCGTTGACTTAACAAGTTTGGTGCTGAACAATTATCCACCGATGAGTTTGGTGTTGAGTTTAGCGCTGGCTAAACAGTTGGTGACGAGTTTGGCAACAACCAAGAGAGTTTGGCGGTAGCCAAATGAGTTACCAACGAGTTTGGCGATGAACAAAATCATCCCTTGATGACTATCCCCTGATGGCTGATGACTATCCCATGACAGATGGGTTATCCCCTGATGGCTAAGTCATCCCCTGATGACTATCCCCTGACAGAGGAGTTATCCCCTGATGGGTAAGTCATCCCCCGATGAATAAATTTTATCCCCTGATGGTCAAAGAACATCCCCTGATGACCAAAGACCGTCCGGCCAGATCATTTATCCACTGATGACAAGTCATCCCCTGACGGGTGGACCATTCCCTGATCATGCACATCCCCTAATGATCATCTCTCTGTTTCAGCAACTGCCCACTGATGCGCAGTATAGCTTTAAGGTGTGAAATCATATTTTCTCCAATTTCTTAAGATTAATTGAGGAACCTCAACATTTCAAATGTTAGATTAAAATATTAAAATTATAGAGATATCACATATGCACATCCTCCTATCTATTTCCAAGGCATAAATTTCTCATGACATGTCAACAAATATGTTGTATAGAATCTCTCACTCACCAGTGTGTTGATTTAGAATTAGCTAAGGACCAAGGAAAGTATATACTCACTCCTTCTTTTTCATTTAAATACGTATTATCATTCATTCCATATACGTAAATATCCAGTATTAGGTCAACAATTATTTTTCAAAGATAAGTAACGTACAATCTTTTGATCCAATGTACGTGAAAGATATTGTCCTAGAATCAAGCGTTCTTTGGGCGGATGTTAGATTTTCAAATTCGCTAACACGCCAAGGTAAATCTTATATAGATATATCAAGATTTAATTGTTCATCTCCCCTACTTGTAAAGTATATTCATGTGGGTAACTAAAAATTAATGAATGATAGGGAACGGGAACCGAGGCATCGGTGACCGAACCCATGCAGAAAAAATTTCTGATTGAATACATATGTCATTATGATGATGTCAAATAGTGGTCAGGCTAGCCAGCTAATACACTGTCTGATATGAAGTTCTTAAGGCCACGTGCACCAAACGAACTTGTTTATAAGGCGCATGTGAATGATTCAAGATTTCTTTAAAGGAAAATGAGTTAAATCCCTAGTTATCATTCGGGGACCCTGAAAGTTATATGTTTATCAAATTCTCAGAAGGTGTCGGAATTGTTTCGCCCAACCTCACATATACTTAAGCCCTATAAAGGATCTATTTCTTTTCAAGGCTTACCCAATATATGAGTATATACTTGCTGAGCATAAATCACTCATGTGAATTGTTATGAAATTTCTACAGGTTATGCCGACCCAACTAATAAAGGCAAAGCAAGGATGTCATGATGAACATTCTCTAATTGTTATCCAATGGATGACTTTTAGAGAAAGATTGAAGCGTGAAAATATTATAGAAATGTTTAGATTGTAAGGCCCATGGGGCCTCACGGACTTTCGATGTAAAACAATTAATTTTGGATATGTAATAAAGATTATATTTCTCTTATTACATGATATGCATGCTTGGTTAATGATGTTTTTCTATTGTCAATTCCTGACGACCTGAAGTCCAGTACGGGATTTTTGGGGTCTCACAGATGGCTTTGGCGATGAACAAATTTATCCACTGATGGCCAACTTATCCACTAATGGGTAAATTATCCCTTAATGAGTAGTTTATCCCCTGACGGGTAAATTATCCCCTGACGGGTAGTTTATCCCTGATGGGTAATTTATCCCCTGACGAGTAATGTATCCCCTAATGAATTATATGGATATTCAACAGTTTGAAAAAAAAAAATCCCTCAAGCTTGTTTAAATTAAAAATATCAATTCCCAACAAACCAACTAATTTAATTAAAACATCAAAGAGATAAGAAATGTACGGACATTACATATATTCATACTCACATTTATATTCAAAACTTATATTCTCATGCTATGTCAATATACATGTTTTACAGAGGTATTTCACCAGGAAAGTGAATTAGATCAGCCCAGCTAAGGACAAAGGAAAATATATTCTCACTCTTATGCTTATTTCAGTTAAACGCATGATCAACTGATTCGACATGCGTACTGTGACGACCCCAAAATCCCTTACTGGATCAGGGCTTCGTCAAAAGAAGGAAAGATAACTTCACATCCATTCATACCATAGATACTAATAAAAGGAATTAGTAAAGAGTTATTACAACCCAAAATATTACATTCTTAGCAGAAGCTATTCTATCTCTATATTATAGTACGTAACATCACAACTATAAAACATCTTCCTTCCTTCCTTCCTTATCGGCACTAAAAAGGGTTAGACAAACTCAGTAGCCGAACATCTTTGCTTTCCCCTTGTCAGAGGGTTCAGCCTTTATATCCTGCCCTACAAGACATTTAAAATTCAACAAGAATGAGCGATTTACGCCCAGCAAGTATATAAACAAATTGGGAAAACAAATCTGGGATGTTACTAGGGATTCAATTCTGTTGAGAAGCTTAGTGGAACAATACTAATGCCTCGGAAATCTTTGCAGAATCTTTAGGATTACTGATGATAAATGACGTGTAATCCACCTTGAAGAAAGACAGGTATTCACCAATGTACAATTTTCTCAAAATATCCATCGGGGGCTAAACCCGTTGGATCTGCTAACCATACGGTACACAACTGGCCTAACTGTGACCGCATGATCCTTCCTTGTGTGAACGTACGTAGTCACTTAAAATTTCTCTAGGTCAGGTGAAGAACAAATCAGCACCTTTCCTTTCTTCTTGCCAACCATGTGGCATAACCCATTTATGGGACATATCATTCTCATTTGTTTGCACAGATATAAGATTGAAAAATAATTGAAAATCAAAGCTCAGTTATATCTATGCACTTTCATTCATATCATGCTAGTGGAAATCAAAGCATAGCATTCTGATTCACAAGGAAATTTAAACATAAAAGTCATAATCTTGTACGCATGTCGAATCAATTGATCATGCGCTTAACTGAAATAAGCGTAAGAGTGAGAATATCCTTGCCTCGGTCCTTTGCACATAAACAAATTCAATTTACTCGTGAGTGTAAGATTCTGTAAATCATGCATATAATATTTTAATATCTTAATAAGAATTATGAAAGAAAATGCATATGTGACGTCCTTAGACTTTTAATATTTCAAATCTGACATACGAACCGTTGAGGTTAAAGGAAAAACATTATCAAATAATTTAAGAAAATAATGTTTTATAGCCTTAAAGACAGACTGCGCATCAGGGGAAAATCTTCCACGTCAGGGGATCCTTTGTCATCAGGGAAGAACTAGTCATCAGGGGATGACTGGACATCAGTATATAAACTACCCATCAGGGAATGTTTTGCCTGTCAGGGGATGTCTCTCGATCATCAGGGAATAGCCTTTTGACAATCAGGGTATAACTCATCAGAAATAGTCATCAGGGGATAATTTGCTTCACCGCCAAACTTAGTAAGTCATCACTGAACTTCATCAGTGGATAATTTGTTCAGTGCCAAACTCACATTAACTCATCATAGACTAACATTAACTCATCAAAGACTAGAATTATCTCATCAGAGACTAGAATTATCCTGATCATCTTGATCATCTCCTCAGTCTGTTGGACTATCTCTTGTCCAATTAGCTTCCTTTCTCGTACTTCATTGTTAGGTTTTAGAACATTTGATGATGATTGTCTTTAGATTACTTAGAGTACAAATGTATAGAAAGTGTTAATTAGTAACACTGAAGTTTTGTAGCCAGTAGTTATCTCTTTGTTTGTAATTCATTTATTCTTTATAAAGAGATACGATTATTTTTATTTGTAATTAACTGCTGGAATGGAGTATCGAAGCTTCAAGAAGTCAAGTTGTGTATTTGATCTGTTAGAGTTTAAAAAAAAGGGCTTATCGGAGACTATAAGAACTGGTCCGAGACTAAAATGTTTTAACTGTCGGAGACTAGTTTTTCTATCAGAGACTAAAAGCTTACGTCATCAGAGATTAAAGAAAAAGGAATCAGA
>CM025784.1:8361722-8386757 GCA_014636745.2 Centella asiatica | reverse complement strand
TTTCAAAGAACTTGTATTCAACCCCCCCTTCTACAAGTTCTTGTCATTTCACTGGGAAAACATTCATTCTAGTAAAGTGGGGTTCTACATTTTCGACCATACAATGCCTCAAATGGAGCCATACCGATGCTAGCATGATAACTATTATTGTACGCGAATTCGATCAGTGGCAGATGGTTGTCCCATTGTCCCTTGAAATCGAGAACGCAAGCTTGTAGCATATCTTTTAGTGTCTGAATCGTGCATTCAGATTGACCATCTGTCTGGGGGTGATAGGTCGTGCTCATATCTAGTCTTGTTCCCAGATATTCTTGGAGGTTTTCCAAAATCTTGAGGTAAACCTCGGATCTCGATCAGACACGATGGAGACTGGCACTCCATGTCGACTCACAATTTCCTTAACATATAACCTCACCATCTGATCCATCTTGTATGTGTACTTGATGGCCAAAAAGTGTGCCAATTTGGTCAATCTATCGGCTATGACCCAAATGGCATTCACTCCTCCAAGCGTGGTTGGTAATCTAACTACGAAGTCCATTGTGATAAACTCCCACTTCCACTCAGGAACTTCCAACAGTTGAAGCAGTCTGCTTGGTTTCTGGTGTTCTACTTTAACACTTTGACAAGTTAAGCATCTACTCACCCAATCAGCTATTTCTCTCTTCATGTTGGGCCACCAAAAACTTTGTTTCAAGTCTTGGTACATCTTCATGCTTCCAGGATGAATGGAAAATTTTGAGTTGTGGGCTTCATGTAGGAGTTCTTGCCTCAATTCATTTTTCTTAGGAATCCACACTCGACCTTCATATTTCAACAATCTATCATTGTGCATGCGACACTTGCCTTTTTCTCCCTTAATCAATTTGTCTTTTTCCTCATAATGCTCTTCTTGTGCGATTTTAATGAGATCATGCAATTGAGGCCGAGCTCGAATTTCTTCTTCCATATCTATCCTCTGGGCGGTGGTAAGGGTAAGAAGTTGTAGGCGTTCGAATTCTTTTCTGACATCTTCTTGGATGGTCATAACATTCAATCTTTCCCAACGGCTGAGTGTGTCAGCAACTACATTCGCCTTTCCAGGATGGTAGTTGATAGAACAGTCATAGTCTTGAATCAATTCCAACCAACGCCTTTGTCGCATGTTGAGTTCTTTTTGCGTAAATATATACTTCAAGCTTTTGTGGTCAGTATATATCTCGCACTTCTCACCGTAAAGGTAGTGCCTCCAAATCTTCAATGCAAAGATGATAGTTGCCAATTCTATGTCGTGTGTAGGATATCATTTCTCGCAATCCTTTAGTTGCTGTAAGGCATAAGCAATTACCTTGCCATGCTGCAACAAAACTGCTACAAGTCCTTGTTTGGATGCGTCGCTGTAAATAATGAATTCGCCCTTGTCATCTGGTAGTGTCAGAACAGGGGCTGTAGTCAACCTCTTCTTCAATTCTTGAAAACTCTTTTCACAATCAGGAGTCCAAACAAATTTTGTAGTTTTTCTTGTCAACTTTGTCAAAGGCACAGCTAATTTTGAGAAGTCTTTAACAAATCTCCTGTAGTAGCCTGCCAAACCTAAGAAACTTCTTACTTCCTTTGGGTTTGTTGGCCGAGGCCACTTCGTGATTGCTTCTATCTTATTGGGGTCCACTGGAATACCAGTTTTGTTGATCACATGACCAAGAAATTTTACTTCCTTCAGCCAAAATTCACATTTAAAATTTGGCGAATAACTGCTCCTTTCTTAGAATTTCCAACGTTGTCATCAGGTGTTCCACGTGCTCCTTCGCCGTCTTCGAATAGACGAGAATATCAATAATGTAAACAATGATAAACTCGTCCAAAAATGGTTTGAAGACATGATTCATCAAGTCCATGAAAGCTGCTGGCGCGTTCGTCAAACCAAATGGCATCACTAAGAACTCATAGTGACCATAGCGAGTTCGGAATGTCGTCTTTGATATGTCCTCCTCTTTGATCTTCAATTGGTGGTACCCTGAGCAAAGATTAATTTTTGAAAAGTATCTCCCTCCTTTAAGTTGATCAAAAAGATCGTTTATCCTCGGCAGGGGGTACCTATTCTTGATCGTGACCTTATTTAACTCTCGATAATCAATGCAGAGTCTCATCGATCCATCTTTTTTTCGAACAAACAATACTGGTGCACCTCAGGGTGACACACTTGGCCTAATCAATCCTCGATCCAAGAGTTCTTGTAACTGCATCATCAGTTCCTTCAATTTAGATGGTGCCATGCGGTATGGGGCCTTGGAGATCGGCACAGTGACGGGGATCAAGTTGATTTCGAAGTCCACTTCTCTATCCGGGGGTAGTCCAGGCAACTCTTCTGGAAAAACATCCACAAACTCCCTTACCACAGGGACATCTTTGATCTTAATTTCATCCTTGTTGACATCATGCACATAAGCCAAGAAGGCTTCGCAACCCTTGTGAATCATCTTCCTTGTCTGAATCATGGTCAAGAATAGCGATGATTTTACCATCTTGGTGCCATGGAACCAAACCTTCACCCTTTAGGAAGATCGCAGGACTAATCGCTTCTTATTACAATCAATATTGGCCTAGTATTTGAATAACCAATCCATTCCTAATATTACATCGAATTCTCCCAAAGGAAAAGGAATAAGATCAGCAAGCAACTCATGTTGATCTATCTTCAAGGTGCAGTTAGGGTAAACGTGAGAAATGCTTACCACCTCACAGTTGGCAACTACTACTTCTAAGGGCTTAGGTAGAAGTTCAGGTCAAGTTAGCATCTTCCTAGCTAACCGTTCAGATATAAAACTTCGAGTAGCACCTGAATCAAACAACACATGAGAAGGTAAGGAGTTTACTAGTAGTGTACCTGTCACAACATCATCAGAAGCCACAGCATCTTGCACGGCCATGTTGTAAGTCCTCGCTTGTGGTCGCACCGATACAGTGTTGGCTCCCGTCAGCATTGGTTTACCACCTTTCTTTTGAGGGCAATTGGGAGAGATGTGCCCTTCCATTCCGCATGTGTAACATATCTTTACCGTGGCAAGCGGTCTGTTATTTTACTGAGGTTGTTGTTGTGGTCTTCCTTGGGTTTGGGCAGCGGCAGGATTCAATATTGGACAGTTTGAGGAGAAATGCCCCGGTTGGCGACACTTGAAGCAAACATCTTTCCCCCTCAAGCACGAGGTGGAGCCATGGTTCTTCCTGTAATTTGTACATACTGTAACCCTCCTTGCAAGGCCATCAGATGATTGTTCCTTCCACTTTCTTTTTCCACTGTTGCTCAGACTAATATTGTTGTTGCTCCTCTCTTCCTTCTTTATACCCACAACACTAAAGTTCTTATGGCTTCCCTTGTCATTTCCCTTCCTCCTATCTCCCTTCTTGTTTTCCTAATTGAAATCATGTACTGTCTTGTTGCTCCATTTTGCGATTCATGCTTTTTCTACAACTACGTCAAAAGTTTCCAGCTGGAAAATTGCTACCTACCTTAGAATCCAAGGGTTCAACCCTTGTTCAAATCTTCGGGCCTTCCTTCCTTCATGGGTTACCTGGTGAGGAGCGTACCTCATTAGTTCATTAAACTTTGCCTCGTATTCATCCAACGTCATGGACCCTTGCTTCAGATTTAGGAACCTCAATTCCATTGCATTAGAGATGCTAGGGGAGTAAAAATTTTCTCTGAAATTTTGGGTAAACTGCTATCAGGTTATTACTGTGTTGGTATTCCTTGTAACTTCCCTTTTTACTAATTCCATCCTCTTGGCACCTTTCCACCAATGATTGGCTTCCTCTTTAAACATAAAAGCCGCGTACTTAGTTTTGCAATCCTCTAGTACATCCACTAAGTCGAAGGCTTTCTCGATTTCCTCCAACCAATATTGTGCTACAGTGTGTCCTCCTTTCCCATCAAAAGTCAGGCCAGTGAACTCTCGGATACATGGCCCACGTGCAACAGGTCTTGGTGGTTGAGGTGGTGGTGGAGCTGGTTGATTCGCGGCCACAGCTTCGCGAATGACCTGAATAAATTGAGCTAGCAGGTTATCGACTGCATTCCCGTTAGCGTTGTTGTTGGCGGAATTATTGTCATTGACAGAGGGTGGTGGTGGAACACGTGGGGGAATGCGGTTCATTCTTTCCACTTCCTCAGAGCTGTCGTCCTCTACGACAACTTCGTCAACATTTTCAGCTTGATTTTCTCTTTCCACACGTGCCGAATTTTCAAGCCTTAGCTTATTATTGCGGAGGTTTCTTTTCCCGGGTCTTCCTGGTCTCCTACCTCCATCCATAATCTAATATAATATATAAAAATAGTTAAACATCCTTCACGAAGCATTCCATTCTTTACGTGGCTCAAGAAATTTATAACCCAATAAGGTGAAGAGCATTAAGCAGAACATGAGCATTTCGATATATCAAAGTAATCATCATCCATGTACATAGGAGGTTGTCATAGACATTGTCCTCTAACATCCTCAAAGTGAGCCATTTATAGGCCACAATAAATTACTGGGCGAAAGCACCCGATAAACGTAACTACCCATACAGAGTTCAAAAACAAATACAAAATAACCTTTGCCTGAATCCTCACATCAGTTTCCTATAACTAATCCTCCTCGTCCTCCGTGTCCAATGATGCTTCATGATCCGCCTCCCTTTCCCAATGCCAAGACTGCATACGTGTCTCCTCAATACGGCGCGTGCAGTAGTTGCTCATCTGTATACATGTCTCCTCAATACGACCCATTTAAGGGACATATCATTCTCATTTGTTTGCACAGATATAAGATTGAAAAGTAATTGAAAATCAAAGCTCAGTTATATCTATGCACTTTCATTCATATCATGCAAGCGGAAATCAAAGCATAGCATTCTGATTCACAAGGAAATTTAAACATAAAAGTCATAATCTTGTACGCATGTCGAATCAATTGATCATGCGCTTAACTAAAATAAGCATAAGAGTGAGAATATCCTTGCCTCGGTCCTTTGCACACAAACAAATTCAATTTACTCGTGAGTGTAAAATTCTGTAGATCATGCATATAATATTTTAATATCTTAATAAGAATTATGATGGAAAATGCATATGTGACGTCCTTAGATTTTTAATGTTTCAAATCTGACATACGAACCGTTGAGGTTAAAGGAAAAACATTATCAAATAATTTAAGAAAATAATGTTTTATAGCCTTAAAGACAGACTACGCATCAGGGGAAAATCTTCCACGTCAGGGGATCCTTTGTCATCAGGGAATAACTAGTCATCAGGGGATGACTGGACATCAGTGTATAAACTACCCATCAGGGAATGTTTTGCCCATCAGGGGATGTCTCTCGATCATCAGGGAATAGCCTTTTGGCCATCAGGGTATCATTCACTCATCAGAAATAATCATCAAGGGATAATTTGCTTCACCGCCAAACTTAGTAAGTCATCACTGAACTTCATCAGTGGATAATTTGTTCAGCGCCAAACTCAGTTGGCTAACGCCAAACTCCTCGGGGAC
The DNA here is from genome assembly GCA_014636745.2 of Centella asiatica. NCBI lineage: Eukaryota > Viridiplantae > Streptophyta > Magnoliopsida > Apiales > Apiaceae > Centella > Centella asiatica. The sequence continues at coordinate 8,381,250 of CM025784.1, read as the reverse complement.
TAATATCTTTAGCCATCAGAGACTAACATATTTTGCCTATCAAAGACTACAGATGACGTCATCAGGGACTAAGCTTAGCCTGTCGGAGACTAAAGATGACATCATCAGGGATTAATTTAAACTTCCTTCATCAAAGACTAAGATCATCTCGTCAGAGTCTAACATTAACTCATCAGAGACTAGAATTATCTCATCAGAGACTAACATTAACTCATCAGAGACTAAAATTAGAACTTGTCTTTGCTATGATGGAAGACCTAACATAAACAAACTCAAGCAAGGATGCCTCATAAACATGAAAATGCAAAAGAATATAATCCTTTAAAGTTTTATTTAGCATACATGGTTAATAAATCTTTGATGCTATGTACAAAAGAAACTGAGTAGAGTACCAGGTTATTACCTCTTCGTCTTTAAAGGAGAAAATTAAAGTTTGTCTGAGAATAATTTTCCGAGAGAAAGACTCAGAAATTTATGAAGATGGTGAGTTTAGAGAAGAACTTTAGAAGAGAAATTTCTAAAAAAGAGATTAAAATTTTACCTCCGAATGAGGTATTTATAGCAAGCTAAGATTAAGCCTTGAGATAAGATGATTGGTTAATCTAGACGGTAAAGCGGCTGCTTATCATTACTCTTTAACAGCTAATCAACATAATAAGCAGTTGCTGTCACACATGCACATAAGCTTCATCAACTAATGACACACAAGCAACTTATTAACCCAAACATCATACGTACATATGAGATCATTTCCCTTACGTAAGCCATTCAAGTTGTTTTGAATGAGAATTTCCAATCTTCACACTTGTATTCCTTTAAGGAATTCACAAACATTACCAATAATATATACCTAAATTACCTTCCCCCATTTCAAATATCCAAAATCGTAATATGAACTATACACATAAATAGCGTACATAAATTCATGAAACATACTCATATAAAATTTTCAGATTCTCACACATACAAGGTTATGACTTTTATGTTTAGATTTCCTTATGAATCAAAATGTTATGCTTTAATTTCTGCTAGCACGATATGAATGAAAGTGCATGGATATAACTGAGCTTTGATTTATCAGTTATTTTTCAATATTATATCTGTGCAAATGAATGAAACTGTTATGTTTCTTAAAATGTGGAACATGCCACGTAGTTGGCAAGAGGAAAGGGAAGGCGCTGATATGTTCTGTCACCTGACCTAAATGATTTATTGTGACTACGTAGTTCACTAGAGGACCATGTTGTATAGTCTAGCCCATTGATTACGGTATGGTTAGCTGATCCAACGGGTTTAGCCCCCGATGGATAAGAGGTTGTTTTATTCAAGAAGGATCATATGATTTTGTTGTCATCTGAGATCCTTAGAAATTTTATGAGAACTCCGAGGCGGTGGTATTGCTTCACCCAAACCTCATAAACAGAATTGTACTATTGTTAAGTATTTCAGAGATTTTATTTTTCTTTTCTCTATGTTTATATACTTGTTGAGCATATGTCACTCATTCTTGTTTAGTTTATGATTTTTAGGACCTTAGTTAGGCGTTGTACTATGACAGCAAAGGAAAGGAATGAGTTGATTTGCCAATAAGGAGCACCCAAGGATGACAACTACAACTGTTGTAATAGACTAGTTTTTGTTGCAAGATTTATACTCTGAATTTTGTAAGGATGTACTATCAATACCTTTGTACATTAATGTTGTATGGATGTGATGTTGTCTGTTTTCCCTCTATTGATGGTGCTCGAGTCCCGTGTGGGATTTTCGGGCCGTCACACTTTTCCCCCTCTTTGTCTCTCCTTGTGTGTCTGTTTTTTCGTCCCCTCTTCTGTGTGGTTTGGGGTCTCTATTTATAGGCCAACTCCTTCGTCCTCCAAGCTTCCTCCATAAGCTATGTTTTAAAATATCTCTGATATTTTCTTGGTAATTGTAGCTCTGTCACCCGACTTTCCTTTTTCAGATGGATTTCTTTGAATGCCAAACCTATTATGTGACCCCTATTGTGGCTGGTCTTTTCTTGGACCATCTTTTATTTTTTTTTTTCCGTAGCTTTGGCTAAGTTAATGGATTGCTGGAGTCAGCCATGTGTCATGTTAGGTTTTATGAACATTTGATGATGATTGTCTTTAGAATACTTAGGAATACAAATGTACAGAAAAGTGTTGGTTTGTAACACTTTAGTTTTGTAGCTAGCAGTAGTATCTCTTGTTTGTAAATTAGTCATTATAATAAAGAGATAGGTTCATTTCTTTTGTATGTACTGCTGGAATACTTGTTGAGTTTGTTCAACAAGTTGTTTAAATTAATTAGTCCTCCGGAGATTGATTTTGGCTTGTCGGAGATTAAGGGAAAAGTCCACCAGAGATTAAAGTTTTGTTCATCAGAGATTGGACTTTGCCCATCGGAGATTGAAGAATCCTTCATCGGAGATTAAAATGTTTTGTTCATCGGAGATTGAAGGATTGGTCATCGGAGATTAAAGCTTACATCATCGGGGATTGTAACTAAAGAGTCAGAGATTAATGCTGACGTCATCAGAGATTAAAACAATACCTCGGAGATTAAAAGCTGATATCACCAGAGACTAAAGCCAAAGCATCGGAGATTACACGAAGTAAAGCATCAGAGATTACACGTTGTAAAGCATCGGAGATTACTCGAAGTGATCAGGGACTAATTAAAGAAGCTATCGGAGATTAGTCGAAGACTTAATCACCGATGGAGTTAAAGTTCAAATCAAAGAAGGAAAGTCTTCCATGAACACGTAGACTTTGTTGAAGACGTAGCTGACAAGGAAACTTGTTAGAAATCTTTCAATTGGAAAGATTGTATTTGATTTGAATTAGGAAGCTAGGTTTTTGATAACTTAGTTTTAGAAGCTGTAATTATAAATTACAGAACAGAAATATGAAGCGAATAGATGTGTATAGAGAGAGAAAATTGAAAGTGTTGTATTTTATACACAGAATAGAAGCTGACGATCAAAGCTTGTTTTGATTGTTAGAAAACTTGTAATCAATTGTTAAATCAATAAAAGCAATTGTTTATAGAGTTTTGATCTTGTTCTTTATATTCCGCAGAAATTTAATTTCTTAAAGAACAGGAATTCGAAGAAGTTGCAAGAACTTGTATTCAACCCCCCTTCTACAAGTTCTAGGCCATCTCACTGGGAAAACATGTCATCCCACATGTCATCTTTAATCTCTGATAATCATTCTATCTTTGACGTACTGAGGAGTTCTCATGCAATCCCAATCAATAGTTTGTGATGGGTTAAACCTTAGTCTCTGACATGCTAAGTCTTAGTCTCTGGTAGGCTAAGTCTTAGTCTCCGATAGGGTAAAGCTTAGTCTCCGGTAGTTCAGTTCTGCAGGTGAGTGGTAAGAGTCAATTTGAGCTTTCTTTTGCCAACACAGGACATCATCCCTTGAAGATACAATGCATTTTGAGTGGATAACATCCTCTAATGATGCTAGGCACTTGGGGATGACATTATTTATCATTGCACCAAAATTGTGAATTAGTCTCTAATAGGCTAAAATTAGTCTCCCACAGGCTAATTTAGTCTCCAAAAGTGCAATTTATCTCTTGGTAAGCTAGTCTTCGACAGTATAAATCATCCCCTAACAAGCTAGTCTCCGACAATATAATTTATCCCCTGATGAACTAGTCTCCGAGAATGTAATTTATCCCCTGATGAGCTAGTGTTCGATAGTGTAATTTATCCCCTGACAAGCTAGTCTCTGATAGTGTAAATCATCCCCTGACAAGCTAGTCTTTGACAGTGTAACTATCCCCTGACGAGCTAGTCTTTGACAGTGTAATTTATCCCCTGACGAGCTAGTCACCGACAGTGTAAATCATCCCCTGACGTCGAACTACAGTCTTTCTTTGCTTTATGTTTTCAACATTTTTCTCATTCTTAAAGTCAACACTAATCTTGTTGAACTTCCCAACCAATGCTTCGTACAAGCATTACTATAAGATAAGTCTAAGGACACCTTTTTTCTCACCAAGCTCAAACATCTTGGCAAGATCCTCGTGTTTGAGTGTATGCCCTAAGAGCCAATTATTTGATAATTGTTACGTCGCACTTGTACTTATGTTTTGATTTAATAAATAATGTTTAGTTTATTATGCTTCAATTTACTGTGTGATATAATTGTTAAGATAATAAATGTCCCTAGAATAATGAACACGAACTATATTGGTTCAAGTATGTGACCTGGAACATAAGATCATATAGTTGTAAAATGTATAAATATTCTTAAACATCCCTAGTCAAGTATTATTGTTAATGGGACAACAATGATACGTTGAGACTAGTATGTGGGTTGACTGATGACCAAATCTCATTGGCCATAGATATGTGAGATATCAAGTCAATACATAGGTACATTGTTAGGAATTATAGCATTTGATGATGATGTATAAACTTAGAATTGTTAGATTTTGTAATTGTACATGTACCTACAGTAGTGCACTATGAGAAACTACTATCAGAGACTGCAGGTAAGCATTAGAGACTATAAAGATTTCATTTGGAGAGTTTAACAAAAGTCAAAGTTAGTCAAGCAAAATTAGCTTATTGGAGACTAAGTTTTTGTTCATCAGAGACTAAGTCTTTGTTCATCACCGACTAAGTTTTTATTCATTGAAGACTGAGTTTTTGTTCATCGGAGACTGAGTTTTTGGTCATCGGAGACTAAGTTTTTGTTCATCAGAGACTAAGTGTTTCTTCATCAGAGACTAAGTTTTTGTTCATCAAAGACTAAGTTTTTGTTCATCAGAGACTAAGTTTTTGTTCATCGAAGACTGAGTTTTTGGTCATCAGAGACTAAGTTTTTGTTCATCGAAGACTGAGTTTTTGGTCATCAGAGACTAAGTTTTTGTTCATCGAAGACTGAGTTTTTGGTCATCAGAGATTGGCTACCAAAGAAGCTTCAAGGAGATAAGTTACACACTGTAGGTATGAACACTAATATGGAGAAAAGTCATACTTATACACTAGCATGCGTATATAGCTGCTGGAGTGAAAACTGTAGAGATAACTTATAGAAACTTGAAAGAGGAAAATATGGAAGCTGGTCCAATCAAAAACTAGGAAACTCATAAAGATAAGTTATTCACTGCACATATATCTTATCATGGGAACTCCAAGAGGAAAAGAGGGAGTTGGTGTGCTGATACACCAGAGATATTACATAACAGGTCGGCGTGCAAGGAAGGTCATGCAAAAAGAAGAAGTTATGTGACAGAGCTGCAACTACTAAAGAATATCGGAGATATTTTTGGAGGCAACTCACCGAAGAAGCTTGGACAACAAGGAAGCTATATCTATAAATAGAGACATGGAGTAGCTGAGATAATACATATCGAATATCACACATCGAGATAACAACAAGAATATATCTTATCTCAGATCATATAGCAACTGTAATAAACTTACAGAGAAGCAAGTTTTTCATAACTTGAGTGTAGCAAGTTTTCGTAACTTGAGAGAAACTAGAATTCATATTCTAAAGTGCAGTTATTATTTTAAACAGAGATTGTCTGCAGCTAGTAATCACTACTAGAAAGAATTGTAAAGATTCAAATTGATTTACAATAAATATACATATTGTAGATTAATATTCATATCTTGCAATTTGCTTTACTATTTCATATGTTATATCTTTTCAGTAAAGTTGTTTTAACTGTTCTTAAGTTTTAAACTGTATTAAATAGTTTAATTCAAAGAAAATTTAGTAATTGTATTCAACCCCCCCCCCCCCCCTCCCCCCCCACCGTACAATTACTCCTCAGGACAAACAATTGATATCAAAGCAGTTCTAGATTAATTCAATTTAGAGATCATGAGTAATTCGAAGGACAACACCAGAGTTCCACAACTCAGGAAGGGTGAATACTCATTCTGGAAACAAAGGATCTTAAGTTATCTTGATGTAAAAGATGACCAATACCTAGAGATTATTGAAAAAGGTCCTCCAAAAATAAAGAAGCTTATACATGGCATCACCTCTGATTGAGTTACTGCACCAGAAAAATATGAAGCAAAAACTCCAAAAGAATTTATTCAATCAGGAAAGGAGGAGGCTACCAAGAATAAGAAGGTTAGAGATATCCTTATCACAGCACTTGATAACAGCATGCTATACTAAGTTATGAAGTGCAAAACATCCAAGGAGGTTTGGGACAAGTTCACTGTCCTATGTGAAGGGAATGACCAAATCAAGCTAAACAAACAACTCCTGCTGATTCAACAATATGAGTTGTTTACTACCAAGGACGGTGAATCTCTTGATGATCTATATGGGAGATTCATCCAATTAATTAATGATTTACCTACCTATGGCCAGGAGTATTCTGTGCTTCAAGTGAATCACAGATTTCTAAGAGCTCTTCTTAGACATTGGGATCCAAAGACTACTGCAATTAGAGAAGCCAACAAAGATCTAGGTCTTCTAACACTAGATGAGATATATGAAAACTTGAAGACTTATGAGTTGGAAATTCAGCAATAGAATAAGTAACACTACAAAGATAGATTTGTTGCACTGATTGCAGAGCCAAAGAAAAAGAATCTTGGTGGACATGTGAAGGTTTCCATTGAGAAAGAAGATTCCAATGATGAGGAAGAAGACAGTGAGACTGAAGAAAATGAAGTTAGGAGTTATACACCTGAGGAGCTAGATGAGATTGATGAAAGTCTGGCCTACATTGCTAGGAAATTTAAAAACCTGAGGTTTTAAAGAGGGAGAAAGTTCAGGAAAGACTCATCAACATCATCATCTACTGCTGTCAAGCCAAGTCAATCAACCTTGATTGACAAATCAAAAATCAGGTGTTATAACTGCAATGAGTTTGGTCACTTTGTCAGTGAATGCAAGAAGCCCAAAGCTGAGAAGAAGAAAGACTTCAAGGGTGATCAAGTAGATTACAAAAAGAAGTATTTTGATCTTCTCAAGAAAAAGGGAAAGACATTTATAGCTGAATGCAAGGACTGGGTGGATTCAGATGAATCTGACGTTGAGGAAGGGATTCTAAATATGGCTTTAATGGCTAAATCCTCAAACAATTCTAAAGGAGAAACTGAATCACATAACTCATCACCAACTAAGGTACATAACTTTAATATCTCTTCAATTTCTAAAAATGAATGTGATGCTACCATTCAAAAAATGGCCAAAGAGATTTATGACTTGTAAGCTAGTTTAAGATCTCTTACTAAAAACAACAATAGGATTACTGAGACCAATAATGTTTTTTCTAAGAGAAATACTTTGTTAGAATCTGATTTGTTAATTTTAGAAAACGCCAAAACTGAAGCTCTTAATGCCAAGAGACATCTTGATAATGCCTTGAAATGAGAAGAATATCTAGTTGAAAAACTCAAGGCTGAACAAGATAAAATAAAACAATGGACACAATTCTCACACAAAGTGCAGGAACTTTTAAACTCACAAAATTCTAATCAAAAGGCTGGATTAGGATACTCAGATATGCCCATTGTTGTATTAGTTGGTGAACAATCCATCACCACTGATAAAGACTATTGCAATCAGAAGCTAGCACAGAGCCTAAAACAACAGGAAAATTAAAACCAATCAAATTTGTTAAATCTACTAAGATTGAAAAAGGTGAGAGTTCTGAAGTTGTAAATTCTTCTTCTGTAAAGAAAATTTTAGAACTTGGGCTAGAGAAAAAGACTACTAAGAATGTTGGTTTGCTTACTGACAAACAATTAAAAGAAAAGCTAAAAACCAGTCTAATATATGAGCCTAAATAAATAGGAATGGTAAATTAGGTATTAATAAATACAGTAATTATGCACAAATACCTAATGTACCTAGGAAGACATGCACCAAGTTTGGGAACTCCAACCACCTTACTTTTAAATGCATAAAAATTATTGATAACATGCATGCTCCTTTTGTTTCATATGTAGCTCTTTGTCCATACATTGCACCACCTTAATATATGTCATGTCATAATTGTGGTGACTTTAGACATCCATCATATGCTTGCAATGCCTGTGGAAACTGTTATTATGCTTATCCCTCTATGCCTAGTGTTCATAATAACACAAGGAGAATATCTCCTCAAAGATCAAAGGTTGTTCATGAGCCGCTTAGGACCAAGGTGGATCTTTCACCTCCTAAAAAGAGGAAAGAAAAGAAAAAGAATACACAACCAATGACCAAGTGTAAACCTGTGATTAAAACTGTTAAATCAAAACCCAAGCAGGCTTGGGTTCCTAAAAGATCTAACTAGTTTACATGTGTGTGTAGGGCAAGAAGAAGCAGCAGTTGTGGTACTTGGATAGTGGTTGTTCAAGACACATGACAAGAAATAAGTCATTGCTCTTACAGTTTGAGGAGAAAGCTGGCCTAAAAGTATCCTTTGGAGATGACAACATTGGATACACTATGAGATATGACAAAGTAGTTCATGAAAATGTCATCATTGAAGATGTAGCTCTGGTTGATGGCCTAATGCACAATCTACTCAGTGTTAGTCAGTTTTATGACAAAGACTATCAAGTTGTTTTTAAGGATGAAAAATGCCTTATAAGCAACAGAAAAACTGGAGATGCTACATTTTCTGGAGTCAGAAAAGACAATGCATACATAGCTGACTTCTGCTCAACAAAGGAAGGACAAAGACATGCTTTTACAACAAAGCATCAGCAGATGAAAGTTGGCTATGGCATAAGAAGCTGTCTCACCTAAAATTCAAGACTATAAAAAAGTTTGGTGAGAAAAGGATTAGTGACAGGATTACCACAACTTGAATTTTCTCAAGATGGTCTTTGTGGATCTTGTCAGAAGGGAAAACAAAAGAATTAGAGCATTTAATGATGATGTATAAACTTAGAATTGTTAGATGTTGTAATTGTACATATACCTGCAGTAGTGCACTATGAGAAACTACTATTAGAGACTGCAGGTAAGCATTAGAGACTATAAAGACTGCATTTGGAGAGTTCAACAAAAGTCAAGGTTGGTCATGCAAAATTAGCCTATTGGAGAGTAAGCTTTTTGTTCATTAGAGACTAAACATGACATACAGGATGACATATGGCTGAGTTCACAAATTCGTTAACTCAAGTTTAAAGCCGGTGGAATTAAAATAGAGATGATGGTCTAATAAGGAGAGATTGGCTACCAAAGCAGCTTCAAGGAGATAAGTTATACACTGCAGGTGTGAACACTAATATAGAGAAAAGTCTTACTTATACGCTAGCATGCATATATATCTGCTGGAGTGAAAACTGCAGAGATAACTTATAGAAACTTGAAGGAGGAAAATATGGAAGCTGGTCCAATAAAAAATGAGGAAACTCATAGAGATAAGTTATTCACTGCAGAGATAACTTATCATGGGAATTCCAAGAGGAAAAGAGGGAGCTGGTGTGCTGATACACCAGAGATATTACATAATAGGTTGGCGTGTAAGGAAGGTCATGTAAAAAGAAGAAGTTATGTAACAAAGCTACAATTACCATAGAATATCAGAGATATTTTTGGAGGCAACTCACTGAAGAAGTTTGGACAACAAGGAAACTGTGTCTAAAAATAGAGACATGGAGCAGCTGAGATAATATTGATCGAGATATAACATCACACATCAAGAGATAACAACAAGAATATATCTTATCTCAGATCATATAGCAGCTGTAATAAACTTATAGAGGAACAAGTTTTTCATTACTTGAGTGTAACAAGTTTTCATAAACTTGAGAGAAGCTAGAAATCTTTCTTCTAGAGTGCAGCTGTTATTTTAAACAGAGATTGTCTGCAGCTGGTAATCACTACCAGAAAGAATTGTAAAGTTTCAAATTGATTTACAATAAATATACATATTGTAGATTAATATTCAGATCTTGTAATTTGCTTTACTATTTCATATGTTATATCTTTTCAGTAATGTTTTTTTAACTGTTCTTAAGTTTTAAACTGTATTAAACAGTTTAATTCAAAGAAAAGTTAGTAATTGTATTCAACCCCCCCTTCTACAATTACTCCACGGGGCAAACATACATGTTAGAGAACAGTGTACTGGATTGACCTACCATGAGAATTCTACATGTAAGTGAAGTGTCATAAGATATTATCATAGTGATAATAATGTAATGGTCCTTTGAGTTAAAGTCATTACATTTTTACACGAGGATTCATATGGTTTGATATCACCAAAAGTCATCCTTAACCGGATGGACCATAAAGGTGATTGTTGGCTATATTATGAGTCGTGAGAGGAATGTGAATGATCTAGATGGGATTTTTCCCTCCTATGTATATTAGGAGTGATATCCTTGGGCCTCTTGATTTAGTAAAACTATGAAATGCATGACCATGCTCAAATAGTGATTTGTCTCTTATAGTTTACTCATCGATCAAGAAAACAAAGATTAAATTATAAAGAGGATGACACACTTCATGCCTTGAGTTTAATCTTGGAAATCAAGGGCAAAAGGAATTATATTACATTGAAACATTGGTCACAAGAAAAGGTTATGTTGAATCACCAACATTATTATTACTTGGGTAACAGTGATGTATTAGTAGATGCTGCTCACTGTTTATAATTTTATAATATGATTATAAAATTATTGTCAACCTAATAATAACATATAGTGTGACGGCCCCAAAAATCCCATACCGAACTTCAGACACCGTCAATAATTAACAAAAGAAAAGTAACATCATCCAAGCATGTATATCATCAAATAAGAGAAATAAATAGTAATCTCTATTACATTCATCCCAAAATATAATTCTAATGGCGGAAGTCTATGAAGGGCTGTGGCGGCCCCGAATATCCCAGGCTGGACCTCAGGTGCTGTCAGAAATTGTGTGACAGCTCCCAAAGATCCCATGCTGGACTTCGGACACTGTCAGAAATTGTCAACAGAAAAACATCTTGAACCAAGCATACACATCATTGATTTAGAGAAATATAATCTCTATTACAAAATCATAACTCACACATTCATAATATAAACTAAAGGTATATAACCTTTTATTACAAAACCTTAAATATTTAGTGGGTAATTTGTTCAACGTCAAACTCATCAGATACTAACATTATTAGTCATCAAAGACTAACTTTGTTACTCATCAGAGACTAACATTATTAGTCATCAGAGACTAACATTATTAGTCATCAGAGACTAACTTTGTTATTCATCAGAGACTAACTTTGTTACTCATTAGAGACTAACTTTGTTACTCATCAGAGACTAATAATTACCCATTTGAGATTAATATGTTTTCTCATAAGAGACTAAGTTAGGACTTGTCTCTACTACGATGGAAGACCTTTCATAAGATCATGGATGATGCCTAATAATGAACAAACTCAACTTAGGGTGCATCATCGTCCTATCTGCTGTGTATTATTTCTTTACATAATACACACACATACACATGCAAAAGAATATTATTGCAGCTTTTGAAGCTTTATTCTTTCTTGAAAACTTAGCATGCACGACTAATACTCTATGAATTCATTATTCATACTGAAAGTAAATTAAACCTCATACATAAAATGTTTTAATCATAATATGAATTTATTATTCATACAACAAAAACCTATTTTAAATTTTCAAGTTCTCACACCATTGGTGAATAAATTCAATAGACTGTCGGAGGATAAACTGAAAGTCATTAGAGGATATTCCAAGTAGCCCATCAGCAGATAATCAAAATTACTCATTAGTGGATATTCAGAATATTCCATTAGGGGATAATTTCAAATCCTTCATCAATAGATGCTTGTCAGTGGATATTCAGAATACTCCATTAGGGGATAATTTCAAATCCTTCATCAATAGATGCTTGTCAATGGATATTCAGAATAACCCATCAGGGGATAATTTCAAATCCTTCATCAGTAGATGCTTATTTCTTCATCTGTGAATAAATTGCCCTTCAGAGAATACATTACATTAGTGGTTATTTCAGCATCAAACGTTCCATCACTGAATCAGGACATCTTGTCACTACTAATTACATACCTCTATTTCAGTCGACTAGCCCGACCAATCAAAAATTCGATTGAAAAGAACCTGAGTACAACTAAGTGTTGAAGATTTCATCCATGCAAATTCAAGGCAATCAAATCTGAAATTACCAATCTGTAGAATTCCTAGTTTGACTCAATTTTGTAACAACCCTAAGAACTCTCTTATAAATACGAAAGCATTCTTGCATCCAATAGAGAGAGGGACAGAGACACACGAATTCATATAAGGACCACCATTTGCAAAACGCACACGAATCCACATATAGGCATAAATTGAGCAGTCTGATTATTTTCTTTTCTAGTGAAAAAGCAACTCTTAACTCCTATCAAAGCCCCATAGGTTGTAAAAGAGAGCTCCTCAACTGCTATAATTCTATTTTGCAATCAAGGTACATTTTTAATTCAATTCAAGTATTCCTATTGCAATTGAGTATAGGAGTTTATTTTCTATTTAAATTCTCATATAAACGTTTGTGAATTTTCAAAGGTTTTAAACTTGTTTGCTTTTATCAATTTCCTTTCACAATGTAGACATAGAAATCAAAATCGTCTTTTTTTTAGTTTTATCTTTTATTTTCTTTAAATATAAATTCATCTGCTTTCAACTTCCAATATCAAATAAGGGAGAGAGAACCAACAACCATGAGTCCCATGGATGTGAGAGGTGCTTAACACCTTCCTCTCACAAATCAAGCTCACGAACCGATTTTTCTTGTATCCCAGATGACAGAGTCATCAAAAAATCAGTTCATTAAGTTTTCAAAAATAAAATTGGATGAGTTGGTACATCATTTTCTTTAAATTAATACCAATTGACAGCTTTGAAATAAAACTGAACTCTGTTGATTCGTCGCATAAGTCCGACAAAATCCTATTTCAAAAATTCTATCTATCTTTTTTTTCCCTAGGGCGAGACAAGGATTTAGAATAAAATCCTACGTCTTGAGAGGAATTTAAGCAAAGTAATTTTAAGGAAAACTAGTTCATGCAACGTTGATCACCAGGAAGACTTTGTCAACAAAACAAGGATATATCAGATGTATCAAACTCGACGAAATTATCCATTGATAGAGGATTATCTGCCGACGACCAAATTATCCATTGAAGGAAAATTATCTGCCGATGACCAATTATCCACTAAAGGACAATTATCCTCCGATGGCTAAATATCAACTCATGAATAATTATTCTCCAATGACCAAATATCAGCTAATGGACATTTATTCTCCGACGGTCAAATATCAGCTGATGGACATTTATCTACCAATGAAAAAATATCAGTTGATGCTCAAATATTCACTAATAGATAAATTATTAGCTGATGAACGAATATTTGCCAATGGCTAAATAAAAGATGATAATCAATTATCAGCAGATGGTTAAATTATCAGCTGATGAATAATTATCTGCTGATGGGTAAATTATCAGTTAATGAACAATTATTTGTCGATGGGTAATTATCAACTAATGCTCAATTATCCTTTGATGGCCATACATCTGTACTATTGCTTGAAGATCAATACAAGACAAAACAACGGCTACCAAATTCAAATCTCCAACAACTCTTTTGCAAATTAGTAACGATCATACTTTTGGAGAAGTTATAAATACTAGTTATAAATTTCATTTATGAAAAAGTGAACAGAAGAAAACAACCAAGATAATACTCTGACATTTGATATTCTAAAACCTTCAGCAACATAATCAAACTCACAAGCTTGAATAGATTATTGGCTATTTACTCAAAAAGTAATTTTACTTCAAAACTAGCAAACAAGATTTTATATATCTTTTACAGAAGTTTGTGTGACTTTAGTAAAATTTAAATGACTTAAAAGTTTGTGTGATTTTAACGAGGTCTAAGTAACCAATTGTAACAGTGGACTAAGTTTCCTTGTACAACTAAATTTTATGTGAACTTTTATAGTGAGTGTCGTCTCTTAAGTAAAAAAAAAAAAAGAAGAGTGGAGTAGATATTGCTAAACCACTATAAAAATAATTTCTCATCTCTTTCTTATTTTTATCTGCGGCTTGTATCTATTATCCTGCTTATATCTGTTATTCTCACTTTAGTACTACCTTCTTAGTCTCAAATATTTAAGGGGATTACTTATTCCGCTACATTAAAAATTTCTAAATAATTTTTTCTTAAACTTTGCTTAAGCAAGGAATACGTTTTCAGTAAAAAAGTTTTTAAGTAAATTGAAATTTTTGAAAATCCTATTCAACCCCTATTATAGTATTTTTCCTTTGAGACCTAACAAATTCCATCAATGTTCTCGCTTATTCTCATATTCGTTTTCTAATATTGCATTTTTAAAAATAAAATTGAATAACTCGTTATATATAAATTAATATGGTTGTTTACTCTGTCCAGTATTATGTAACCATTTAAAACACAAATTTGATAGAAAGATGGTCTGTTCATATATGAGTATTATTATTTATTTATTTATTTATTCTTTAGCCTAAAACATACGAATTATTGTTGAAAATTAGCCCATATACTGTAAAAATAAAAAAAACATGATCAAATCTACCCGAATTTTTTTCAATATTAATCTGAATATAATTTTCACTTGTTGTAATTTTTTCAAAAAATTTCAGATTTGTTTGCTATTTTATCTAATAAATGGTATTGAGTAGTTAAATTAACGATTTAAGCTAATAATTGTGTTTTTGACATGTACAAATCTGAAAATTTTTATATGAGCTCTCCGATGCCTGGTTTTAATGAGAGGAAAATAAAAAAAAATATATTTCTCAGTTTTTGTACTTTTTAAAAGTAATTCAGTATTCTGTTCGTTTTGTAATTAATTAGTTAAAACTTCAAAAAAAATCTTTTTATTTTTCATAGTCTTCTGATAAGATTTAGTCCATGTCACAATTTTTTAGAAATTTTTTGGAGTTTTAAGTATATTCTATAATTGTTGTATATTAATTGTTCAAATTTAAAAATAGAGTTTTATTAATTTCAAAGTTACGGTTTAAAAATTATTTTAGTGTCTTTTCTTATTTTTGATGTCCTTTTCGATTCCTGCAAGTTTAATATTCAATAGTTAATAATTTAATATTTTATTTCAAAAAATCTCATAATGGTTTTAAAAATTTATGAAGTCAAATTCAAGTTAAAAGGGGAAAAAAGTATCTATTAGTATGTTAGTTGTTTTAGGTTATTGTGGCGCCCCCAGAAAATTGTCCCCGAATTGCACCAGAAAACTACAACACAACATCGCAACATCAAAACAAATAACACAGCCAAGCATTAACAACATTCCTATGAGAAATACCTATCAAACCGACAAGATTAAATTGACCTACTCTAACATATTTTAGTAGTACAGCGGAGTAGGATCATCTCCTTAGGGAATGGTGAATTCGTCTCTTCTAAACAAATAACCAATGAGGGGGTTTCGATTTAATTCTAAGCTACTAAAACATGAATGTTAATTAAACAGACAATAACAAAATCAAGGAAATTTTAATAATAAAAGGTTCTAGTCAAGAATTTGGTTCATGCCTTGATCATCAATGCAATAATAGTTCAATAATTCAAGAATAAATTGATTATAGTAATGACAAATTTGCACATTACCCATCTTTCCTAAATTGTATGATAATAAACGAAATCTCGTAAATCACCTCCTAATCAAAATATAATCCTCGAAATCTTGCCAGATTAATATTTCAACAGCATTAATAAATAGAAAGACACAATTCAAACAATCAAACGCACACCGGGTTTAGTTTAATTAGATTATTTATTTTTATGACACTATCAATCCTTAACCAAGAAAATTAATGATGTCAGTTGCTACTTTTTCAAAACACACAAGACCTTGTTCGTTTTGACTAGCTGTGATTGATTCAAGAATATTAAACACTAGTCAGTAATTCAATAACAAGAATCAATCTTAATATAGTTCAGAAAATAAATAAATACTCATGAATTATTGTGCATAAAACCAATTAGATCTCACAAGTTGCAAGAACACAAGGTTTTAATCAATTCTTGACTAAAATAAGGAAATTAGCAACTCAACATATTGAAAAACAAAACAAAACAATTCATTATATTATAATATAAAAGTTTACTGAAGAGTAGTATGAAAAACTTCAAGAATATTGGAGAGAAAAATCAGAACTTCAGCTGCTGTCCTCTGACCTCTCCTCCTCCTCCTTTTTTTTTACGCTAGAATCCTCATAGGTTTATACCCTCCTTTTCCGAGTTTTTATCCTAGTGAAAGTCTTTTTTTTTTCTTTCTATAAAATCTCATAAAATAACTAAAAGTCTCCTAAAATAACTAAAACTCTCCTAAAGATGGAGTTACCAATAATAAAAGACTAAAAGTTCACTTTCCCCAAAATACAAGAATTAAAAGAACTCTTTCGCAGCTGTCCTTGCACGTTACTTCCTTCAAGGTATATCTCCAAATTCTTTACAAATCAGCACTTCCTTTCCTTTTTCATCCAAATTCCTCCTGTTATCAAAATTAGCACAAAACTCCATCATTAACATAGAATTAGCTAAAAATTAAACATAAATAATTATAAAAACTATGTTAATCTTGACTTATCAAATACATTCTCAAATACATCATTATAAAATATTAAGGTCCACATCATCTTACCAAATCTCAAAACTTGAAAATAAACAAGCTGCAGCGGAAACAAAATTTCAGATGGCTCATATGACCTTACAACTTAAACATTCTTATGTCATTCTTTTTTTCCCTTTATTAGGCGACTCAGCCTTCAAGATATAACCTGTAAAACATTCCATAACATTCCACATGAGCGTTTACGCGCAGCAAGTATATATTCATAAGCAAGAGAAACAGATAATTCAAAAGCTTTTATACTCTTCGAGGTTGGGCGAAACAATGCCAATACCTCATGATAATCAATAAACATATATCATCTAGGGTGCCCGAGTGATATCAAGGGTTAACCCTCTTTCAATAAATCATGATTCGCCTTTTCTTCATCAGATAATGCATCACCTGACCAGACTGATCATTATCTGACTTCCTTTAATAATCAAATTTCATCCCAGCTGGTCAGTTTGGTCGTTTGATTCATCATTTGACATACGTAGTCACTTGCAGAAAGCATATGGTCTGCGAAAAGTCTGATTACCGATGCCTTGCCTCAGTCTATCATTCTCTATCATCATTGGCCAGAATAACAGGCGAAAGCATTCAACAGCCCCTTTAACTTCCCATATGAAATATATCTTTTTGAAAATATTTTCTCATTTTAAATTGACACGATCAACAATTAAAAACAGCGACTGCTAAACACATTGGCGTGCTCAACAGATAAAAGTCGACTACTGCTGATGATTTTTCTATATACCCATATGGAAGTTGCTTAGGTGCGCATACAAGTTCACGACTGCAACACCCTTGCATCATCATCATTGTCTTTTGGTGTGCTAGTGACTTTAAACAACTAGCAATCACCCAATAACATATAGCTCAATCATTAACATCTTTTCACGTACATCGGATCAATGATCATATGTTATTTAATCATAAAAGAGATCATCATCGTGTATAAGCTTTAACATCATTTATTTACGTGAATCGAATTAATGATTCTACGTAATCAGTAAGAAAGAAAGTGGAATGAGTATATACTTGCCTTGGTCCTTAGCTAAAATCACTATACTGGTTGCAAAAGGGTTTTGTAAAACATCATTATTGGTATAACATGAGAAATCCATACTTAAAGATGACCATTCAGATTAGAAAATGGTGATCAGGGCATGAGGTTGCCCGAAGGGGAAAAATTCACTCGTCAGCGACTAGCAAATATCTCATCAGAGACTGCTGACGTCATCTTAACCCATCGAAGATTAGGATGACGTCATCGAAGGCTATTTAACCCATAAGAGACTGTTGATGTCATCTTAACTCATCGAAGACTAAGGCTGATGTCATCATCAGAGACTAATTAACTCATAAGAGACTGATGACGTAATCTTAACTCATCGGAGACTAAGGCTGACGTCATCATCAGAGACTAAGATTTTCTCATAGGAGACTAACATTAACTCATCAGAGACTAATGTTAACTCGTCAGAGACTAATGTTAACTCGTCAGAGACTAATGTTAACTCGTCAGAGACTAACTCAATCAGAGACTAATATTTACTCATCGGAGATTAACATTAACTCATCAGAGACTAATGTTATCTCGTCAGAGACTAACTTTAGAGCTTGTTAAGGTTAAACACTGATGATGATGGTTTAGTAATAAGTTATGCAAATTGTATATACTTGAGGTGTTGTATAAAACTTGAGATAAGCACAAGTTTTGCATCCACTGATGATAATAATATCCATCAGTGGATGATTTAGTTCTTCACAAGACAAGTCAAGAAATGGAACATTTGAAAGGCTTGGCTTCGTGGAGAAGAATGTCTGATGTTACTTAAACAGTCAAAGTATTCCGCACATCAGATATTCTAAAAGAGAGTTACGTTGATTTCATACCATCAGGGGAACCCGTCAGGGAGAGCTCGTCAGGGGGAGCTCGTCAGGGGAACCCGTCAGTGGGAGCTCGTCAGGGGAACCCGTCAGGGGGAGCTCGTCAGGGGAACCAGTCAGAGGAACCTATCAGGGGATGACGAAGGCAGACCAACCCATCAGGGGGACACTTCAAGACATGTCAGTATTAGGCCAATTCATCAGGGTAACCTGACGGGGGGGATTGGTCAAACATGACATCAGTGGAAGCCATGAATGTATGCAGTCAGTCATAACCATCAGGATCAAGAAGCACTGAGTATATCTCAAGTGAAGAATGAAGCCCTGATCCAGTCAATATGAATCAGGGGGTCCAGAAGCACTGATCAAGATCCATCAGGGTTGACCATCAGTGGATTGTTATGACAGTATACATCCGTCATCAGCATATACACGAAAATCAATGTAACTTGAACAGAAGCAAGAGATATCAACTGGAAAGATATTTCTTGAAGTCTGTATCCATCCAATAAGAACTCTTGCGCATTAAATGCATACAGATCAGGGGAAGAAAAAGAAGCAACAAAGCATGCATCAGTCTGACACATTAGGCAGTGATGTGACATACTTGCGGCTAAGTTAAAAAAGGCAGCACGTCTCAAGCACGTGATTTTCAACCACTGATCTACATATATAAAGAAGGAGTTTTCATTGATGAGAAGATAGACGAAAAGAAGCACACAAACACTAGGAAGTTCTGTAATATTTCTTGAGGGATTTATTGTCAGAGAGAAATCTTTGTAGCTAGTGAGTGTGAGAAGCTGTGAATTTTATTCACAGAAATTGTAGCTGTAATTCACATTTGTGATATTATAGATTTCCAGAAAAACACCAAGTTATAATACAACTATTTTAACTTGAATCTGAGTGTTGTTATTTCACTGTTTTTCTGTTATCTTGCTATTTCTGGAAGGAGCTATCGAAGTTCAACAGAGCGAAAAAGTTTTAAGTGTTTGTATTCATTC